>VDFB02358134.1:20928748-21266664 GCA_007258455.2 Sequoia sempervirens | reverse complement strand
GCCCAAAATCCCCTTGGACATAATCAAGAAAATAACTTCTATGGGGGGTAGCATGAAATGAAGCCTCTGAATCTAACACCCAAGAATCATCAGCATTATCAAGGGAAAGAATCAAAGCATCCTCATCAGATTTATTACTTACCACATTTGCCTCTTTACTTCCTTCCTTTTGGTCTCCTTTATTTTTCTAAGACCAACAATCTTTCTTCAAATGACACGGCTTACCACAGTACCAACAATCCCTCTTGTCTCTAGATTGGGACTTTTTGTCCTTTGATTTTCCTCATGACTTCCCATGATTTCCATAATTGTTTCCTCTCTCCTTTGTTCTACCCCTGCTTTCTGCATTCAAAACAGCAGTGTGGATGAGTCCCACACAGGCTTTTCCTATGAAATTCCTGCGGCTCAAAATAACACCAACAAGCATCATTAAATTTCAGTATTTGAACTAGAATAGAATTGCTAACAACCATTACCAAGCTATTCTAGCTTTCGGGCAAAACCACGAGAATCAAAAGAGCCCTAACTTCTTCATCAAAGTTTACTTTTACAGAAGTTAATTGACTGGTGACCGTATTAAACTCATTTAAATGATCAGTAACTGACCCACCTTCTACCATTTTCATATTAAATAAATGCTTCATAAGAAATACCATATTCAAAGCAGAAGGCTTTTCATATAACTTCGACAGGGTTTCCATCAACTCTTTAGTTGTCTTTGCTGTTGTAATATTGAATGTCACCAATTGTGCCAGGCATAAAAGAATACTACCAAGAGCCTTTCTATCCAAAATATCCTAGTCCTCATCAGACATTACTATGGGTTTCTTGGTTTTCCCTTCCAATGGCCACTATAAATCCTTCTGATAGAGATAGTCCTCCATCTGCATCTTCCATAACTGATAGTTCTGCCCATTAAAATTCTCAACCTTCTTACCCTCGTCTGCCATTGCTCCCACTCAACTGTGAGACTCCCACTCAGCTATGAGACCTTCCTACAAATGATAATCAAAACACAACTCGATCTAATACCACTTGTTAGGGTTAGAGATGGCAGATCTAACAATTAAATGCATATTTTAATTAATAAACAGAGAAACTAAAACACACAGAGAATAAATCATAACACAAAAATTTAACATGGTTCACCCAATCCAGACTACATACACCAAACCGCATTCATCCAATACTTTTATTATCCAGTGAAAAACTTATTACAATCTTGCAAATAATCGTGTTTTTCATCATACTAAAATACCCATCCGAACCCCCTTTTAACAAGCTTAGAAGCTTCCAGATTTTTGGGTTCTACAAAATTGGATTTTTTTTTTTTCATTGATTTTTCCCTTTTTTGGTGACCCCAGCAAGGACAAGGGGCTGGGGTGTATAGTATACCATGGGCTATACAATATAGCATGATCAGTCACCACATACCAAGAGGTGTGAACAAAGATAATACTAGAAAAATGAAAAAACATCTATTCTAATGTGTGTGTGTGCAACTTAAATTAAACAATAAAAACATCATAAATAAGTACCATCATTTAAGGCCATACACAATTTTGATGAAAAGATTTATATTTAGGAATTTCCTATAATTCGAGGTAATTAAGTACTATGTATTTTCTGGATTGGATTGTGTAGAATTTTTTTTCATCATTAATGGAGGTAATGAATTAAATGAAGAATCAAAATGTGAAGGTAACTATTTCAAATAGATAGCTTGAAATAAACATACCATCATATGAATTCCACATAATGGAAAGGATGTTTTAGGACCAAGTGTGAGATTAATCAAGTAGGTTGCAAGTATCTTTCAAACATTAAAAGCATGCATATCTAATCATTCATGTTACTCAATAATCTTAGAATCTCCCTTTCATTCTTAAACATATAAAGGTATATGAAAATGAAAGAAAGTAAAAATGTAACAATCAAGTGACAAGAATATGTTTGTGTAAGATGACTATAAAAAAATGTCATATTTAGGCCTTTTGGTCAAATTTTCACCAACATATATTATATTGATTATTTTTTTCTTGTTCTATTGACAAAATTACCTTGATATGGATTTTACAAACTTTTATATGTTATTTTATTTTAATCATTGGGCGTGTGCAAGATCATGATGGGTCAAATTATACCTCTACCTGGCAATAAAAATTATGAAAAATAGACTTAAGCAACTTCACATAAAAATTTGAATAGGTTATTAACATAATTCGGAAAATATGTAGGAATAGAATTTGTAGCAAATTAAATGTAGTTTGTAGGCTACTAGGTTTCTTTTAGGAAAAACATAATTCTATTTGGTGAAAATTTTAAATTTTGATGGAGTAGTATTTGAATTGCTTAAAAAAAACATGTGTTTGTCTAACCAATCTAAGTATACGAGAAGAAAATTGAATCTTTCACTATAAGTTGAGGACACATGCTTGGATACAATGCATATATTTTTTTTATTTTTTTGTAAGTAAACAATTAGTTATGTATTTTTTAGTAGGAAATTTTTAAAATATAATTTTTTTTGTCTTACCATCCTTACTTGGTCAAAAATTCATGAAATTTGATGTTTTTCAACTTATAGTTTTTCAAGCATAGAGTGATGAATATTTTGGATTCAAAAAATGTGTAACCATTTAAAAGTTATAAATGTTTTTCTATCATCCTATCAATTAAGACTTTACACATAGTGCATGTAGAAAATCAATGATAATTATCAACTAAATTCAAAATAAAACATATCTTATATGTTGAGTGTAGACACTAAAAATTGTCCTAGGCCTACAACCCTTAATTTCTTCATATTTCGTTCATCTTCATTTCTCATTATTAAATAATGTTAATTATTTAATTATTTTTTAAAGTCATATGTCATTTATTAATTAAATAACTTTAATTATTTGATTAATTCATTCTTACCTTTATTCTTCCTTGATTAATTAAATAAATATATTTATTTAATTACTTCGTTAATTAAATCTATATTCTTTCTAAAATTAAATAAACTATTATTTAATTAATTTCTATGACACTTTCAACTATAATTAAATAATCACTTTAATTATTTAATTATTCCTTAACCTTTTCTCACTAATATTAAATAAATTTTTATTTATTTAGTTTAATCCCAAAATATTCAATGTTAAATTGAAATCATTTAATTCAAAAGGATTTATCCTTATCATATTCCTCTATAATTAGATAATCTGTTTGTTATCTAATTAGTCATCTATCACTTAATTCTAGATAAAATTTGATCATTCAGTTATCTAGTGAGATAATATTTGATTTTCTCTAAGGAATATTCTTTTTGTGTTGATCACTTTGTCAATCTTATCTTTTGCATGCAATCATTATCCTTTTGTGTCTCAACCAATTTCCACCAATGATTAAATTACTATTTAATTTAATCTCCACTATTCATGCTTTATCACTTACACTAATTCAACCCCAATCCTATTGCATGCCACATCTTTTAATATTAATCATTGATTAATTATCTTTTAATCCAAGAATGTCATTTGAAAATCATATTTTCTATAAATTGGCTTTACCGAGCTACCATTTTTATTCCTCTCTAAATCTTATGATTGTTAGAAGAAACTTTAGAAATCTTCAACATTTCTCTATTATCATTGTCATGAGGCCATATTTGCATACTTAATTAAAATCTGAGGGCAAGTATTATACTGCATCAAAATGAAGAGGGGTAATGGAGGTGAATCATGGAATTGCATGTGTTTGGTGAGATCTTTTGTTTATGCATGCTTTTATCTTCCATTATTCACTATTAGCTTGGTTTAGTTTGATTTATGCTTTATGTTACTAGTCTTGAAATTTTCCCTGTGCTACATTGAGTACCTAAAATACTGAGAGTGGGGGTGAATCATTATTCTATTAAAACATTTAGACATCATCCATCCAATTACCAAAACATATTCAATTTCTATAATGAATGAAAGCATGAAACATCCAAAAATGGAAAACCCAAAAATGGGAAAAACCATGGTGAGGGCTGGCTCACAATATATTATATCCAGATATAGCATATTACAAAAATGCTCATTGTAGGTGGACTCATAGTCCAGTGGAATCATTTTCAAAAAAAGAATAAGATAGAAGAAAGAAGAGGTGGCTCACAACCTATTGAACTAATACAATTGCATCTATAGTATTCTGGATTGCAGTTCCAATGAAGTACAAAATCAATCTTTGCACTAATCTAAATCAATGCATTGTCCTACTCTGAATTCACACAATTTACACAAATCTGATCACATTCACACCATGCATCTCACTTATTTCTCATCACTTGCACTTCTGCTCAAAACACTAAAATCAATCTCCTATATATATCCACATCAAGTGTAACTTCAATTAGGTCAGACTAATTGGAAGTAACACAAAATTTAAGTTTTCTTCCTCAAGACATTTCATCAACATCGCGTGCCTTAATTCAAAATTAAAATTACCTCAAGATAGGTTAGGATGAACCTGATATAGGTCCTACATAATATTGCAACACATATTAATCCTTCAAATGTGTTAGGTTGGGCCCAAATAAGACCTAAACACAAAAACCTTTATCTATTTTCCCAACTCACCACACGTGGAACTCAAAACATGATACCATCTAGAATTCCTATTCAACTAACATCTAACAACTTATCTTCAACATCACAACTCAAAATAATCATCTATGAAGTAATGTAGAATTTCCCACACCAACACTCTGTTACAGGAAATGACAATAATAAGCATAACTAAACTATGTCATTCATATATTCTAGGATACTTTACCAAAGAACAAAAACTCTTGGATTTAGATGCATCTAATGATCAAAAAATTATTTTTAGAATTGCAAAGTGATATCCCTATTTTTGGTAGAGTGTGGATCCAAAAATTGACACACTAAACCACTGTATAATTAGGTTTCATACTTAGACAAATTTATGTGTAGGTATACTTTTTGGACCAACTTATCCTATACAAATTCCTTCAAAAGAACTTATAAATCATTCTAGAATGTTCCACGACAATGTAGATGTCAATGAGAGCACTAGATCATGAAGAATATGCATACCATTCTCAACATCATCAATGAAAATCTTCCAACAATCTCCCCCTTTATCATTTATAGCAATATGCTTACCAAAAAACTTTCTTGTTTTCCCCAAATATCTCACCAAGTAACTTTCTAAATATCTGTCATCCTTTGACATCAATGGTAAAGGGTGTGTTGGTACTAAAATACTTTGTAAACTCCCCCTAAAACATAGAAATAATTGAAGGAATGTGCTAACCCCCCCTTAGGAATTTAACCAATAACATCTATATCATCTGCATATTTATAAAAGAATTTAAAAAATTGAAAAACTAAAAGATGTATAAAACTAGAAATGGTCAACCCAAAGATGTTGACCCTTGAGGCTTCTATAAGATAACTTGTCAACTAGACTTACCATCTTCCCAATTTTTGGTTGCTATTGCAAGTGTTATATACTATGACTCAAGCTCCACCAAGGTTTTTGTTGCAAGAATGAAGGTGTTGTCATTGATGTCAACTGGTCAATTGATTATCAATTGGTTTTTGTTGTCACTAATATCATGGATGAAGGTTATTGGCTGTATATGTCAAGGATATTGAGAAAATTATAGTGAAGAAAGGTTGCAAGTGTTCATTGGTTGCTTCAGGTTTTACTCCTATGTCTGTGTGGTTTAGATATGTTGATCAAGGTTGTTGGAAGCTATTATATGAATATTTTTGGCTTCTTATTTATTTTACAGTGCAAGTTATGTTCATCAATTATGAGTTCTAATTTTTTTGTGTATTTGGCTGAGGTCTAGGAGAAATGTTGTTGCACCAAATTTCCTTTTGGTTGAGTCTTTTGACTTGCTGTTATAGAATTAAGTTGAACTATGATCATGTTGAAGATTATTTTGGTGTATGCAAGGATTTGATCATGTTAAGGGTAGTGTGTACTTAATTGTTCTATTTATTTTACACTGGTTTGGTTGACCATGTGTTAAACACTACTTTTGAAGTTGATGAAGCGTGTTGGGACCTATTTGGGTCCTCATCAAGTGTGTGTTTGGGTCACCCTCATTTTAACTCCACCCTAGAATGTTTTGGAATTGACCTAATTTGAATTTAATGACAGATGGATAACTTTGGATATGTTTCAAAGTTCATGATGGTATAAATACATGAAGAGTTAGTGGTGAATGATGTAAAAAGAGATAAGTGCAAAGGAATAGAACAGATGATGTGAAATATATGTGAAAGAATGTTTATGTGATGTGAGTGTGGTAGATCAGTGGAAAGTCTAAATGATGAATTTTTGGATGCAGTGAGCTGAAGGTGTACTCTATCATTCATGCATGTCTACAAGTGGTTGAGTGAATTGTGGTGGAATATCCATTGCCTTGAGATTTTCGGGTATGTGCAGGATCATCATTGAAAAAATAGGCCCTTAAGTGGCAAAAAATTCAGAAAAATCAAAGATAGGAAACTTGATGTAAAAATTTGAATAAGTTATCTACATTATTTCAAAAATGTGTAAGAATAGAATCTGTAGCAAATTGAATGTAGTTTCTAAACTACTAGGTTTATTTAAAAAAAGAAAAATATGTTTGGTGAAAATTTGAAAATTCAATGCAGTAGTACTTCAATTTCAGGGAAAAAATAAGTAGGTGTCTACATGACCACCCTAACCACAATAAAATGACAACGTTTTTTTATAAGATTTTAGATATAAGTAGAGGACTCATGTCTGGATGTGATGCATATTTTTTTTGTAATTTTTTTCCAATTAAATAATTAATTATGATTTTTTTATTACAACTTTTAATAAATTTTAAAACTCATATGTCTTACCTGCTTAACTTAATCAAAACTTCATGAAATTCAATTTTTTTTTAATCCTATAGTATGTGAAGCATAGAATGTGATGCATGTTTTAGATTCAAAAAATGTGATACTATTTGAAAGCTATAGGTGTTTTTCAATCAACCTATCAATCATGACTTTAGTCATCATTCAAATAGAAAATGAATAATAATTATTTGTTAAATTCAAAGTAAAGTATAATTTATATTGGTGGAAAGCTAAGAATATCTTTTAAAAATCCTTTTTGTTTTATCAATTTTAGGTAAAAAAAAAGTCATCAGCCACATACCCTACAAATACCCATCATATCACCACTTTTTGTCCCATCATGATCTTGCACATACCCTTTCTTTTCTTTGTAACCTAACTCTTCTAAATTCTTTATATCTCTATAGTGGTGAGCCCTCCAAGTGGTTAACCCTTGTTGGATAGTGAGTCCTAATTTGAACAGTTAGTCTTGTTTGGGAAGTGCGGCTTTTTTGACAGTGAGCCTTTGTAATCAATTTTGATATTCCATATTTTGTGAGCTAATCTTCACTGTAGTTTTTCCCTTATTGGGTTTTCCACGTAAATTTGGTGTTATTGTGTTTGTGTGATTCTTTTCAGTTTTTGCACTTACACTTAATGATTAATCATTTTAGCAGAGTAAAGAATTTGTGATTTATCTAAGTTCTAGTGAATGTTTTAAAGGTTAAAATTTGAATTGATTCAACCCCCCTCTCAGTTATGTTGTTCAACAATTGGTATTACAACTTGGTTCCTTGGAGAAGAGATTAACCACTTAAGGAAGGCTTGGGATGGTTATAAAAGTTACTTATGAGTATTTGAAGTTTGATGGAACTAATTATGCTATCTGGAAAATACTGATTGAAGAATATCTAGAGTATTGTGGATATGATGTGGAAAAAGCTTACAAGACTATTTGCAATCCTCTCGCTAATGGTCTGTATGGCTAATGAGATCAAGGCACATGAAGTGAACAATAAGGCTAAGTCTATTTTGAAGAATAGTCTTGTACATTCTGAGTTGATTAAAGTTCAAAATATGAAGATTGCTACAGAAGTCTAGGATGCTTTAGAAAAGGTGCATGAAGGAGATGAAAGGGTCAAATAAGCATAGTTGAAAATTTTGAAGACATAGTTTGAGCTCCTGAATATGTTTGAAGATGACAATGTTAAATCCTATGTACATATATTGGATGAGGTAGTAGGTAGAATGCAAGGACTTGGTGCTACAATAGATGAATCTAGGGTTGTAAAGAAGATTCTTAGAACTCTCCATGATGCATACAACAAAAAGCTATGTGCTATTGAAGAACATATAGACTACAATACTTACACTAAAAATAAGTTATTGGGAACTCTAGCATCTTATGAGATGATAAAGTTTAATTTGAGAAATGAATCCAAATCTAAAAGGCTACATGAGCTAAAGATTCGAATGAAGAAAATATTGATGAAGTAGAAGCTAACTTTGTGAGAAGGATGAAGAAAGGTTCGACAAGTATGAAGGTAAGTTACCCTTTAAATGTTTTAGTTGTGGAGGAATAGTTCATTATGCTTTGAGATGTCTAGTAAGAGATAAGATGAATAAACAAAGATTTAACAAAGAAAAAAAATTCAAGAAGATCAATAGAGTATATTATGTGAATGTGGATGCTAGTATTTTTATGAGGAATTTTATTATGGAGATCCTGATGACAATGGATGCTTGTTCTTGGCTATAAAAGATGAACCTACTTCTACTAATTCTGAAAAATAAGTGAAGGAATGCCCTCTAGAGAAGGGGAAAAGTGAAGGTACTGTAATCTCTTCCCTACATGCTAAATAGGAAAAGAACCATTGGGTTGTTGACAGTGGTTATTCACATTACATGATTGGTGATAAGAGTAATTTTGATAAACTTGAAAAATATGATGGAGACTTAGTTATGTTTGGAGATGATACTAGTGCTAAGATTTGTGGGATAGGTTTAGTAAGTTTTGATGGCAAGCATAATATTGATGATGTCTACTATGTTAAGGGCTTAATGCATAGTCTTTTGAGTTTTGGATAAATGTGTAGTAAAGGATATAATCTTGTATTTAAGGATGAAATATTTGAAATCAAGAACTACTCTAAAAGAGTGATGGCTACAGGAAAGAAATATGAAGGGAATATCTATCAACTTAAGGGTGTTGATGGACAATGTTTTCTTATTCAATTTTTTTATTTTTCTCTCGTGTCTTCAAGATTTAAAATAAAACGAAAGCATGGTTAAATATATATGTATGTATTTGAGAAGTCATTCTTAAAGGATAAGAAAACAACTTCATTTAGAAGCTATTGTTTGAGCAAAATAAAAGTTCATTCTTTATTTAAATGTGATTAAACGCTATGTTGTTATAGAATCAAATAATGATATATATACACATATATATACATATAGGGTATGTGAAGGATCATGGGGGTCCAAAAAGTCGCAATGGAAAAAAAGTGCATTTTTAACATGTCCAAAAACGCATAATTCATGCCTTTGACTTTTTGCAGGCTTGGGTACAATATCTATTTTGAAACAAATATCTATTTTGGAAAGCGAGAACCCATTTTTTTGAAAAACAAAATGGATATCCATTTGAAACATATATACATTTGAAAAATCAAAACGGATATCCGTTTTGAAGACCTAAAAAACCCTCTTTAGTAAAATGGGCATAACTTTTGTGTTTCTTATCAAAATTTCAACTTTTTATAGGCGTTGGAAAGGTAATTAAGAGCTCTGCGCAATGGACTAGGTGGGTTTTTCTATATTATGCACCCAAAAATAATTATAATCATTTGGAGTTCATATTTATTTTTTGAAACATCAAATGCTCACTAATTTCACTTGCAAAGTCTTTTCTCATGATTTTTTTGTAACACTCATCTCAAAATACTTGAAGCATTAGAAAAATTAATGAATAATGAAAAATTTATATTTTTTGTAGCAAGGAGATGAAAAAATTTTCATAAATCATCATATCTCTCTATCCCTTTCTCTACCTATCTATATATCACTATGTCTCCCCTTGAGCTCTAGACCTATCCCTCCCTCCTTTCTTCTCTCTTTATCCCTTTTTATACGTATCTTTCTCACTCTCTCTCCTTGAGCTCTAGACATATCTGTCTACCTCTCTCTCCATCGTTCCTTATCTCTCTCTCTCTCTCTCTCTCTCTCTCTCTCTCTCTCTCTCCCTTTTAAATTCCTCTTCCTCTTAGAGTCTTCTCTTCCTTTTCTAGGTCTCTCTCTTCAGCCACTCCTCTCCCTCTTAGTCTCTCTTCGCTCCAACTCCCTCTCTCTCTTCTCGTCTCTTAACTACCTCTCTCTTCTTTGTTCCTTCAATTCTCTCTCTATCTCAATGTATCACTCACACTCACACTCTCTCCCTCTCAAGTATCTTCTCCATTCTTTTCTCTCCCTTCCATATCTCTCCTCTTCTATCTCCCTCTCAAGTCTCTCTCTCTTTGTCCCTCCCTCTATCTCTCTCTCCCTCTCTCCCTCTCAAGTATGTCTCTCCCTATCTCTCACTCTCCATTTTCCTCTCAAGTCTCTCTCTCATCCCTACTACTACCTCTCCATCTCCCTCTCACTCTCCCTCTCCCCCTCTCCCCCTTTGTCTCTCCATACCTTCGAAGTCTCCCTTTTAGGTTTCTCTCTCTCTCTCAATTTTCCTCCTCTCTCCCTCCAAACTCTCTCTGTCTCAACTCTCTCTGTCTCTATCTCTCTCTCTTTCTCCCCCTCTCTGCCTCTCTTATTCTCAGGCCCCTCATACTCCCACTCCCTATCCCTCTCCATCTCTCTCCCCCTCCCTTTGAATTCTCTCTCTTAGGTCTCTTCCACTCCCTCTCTCCCTCTTTGATCTCTCTTCCTCTCCTATCTCTCTCAAGTCTTTCCCATTCCCTCTCTCTCTTCTCTCATGTCTCTCTCTCACTCTCTCTCTTACACTCTCCATCTCCCTCTTAGTTCTCTCTCCCACTCTCTCTCTCTCTCACAATATCTTTCTCTATCTATATATCCCTTTTAGGTCTCTCTCTCCCACTCTCTCCATCTCAAGTCACTCTCCCTCTCTCTCTCTTCCCATCTCAAGTTACTTCTGAGGGGGAGAGAGAGAGAGGGAGGGAGGGAGAGAGGGGAGAGAGAGAGATTTGAGATGGAGAGAGGGAGAGAGTGAGCAGGAGAGAGAGAGAGAGAAGAGAGAGAGAGAGTAGAGAGGGAGATATATATATATAGAGAGAGAGAGTTGAGAGGTAGAGAAATAGAGAGAGAGGGAGAGAGATAGATATAGTTATGGTGGGAAGGAGAAACCTAAGAGAGAGAGGGAGTGGGAGAGAGAGACCTAAGAGAGAGACAAAGACTTGAGAGGGAGAGAAGGAGATAGAGAGAATTAAGAGGGAGAGAGGGATAGAAAGAGACTTGAGAGTGTGAGTGTGTGAGAGAGAGAGAGGAGAGGGAGAGTGGGAGACACCTAAGAGAGATATATTTGAGTGGGAGAGACCTAAGAGAGATATGAAGACTTCAAAGAGAGGGAGAGGGAGAGAGAGGGACGGAGGGACGGAGTGAGGAGCAAGGAGACCTGAGAGGAGAGAAAGAAACAGAGGAGGAGGGAGAGGAGAGGACCTGAGAGGAAGGAGAGAGAGGAGAGGAGTGGGACGAGAGAGAGAGAGAGAGAGAGAGAGAGAGAGAGAGAGAGAGAGAGAGAGAGAGAGAGAGAGAGAGAGAGAGAGAGAGAGAGAGAGAGAGAGAGAGAGAGAGAGAGAGAGAGAGAGAGAGAGAGAGAGAGAGAGAGACCCCAAAGGAGGGGAGAGGAGAGAGATAGAGGAGGGAGAGAGAGACCCTAGAGGGAGAGAGGAGAGATAGAGGAGGAGAGGAGAGAGAGAGAAAGAGACTTGAGAGGGAGAGAGGTAGATAGAGAGGGAGAGAGAGAGAGATCTAGTTTTGGTGGGAAGGAGAAACCTAATAGAGAGAGGGAGTGGGAGAGAGAAACCTAAGAGAGAGAGGGAGTGGGAGAGAGAAACCTAAGAGAGAGACAAAGACTTGAGAGGGAGAGAGGGAGATAGAGAGATAGATGGAAGAAGAGGGAGAGAGAATTGAGAGGGAGAGAGGGAGGGAGAGAGGGAGAGAAAGATACTTGAGAGTTTGAGTGAGAGAGAGAGAGTGGAAGAGACCTAAGAGAGAGAGACCTGACAAGGACTGGGAGATACCTAAGAGAGATATAGAGAATTAAAAGAAATCTGGAGAGAGGGAGAGAGAGGGATATGGAGAGGGAGAGAGAGGGAGAGGGAGTGAGAGGGACCTAAGAGAAAGAGAGGGATTGGGAGAGAGACAAAGAGAGATTTGAGAAAGAGAGAGATGAGATAGAGAGAGTGAGTGGGAGAGAGAGAGAGACCTGCGAGGGAGATAAAGAGAGAGAGATAGTGAGAGAGAGAGAGAGAGATAAAGAGAGAGAGAGATAGTTGAGAGGGTTCCTCTTATTGGTCTAGAGATGTTTAGATTGTGGTTTGGGTAGAGGAATTTTCCCCACCCCTTTTCTAATGTTTGGATGTACGATATGGGGAAGTTGGTGGTATCGAATGTGTTCCCTGATATAGACTTGCTTAGGGTAGTGGATAAACGATATGACCCTATCACACGGGTGATTCAGTTCTGTTACGCATCAACAGAAAGGAATTCCAATAGGTTTTTGATTTGAGTGAGCCTAGTAAATTCTTGGTTCCTATTGATCTTGAAGATATGAAACAAGAATATGGGAGGTTGAAATCAATTTTCAGAGTGAAGTTGCTCCCACCTCATTTGGCTAGGCCATGAGGTTCAAAATTCCATATTATCCCTAATGACCAAGAACCTTTTAGATTGAACTACTTTGCATATCATTTGTTGGATACCTTTTACTCATTATGCCATATTTTGGGTTTTCACCCCAACATAGTGATGCCTATTTCTTACATGTTCATGGGGGTCCAAATACAACACCCTAATTTCTTAGTGATTTATAATTTTTCTTCTTTGTTGGCCGAAAAGATACATGAGGGGCCATTGAAGTTGTAGAAAAATGATATAGGAACTCCATTCTTTTGGTATTCCATGTTAATGTATATGCTCTTGTATAAGAATGCTGAATTCTTCTATGAGAAGATGGAGTTAAGGCAGTGGGTTAATGGAGAAATATTACCAGTGCAGGTGTGGACTACAAATTTATCATGTAATAGGGAGAATGCCAGTTATGTACATTTTGATAATTGTTTTGCTTGCAGATTGAGAGTTAGGCTGATGGTAAATGTACCTAGGATTCTTGAGGAGTTGCATGATTTCCTCAGACCAAAGGGGAGGAAGCTAGAATTGAAGGTTTGTCATAACTAGGGTGATATTATTCCATACCCAGTTAGCACTGTCTTGAGGGTGTATGGTTTTTAGGGGACCCCTCATATATTTCCATACAATGTGCCACCAAGAGTGGGATTTGAAGAAGTCACGTGGAAGATTGGTTATATCCATGAGGAAAACCTTACTAGGAAAGGTAATGAAACATTTTTCTTGGATTACACTGTGGTATCAGATTTTGTCTTTTTGAAGGGAGGTTGGGTGCACTTTGGGAATTTTTTTGAAGAATACCATTTGAGGTGTTGTCCCAAGAGACAACATGATCTTGAGGGATTCTTTACTCTTTTCATAAAAAGGATAAAAAGTGGTAAGTTCGTGCATGAGTTCAACTTCCTTGAAGACTTGATTAGAAATGAATTTGACCTAAATATCCAGGAGTTGAACAAGGAGAAATGGGTAGCTTATGACAAGATATTGGCTATTGTGCACAAAATGGATCCAAAGTATGATCCATTGATGGATTCCAGTCCATACCATAAGAAAATTGACTTCTTGATGGGAAACTTTAAAGAAATCATGGGCACCTTGATGACCAAGAAGGTAAACTTGGAGTCAGACTTGGGCATCTAGGAGCAAGATGCCAATCCAATCAAAGTAAGGCAAGCTTACCAACCTATAGAGAGATGGCCTATTTATAGAAGGAAGAGAAATGGTAGTAGTTATGAGGAAGAAGATGATAGAAAGGGAAAGAAAATAATGAAATTTCCTACACAAAAAGGTCCAAAGCTCAAAATGCCTAGGAAAATTAAAATTATTGATTTGGAAGCATCACCTAAAAATAGTCCCTCACCACCAGCATCAGAGCCAAGCCCTAAAAGGAAAAGAATTGAACAATCACAAGAGGATTTGGAGGATGAGATTGTTGTCACTGTCTAGGACATGCAGATGGGTATGCCTTCCCCTCCTAGGCCAATTGAATTGGTGCTCTCTGATCTGGATATGAAAGGACAATGTGTGCAAGATATAAGAATGGAGGCATGTAAGGAGTTTCTAGATGATAATGAATTTGTAAAAACTATAGTATTTTTTACAACTAGTGTGGAGAATGAAACTAGAAGAATATCAAGATAAATGCAAGAGGAGAAGAGAATTGAGACCTGATAGGTTAGACTAGGAGAATGATGATGAAGTGAAAGCTGAACTAATGGAAGAGTTCAAGAACATCACTCTTGAGGAGGGGAGAAAACTCGTAAATCAAGTTGGTGTCTTGATTTTACCTCAATGGGACATTGCAGATGTTGTAACCTTTAACACTATTCTAAAGTCCAAGCACCCCTTACAAGATTCTGAAGAAGAGGTCAAGGCAGCGTTGCAAGATTCTTCCTTCAGTGAAGAGTATGAAACCTTAGCAATTTGGGCTTTGGCCCCTCAAGGGAGAAAGCCAAATTTTATTGATATTAACCCAAATTTAAAAGGAGGGTTGATAATAAAGAGAGCTTCAGAGATCTCAATCACAGAGGCTACTAAATTGACTATAAATGTGGCCAAATTGGCACAAAAGACTATTGAAAGAGAGGAGGTTGAAAAGAAAAGCCTAATGAAGAAGTACAATGCCATAATTGGGGAATATAGCAAGATGTAGCAAAGGAATGTTGAGTTGTAGACTGAGGTGGACATGTTAAAGAAAAAGAAGATCGGGGAGACATCAAGTGCTCTAAGGATTAGAAAATTTCCTTCCACATCAAGGTTAGTGCCTCCTACTTCTCCTATTGTGTCTACACCAGGGTATCCCAGTCAAAATCCTTCCCTCAGCCCTACTTTAGAGCTAATTGATGAAGAAATGGAATGCTTTGTCGATCCTTCAAAGAAGTAGTTAATGCACAAAATTACAAAATTATAGGCATCCTTGAAGATGAGTGAGGAGGGAATATTTTTAAAGTAAAGGGAGGTTGTAAATGTTGTATTGAGACACTTAAATGAGAAAGTTGATGATAGATTGTCATCTGTGCATTCTTTATATTCTTTATTATTGAGTGCAATAAAGAATATTGAGAGGGATCAGGAGGTTGTAGTACCATTAATTGAAAGATGGATCCCGAGGGCCAATGATCTAGACATAATGTATAAAGCCTCAAAGTTTGATGTAAATAATAGGCCCAAATAATTAAGGCCTACTCAGGTGTTAGTTAAGTCATTGCAAGTTTGATGTATATGGGTGTGTGGGTTATAGTATGATGGACAATCGTCACTATTTTTAAACCATGTCATATCATTCACAATGAATGATATTTGAATGATTATATTGTTCCTCTTTTATTTATGTTGGCACAATCTATAAGATCATATAATAGCCCTTAAAAAAATTATTTAATCATTCTTTAGAATGATTACCATCATTTTTGAACCCAAGTGATTCTTGTAATGTTAGATTTCACTAGTTTTGCTTGCTTACACATTATCATTCACTACCAATGATACTTAAATCATTCCTTAGAACGATTACCACGAGTGAATCCTTACCAGCAATGTCATTTGAGCAATGAAGGCCAATGATCGACATTCATAAAGCTCTTGACTATTGTTACTATTAAGTAATAAAAGAAACAATCGTTTGACTATTAGTCATTCCTTAGAATGACAGTGGCATAAATATGTTTAATAACTATTAGAAATACGAAAGTGGGTTTCTCCATAACCTAAATAGTAAATTGTTCTAGTTTTAAATGTGTATTATTATTATTTTTAAAATGATAAGCATGCCATTTGATTCCTTTTTACTTTTCTCAAAATGATACGAGTATTGTTTAAGTTCTTATATATATATATATATATAGAATGATAGTAACCTTGATTGTTTACATGCTATACTGGTTAACTTGAGATTGTTAATGAGACATATTGGCATAGTAACTTGCAAAATTTTGTAAACAACATGTTTATGATACAAATAGTGTACCAGTATGTGGTAAATATTTCAAACTGAACTGTACTTCTTGAACCGACATTTTTTGTTGTTCTATGTGCTTCTCTTACACTCTTAGGGTTTTTTACCTAAAAGGAGAGAGATAGGTCCAAAAATTATGGTGGTTCACTCAAACTAGGATATGTATGATGAAATTATGACTAAATAAAATGATCTAAATGTAGTTGATTGATAAAATTGATTGATTATGTATGCAAAACTAATGAAATATGAAGTGTTTGAAAACAAAGTGTTGTTTGCAAAAGGCTTAAAAATATGGACAAAAACTCAAATAGAACTAAACATAAAGTTGTAACTTGGAATGTGTACACTTGTAAGACTGATGAAGACTAGAAACCACTATGAAAATCTAGAAACATTAAATTTTTGGCTGACTGGGACTCATTCCCCACCCTAGGTGAATCAGTTCTAGGTCAGGGTTTTCTGCCTAGAAATTGGTTTCTGCTAAATGGGTACTGGAATCTACATTTAACTCTAATAGACATCTCTATTGGGACTCATTTGCCATCCATGGTGAATCGGTCCTTTTTCATTTTTCTACAAATTCAAGTATCAGATTTGTACCTTGTCACCTACATAGCACTTCTTGTCGGAAACTCGGATCTAAATCTCAGAAAATACCTGTAAAACAACTTAAAATTTGTTGTCTAATGGGGGGTTTTCCTTGGTCAAACCCCTAATTGGGTAATCAAACTTTGAATGGATAAAAATCTACATAAAACCCTAGCCTTAAGTGTGTCAAAGACTAGGATAATCTAAAGTATGTTAAAACCTTATTCTAATATGCTAGAATAAGATGAACAAATGTGATTTGAATGATGCAAGACTTCAATCCTAGAAACCCTACAACATATCAAATGGATGTAAATGACATAAAAATGTAATGCAAACCTTAATTTGAAGATAAAGAGAAAATGGAAGATGGAATCACCTTGAAAACAAGTCTTTAGGTGTGATTTGATGGCTAGTTGCATCTCCTCAACCTAGATTTCTCCATGATTGACCATAGGCGTCCATGATTAAATCTTTGCAATGTTGGATCTTGAATGAGAAGTGAGCTTGAATACTTGAAAAAACCCTAGTTTGTTGCCGTAAAGCTTCAACTTTGCTATAGAAAATGTTAATGAAACTTATTGTGGAAGATTCTTAATACTTGAATTTTGAAATTACTTTGTAAAAATGGCTGAGATGTGAAAAATGACCTAAAATGTGTATTTATAGGCATTAGTAGCTAATTTTCCTATTATTTAGATCTAAGAGGCCTACATCTAATGAAAAATTGAATTAAATTGATTAAATTCCTTCTCAAAATTGAATTTTCCCCAAATGGGACTCATTCACGACCCTTGGTGATCAAAGGAGACTCATTTTCCCAAGGTGGCGAATGGGTCCTACTAGTGGTTTTTGGAGGTGGGTTTTCAGGATATGAGTGAATTAAGTGTTGTTTGTCAAGATTTAGATGATTTTTAAGTGAAACAAAACTCTAGATAAAAAATAATGGGTCTTAGGGGCCTATAAATGTTACATATTGAAGAATGATTAATGCAAGGGTACTCAGAAGTAGGTTCAAATTAAGTGTGAAATTGTCTCTTTTCTCAAGAGTGTCCAATTTCTATGCCACACTTCTACATTCTTTGAAATAGGAAAATTTACATTTTATATCACTATCAGTTGATATGAAAATATGAAACAATAGTTTTGAATGAAAGCAATTTGTTGTACATGTTATTTGTTTTGGAATGTATGCACAAATATATTATCTAAATTTGGAACATATATGTGCATGCACATAGACCTTTGTCTATGTACATACACATACTTGTGACATACCTTCCTTTGTTACTTAATTTACTTATTCTGTTCTATAATGGATATTGATTTACATTAAATAGGAAGTGGTGGAAGACATTGAATGTAATCATGTGAAAAGTTATTGTATGAACTAAATAGATAATGAAATGAATAGAACCACTTGATTTATCCTTCTGAATTTCTCAAGTTGTTGAATAAAGTAGACTAAATTAATTTTTCATTGATATGTGTTAAATAATATTATCTTTGTTAGTAGAATAGCAACATCTAAGTAGACTAGAGCACCTCAAGGTAGATGCTACTATAGTATAGATAGTTGCTAAGGAATATACTCATGTTGTTGAAAGTTACCTTCTATGATGGATGCCAAAATGGAGTATAGAAGGTATAGGTTTTTCTTTATCCAAACCTATTTTTTGTTGTTGAGACTTAATTTTAATGCTTGGCCAAGTAGTTAGCCCATTATGAATGTATGTACTTATATGTGATGAAACTCTATGTCATTCCTAGCATAGATCTTGCATTTTTCTAACCATAGATAGAGATGCACGTTGATGTTTGTGCATGCACCAAATTCCACCTTGTAGATTCTTCTCTTTCTAAAATTTTCATGCAGGGTCAGGTATTCTTTGAGTAGGAAGAATTCCGGGGAAGTGTAAGCTTTGTGGTTGGGCGGTAAAGCACCTGAGCCATTTTCTCGTCCACAAGTGTAGGCAAGCATGAAAAAGGAAACCTTGGATGTTTTCAATTTATCAAAGGATTATGATGTAACCTTGATTTAATTTGTATTTGTATTGACTTTGTGGCCAAATGAGCCACTTCAACTTGGATATTGTAATTGACATTTGAAAATTAATATATATATTGACACATATTTTAACTAGACATGTGTTGCTATGAAAGAAAATACTTGATTAAGTTATGTCTTTTTAAAATTCAATATTCATAATGTCATTTTCAATTAATATTTAAGTAATAACTAGAATGGGTTATTACACCATTCCATGCTTCACATATGCAATCCTTAGAAAGAGTCAATGATGATAGCCAAACCACTCAGCCCAACCTAAACCACTACACATGTGTTTTATTTTATAGAAACAAGCTCACACAAAATACAATTAGTGGTAACATAAAACCATGTACCACAAAACCATGTGAATCCAAAACCATTAACCCCTTATTTAATATTGGGTACTAAGACCTCACTTTATTTAATATTTCTCCAATAATAAATTATTATCACATGTCTCCCACACATTAAATAATAATACAATGTTATAATACAACATCAAGTGGTCCCCAAATAATTACCTAGTGTGATTATCCACACAACCTAGGTGCATCACAACTAAATAATTATTTAATTACAACATTATAATAAATCATTTTATGCAATGTTGTACAACATCATATCTCAATAGTAATGACCATCCTATCTGGTAACAATTTTGTGACAACCAATCTCCCACTTAGAGAGGTTAATAAATAGAGAACATCAATGACTATCATTAATGATAATTACATTTCCTCTCTCAATATAATATTTACAATCAGCTAAAACATTTATTCTTATATTTCTGCCTCATGGCTTGTTGTACATGTAAATGGGATGTAACTCCAAAAATTTACATTAATGATAAATATATCTACCATCTTACTCATATAGACCATCTCAACAAGGGAGAAAACTTGAAACTTCAACAAGCTTGACTAAAGAATTTAATACACAAAAGTCACATTGACAACCCCTTTTATTGAATTCTTGATCCGGTGGACATTTTTCAGTGGAAATTGAAGTGTCTCATTTTTCTCCAAAATCTACACCATCAGAAAGAGCTCAGTGTCCTGGTTCCAACGCAACTCGAACGGAGCGGAAAGGAGTCCGTTTGCACGAGTTATGGCCGGTCAAAACTTCAGTCAAACTAGGATCAGGGGCGTCCAGGAAGCGGAAAAAATGGCATTGTCAAAAATCTTTGAAGTCGACGTCATCGCGAAGAGCTCGTCAAGACGATTCCGGCAACGTTTGTTTCGTCGAAATCGGACATCGTATGCTCAAGATGCATCTGGTCAAAGTTTCATGTTGACTTGGTGGACTTGAAGGTATAGTGATGACGTCATCATCCGTACAGCTGACGTTAGCACGAGGTACGAAATATGAAGTGGACCAATCGGAAGCTGACACGTGGCAGTCCGTACAGTCTGTACATGTCGACGTGGCACAGTGATGTGGCAGGTGACGTCAGCGTCGTCGGCGAATTATAAGTAAACACGTGTCTGTCCGTACATCCTACGTGGCATCCTTGTCAGCATTCCGTACGTGAGTCAGCTACACGGTGTCAGTCCAGTCAGCGTCCATGTCAGCTGTGAGTCAGTATCGTCAGCGAATGGTTCTGTGACACGTGGAATCCAGTCAGGTGTGAGTCAGCGCATAGTCAGCTCAGTCAGCGAATTGGATCGCGCCACGTGGCATCTTCTGGGTTCGACACGTGGGCATCGGTTTCCTCCATCGTCGGTGTTGGTTGAAAGTTGTTTGTTTGTTTAAAATGTTAGCGGTCGGGCTCGAACTCCTCACCTCCTGCGAACAAGCCATTGCTTTAGCCGTTGGGCCGCGAGATTTGCGGTTAACTAATTACGGAGACAGGTTCGTTTTGTTGAGATTCTGTCGAAATTTGGTTTAAAAAAATGGACGGCCGGGGGTTGGAACCCCGAACCGGCCGGTTCCAAAACTTAATAGCCACCGCTGAGCCACCGAATGGATTTAATATAATGTGGCAGCGGTTGGTTTTGTAAACTGCTCAGAACCGAATACCTATAATTTGAAAACAAACTCCCTATTTTGAAAATTAAAACAAACAAATATCCTTTTTAAAGGATATAATCAAACCACCAAAACAATAAGCCCGAGAATGATTTATAAAAAGGGGCTTAGATTGATTAAATTGATTTATTTTGATTTTTCTAAAGGAGATTATTAAAGATATTATGTAAAGGGGGGATATTTTTAATGATTTTTATGTAAAAAGGGAAGATTTGAAGATTTTTGGAGAGATAAGGAAATATCTTGTAAATCAATTGGTTAGTAACCAAATTGAGCAAATTTTATGTATAAAAGGGGGGCTTGAGGAGAGAGTTGGATTCAAGTTTTTTTCAGGTGATGAAGTCCTGATGCTGAGGTGACGAAAGAGAGGTCTTGTTGGAGAGTTTTCAAGTCATTCTTGCATGTCAAAGTGCTGTTACGCTGCCGAAGTGCTTGGAGAATGGTTATGGTGCTGTTGTAATTGATTTTGGAGTTAATCGGATCGGTCTCTCTATTGGAGTGGACCCGGAGACGTAGTCACTTTCGTGACGAACTCCGTTATCAACTGTTTGCACTTCTCTTCTTCTCTCTTTTTGTCTCTCATTTCCTTCATTTCTGTTATAATCACCTTGATTACGTTCTTTATGTTATTTCCTTAAGTTAATTTCATTTTAATTAACTTGAAATAATCATTGTAAAAGCATTGTAAAAGTTAAGCATTTCAATACTGCAATCTAGTCTAGATCCTACATAGATCAAGTTGGTATCGAGCTTTAGGGTGACTTTTATTGCAGTTATTTGTTTTGAATGCTAACGAGATCCAGGATTCAGAAGGGTGAAGGCAAGCTCGAAGACTTTGATCCTGAGATCGGGAAACATAAAACATTTCCGAAGATGTCATTTTCTGGAATGGAGGTTCCTGAAGAGATCAGTGAGCAGGAGTTTCGAAAAGCATTCCTCGAGATGAAAGCAAAGGTGGACATACTTTTTCAGGAGAGACAAGAGCGGAAGGAACGTGAAGAAGGTTCGTCGAAGCAAGATGCTTGTGAAGACATGAAAGGGAAACATCATGAAGATGGTGGCAAGCAACCAGATCATCCCTTTTCTTCTTCTCCTCCCTCTTCTCCTTCTCCTTCTTCTCCATCTTCTCCTCATTTTATTTCTTCTAATCCTTTCAAGAGTGGGTATAAACCTAAAATTAAACTGGATGTAAAATTTGATTTACCTAAATATTGTGGAGAACTTAATGCTGAAAAATTGGATGACTGGATACAACAAATAGAGGTCTACTGTAAAGTCCAAAACCTATTTGATGATGTTGATAGGATCCAATTAGCTACTCTTCATTTAGGAGGTACAACCTTAACTTGGTGGGAGAGTAAATCTAAGGCAGAAGTTTCACAACATGGTAGAGTCAGTTTAACTTGGGCAGAGTTTGTTAATGCACTTAAGAAGCAGTTTTATCCCTTAGGACATATGCAACAGATAATGATGGATTGGCAAATGTTTAGGCAAGGGAAAGGTCAAACTGTCCAAGAATACACCCATGAATTTAGGAAAAGGGCTATTGCTTTGAATGTTCCTTTGTACACTCAAGACACGTTGTTGAAGTACATAGGAGGTTTGCATTCCTACCTTAGGCATTCCATTTTGGTTTTGAACCCTTGTAACTTGGATGAAGTGTCTGTTCAAGCTACACACTTAGAGTCAAGGGGTAAAGGATCTTTCATTGAAAAGTTTGATAATGATGTAAAGAAATCTTCTAAGAATGCAGAGACAGGGAAAGGAAAGAAGGCAGCTACAATCAAGAAGGATGAGAAGCTTTCTTGCACTCATTGTGACAAGGAAGGTCATGATGAAAATCACTGCTGGAAGTTACATCCCGAACTGAAGCCTAAGTGGGCTCAAAGACGTAATCAGAAACAGAAGGGTAAGGATAAATCCATGAATGTTGTTATGGATCTTGGCTCAGATTCAGATGATGAGACTAAGATAACAGCGATGGGTCTAAAAGGTAAAGCCTCTATTTCTGGTGTTTCTGTTGCAAGTTGTGCTTCTTCTTCTACAGTTAATGATTTCTCTGAAGATGCAAAAAGGAATGAGCTGTTTCATTTAAGGGTTATGGCTAAGAACAGTAAAATCAATGCACTCATAGATAGTGGTTCACAAGTTAATCTGATTTCAGAAAGTGTTGTAAATAACTTGGGATTAAAAACTACACCACATAAGAGACCTTATCCACTAGGTTGGATTTGTGAAAATGATAAGCTGCAAGTAACAAAACAATGCACCTTAAGGTTCACAATCACTAGTAAATTTGTGGATGAAGTTCAGTTTGATGTAGTTCCATTGGATATCTGTGGGATAGTGCTTGGTAGCCCTTACTTATATGACAGGAAAGCTATATTCTACAGGCAACAAAATCATTATCACTTGTTTAAAGATGGCATTCAGTATATTGTACATTCTCGCAAGATTAAGACTGATCAATATTTTGCAAATACAGGACAGTTAAAGAGGGTAATTAATGCAAGTAAAGAGTTAACTCTGATGTCTGTCAGTATAGGTGGTTCTACACTTGAACTTGGAGTAGCTAACCAGGGTCAGATGTTGCAGGATGCACTTGCAGTACAGCATGAGAAAAAGATGCTTGAAAGCATTGATGGATCCTTGGGTAAAAATGTTCCTGTTGTGAAGGATCGATATGTTGTTGACTTGTTTTCTTTCATTTCTGCATTGATGTTCAGCTTGATGCTAGTCAATTTTTGTTGGTTAGTGGCTACGACAATTGATGTAGAAGCTTATGGAATTGATACAATACTGTTTATGTTCAACAACATTGTTGCAGTCTTTATTGTGCTTGTGAGCCAGGTATTCAGATGTACAGAGGATACAGGACAAGTGGGGAGGCCAAGTCCTCACTTAATGTCAGAGTAAATGCCACTTTTGGAGGTCCAAAAGGTCTTCAGTGGGGAGGCCTGATCCGGTGGACATTTTTCAGTGGAAATTGAAGTGTCTCATTTTTCTCCAAAATCTACACCATCAGAAAGAGCTCGGTGTCCTGGTTCCAACGCAACTCGAACAGAGCGGAAAGGAGTCCGTTTGCACGAGTTATGGCCGGTCAAACCTTCGGTCAAACTAGGATCAGGGGCGTCCAGGAAGCGAAAAAAATGGCATCGTCAAAAATCTTCGAAGTCGACGTCATCACGAAGAGCTCGTCAAGACGATTCCGGCAACGTTCGTTTCGTCGAAATCGGACATCGTATGCTCAAGATGCAGCTGGTCAAAGTTTCATGTTGACTTGGTGGACTTGAAGGTATAGTGATGACGTCATCATCCGTACAGCTGACATCAGCACGAGGTACGAAATCTGAAGTGGACCAATCGGAAGCTGACACGTGGCAGTCCGTACAATCCGTACATGTCGACGTGGCACAGTGATGTGGCAGGTGACATCAGCGTCGTCGGCGAATTATAAGTAAACATGTGTCTGTCCGTACATCCTACGTGGCATCCTTGTCAGCATTCCGTACGTGAGTCAGCTACATGGTGTCAGTCCAGTCAGCGTCCATGTTGGCTGTGGGTCAGCATCGTCAGCGAATGGTTCTGTGACACGTGGAATCCAGTCAGGTGTGAGTCAGCGCATAGTCAGCTCAGTCAGCGAATTGGATCGCGCCACGTGGAATCTTCTGGGTTCGACACGTGGGCATCGGTTTCCTCCATCGTCGGTGTTGGTTGAAAGTTGTTTGTTTGTTTAAAATGTTAGCGGTCGGGCTCGAACTCCTCACCTCCTGCGAACAAGCCATTGCTTTAGCCGTTGGGCCGCGAGATTTGCGGTTAACTAATTACAGAGACAGGTTCGTTTTGTTGAGATTCTGTCGAAATTTGGTTTAAAAAAATGGACGGCCGGGGGTTGGAACCCCGAACCGGCCGGTTCCAAAACTTAATAGCCACCGCTGAGCCACCGAATGGATTTAATATAATGTGGCAGCGGTTGGTTTTGTAAACTGCTCAGAACCGAATACCTATAATTTGAAAACAAACTCCCTATTTTGAAAATTAAAACAAACAAATATCCTTTTTAAAGGATATAATCAAACCACCAAAACAATAAGCCCGAGAATGATTTATAAAAAGGGGCTTAGATTGATTAAATTGATTTATTTTGATTTTTCTAAAGGAGATTATTAAAGATATTATGTAAAGGGGGGATATTTTTAATGATTTTTATGTAAAAAGGGAAGATTTGAAGATTTTTGGAGAGATAAGGAAATATCTTGTAAATCAATTGGTTAGTAACCAAATTGAGCAAATTTTATGTATAAAAGGGGGGCTTGAGGAGAGAGTTGGATTCAAGTTTTTTTCAGGTGATGAAGTCCTGATGCTGAGGTGACGAAAGAGAGGTCTTGTTGGAGAGTTTTCAAGTCATTCTTGCATGTCAAAGTGCTGTTACGCTGCCGAAGTGCTTGGAGAATGGTTATGGTGCTGTTGTAATTGATTTTGGAGTTAATCGGATCGGTCTCTCTATTGGAGTGGACCCGGAGACGTAGTCACTTTCGTGACGAACTCCGTTATCAACTGTTTGCACTTCTCTTCTTCTCTCTTTTTGTCTCTCATTTCCTTCATTTCTGTTATAATCACCTTGATTACGTTCTTTATGTTATTTCCTTAAGTTAATTTCATTTTAATTAACTTGAAATAATCATTGTAAAAGCATTGTAAAAGTTAAGCATTTCAATACTGCAATCTAGTCTAGATCCTACATAGATCAATTCTCAAAGCACATTATTGTCCTTGCAATTTCCTATTATTCCTAAGAAAATATCTAGTGTAACTCATCTATCATGGCACTTTATTTCTCGAAATACCAAACAAACTGATTTCACAATCACTATTTGGATTTTGTTCTTCAAAGATGGTGAGCACTAAGAGTGATGCTTCCTCGAAAGGTTATTTTGTCACAATTGAGGACGTAGAGTGTAGTTAGCTTCAAAGATGGATCACTGACCAACTGAAGGATGTCTTCATGGTTCATAATGATGTTGAGGAAGGATTGCTCAGGAAGATCCTTGGAGATAAATTTTTGAACCATCTCCATGTACATAATATTGAGCTTTTAGAATGCTTCGCATACAATGTAGTTTACACGTTGGGAAAACTTGAGTGGGAGCCACCGAACGACTGGTTCAACTAGAATACCTATTGAATGTGAGGGAAACCATTAGAGGAATGAGTGTGTTTCCCAAGATGGGTCTCATGGGTAAAACCATATATATTTAAATGATGCTTCATCATGATCTCACTAAAGAGGTAGTGGTTCTCCTTCTCATTAGACTAGAGCAAAATGGCATGGGGTTGTTTTCCCATTTCATGCAGTCCAATGAGAATTTATTTTCTCCAACCCAATTTGAGCACCTACAATAAGTTGTGGAGGGGATTTGCATCCTCATCTTCTTTCTCTATGTTTAGAAAAGTGCAACAAGATTCATAATTTTTAATTTAAACATGACCTCTCTAATACTGTATATGAAGTGTTTTGTATTTCAATGGCATGCTTTTCCTTTTCATGTGAATGCTAATCTCTTCTATTTTTTCTCACTTTATTTTGGACCTATGACACTATTTCATATTCAATCACATTTACATTTTTCAATGATTAAGTATGCTGGTTTAGGGTTGATATATGTGATTTATGGAATGGCATTAGTCTTGAGAACATTTTCTAGTATACTATTGAAATTCGCCATAGCTATGATAACTAATCCTTTTTCTGCTTACAATCTTCTTAATTCCTACTTATGAGATAATATGCATGAGTACTTGTATTATTGGTCAGTGAGAAGGTTAGTGAAAACCTATCCAGAACTGACAAAAGTTTCCAAACCTTTTCAGAACTCAGACATGAACAATCGTTTTCTTTTCAAACATATCTTTCCAAACATAAGTTGACCTTGAAGTAGTTTTAAGATCTTCACTGGGAACCACCAACACTTGAAAAATATGACACACTTGAACAATTTAATGAAGTATCAATGAGATGGGAGGTTATGATAACTTGTTGGACTATGACAATGTTCACAAAACTTGGGGAAAGGCCAACAAAGCATATACTTAGGAATTTCTATTTGGGTAGATACATAAATTTTAGGCTATATGACTCAAATTGTGGTAACATGTACATAATTTTCATTAGTAATTGTTGCATGAAAAGGATTTGTACCAAAATAATTTAGAGGATTGGGTTATTTTTAAAATTTTATTCAACTTTATATTTTAATTTTATCTTTATATTTTTCTATGCTATCTAGTTTACATAGCTCTACTAGATTTTAGGTCTTAACTTTCATATTTTAATTTTCAAGAGGAGATTGCATTACTTTTCTTCATTTAGTTTAATAAATTCTCACTCTTAACATCTATGGGTATTTTTGTTACCCTTTAAATAGTTTGAAACATCATCAATCTACTAGTAAGTAATGGTGTTGATACTTGAAAGAAAAGCAAGGATGGCTAGATTTCCAAATCAACCTAGGAAGTTTATTCCAAGGTATTTCATATGTTATG
Organism: Sequoia sempervirens; assembly: GCA_007258455.2. Classification (NCBI taxonomy): domain Eukaryota; kingdom Viridiplantae; phylum Streptophyta; class Pinopsida; order Cupressales; family Cupressaceae; genus Sequoia; species Sequoia sempervirens. The sequence continues at coordinate 21,239,276 of VDFB02358134.1, read as the reverse complement.
TCTTCTAAAACACAATTTAATTTGGTTCTTTCTATTCTAGAATTTGACATTTCTTGCCTAAATTTTTAAATAAATAATAGCATATTTTGCTAGAAGGGTTCCCCCTAGAATCATGCTTAAATAATGGGTGACCAAGGCTTGGGCCCCACATGGGATCTATCTTGTTGTTCAAAGTCTCACCAATGAGTTTCCCTCTTTTCCTTTGCTAAATCTATTCATGTGGAGGTGATCCTCAAATGTTGATAATTAGTCATTTATATTTATAAATGTTAATGGTGTTTTTGAAAGTTCATCCCTCAAGAGTTGGATCATTGATTCAATTTCTACATCTACTTGAGTGTTGTGAATATATTTTAATATGGTTTAAATGACCAAATATAAATTTGGTACTTTTCTTATAAAATGGATAGTTGGATAAAGAGAGGCATGGTACTACATATATAATATACATTGTTAGCACCTAGAAATTTCCTTCATTTATAGTGCTTGATGAACTTTTAGTTGGAAAAATAACCCCATTTCTAAGCAACATGATGAAATAATTACTGTGAGGATGAAAAATCTACATAAATCCATGATTGAAAAATATGGAGAAATCTGTCAACATTAAATAGATGAGATTATCACTCCCCCTATGAAATTGTTGGGCAAATGCAAATGGAATAACAACATCACCAAACTAGCATGAAACTATAAATGAAATAAGCATGAAATATATTCCTAAATTACTCAAACATCATCTCATAGGGGGATTGGTGCTACTTTGATGTGGAAAGTAGCCCTTTCCCAACCCCTTTAGATAAGCTATGTGGTGAAACTACTTTAAGGATGATATGGAGTTGATTGATAATGATATGGAATGCTAAGATGATATGGATTCAAATGACAATGGTGCATTTGTGCTTGAGATTGTGGAGTGAAATGGACAAGATCAATTCTCAAATGAAGAGAGTGACCTTGCATGAGGATTTGTGGATTTGTGGAGGATTTGCTTGAAGAATGATGCCTCTATTTTATAGATTTTCAAATGCTGAGTGTTAAAAAGGGACCAATGTAGGAGTAAACAATAGGCCAATGAAAAGCGGCCACTTGTCATCATGTGAGTGGTTGATGCATGTGCAAGATTTGGGAAATGTTCCCAAGAGGGGAAAATTTCAAATTCAAATTTGAGAGTAAATGTTGAGTGGGAGACATGTAAGAGTTTATTAATTGCTTTGTTGGATGTACATGCCCACTTGGTTTTGAATTCAAACTTGATGGAATATGCCATGTTGAGTGAAAATGTTGGTTTTTAATAAATCAATAAATTGATTTATTTGTGCAAGTGGAATTATCTAGAGGATGTGACATGCATTATATTAGATTTAATCAGGATTAATTAGCTAGGATGATGATAAGGATGATTTTGACTTTTATGACTTAAATATTTTATTTATTTAATTCAGAAAAGGGTGGGAAATGCATTTGGGGATTTAATTAAATAAAGTTTTGTTTATTTAATTAAAGATTGATGTGAGACAAGTTGATTTATTATAACCTTAGGACTAAAGACCTGATTTTCCTAGTGAATGGATTTGCTGCATTTGATTTAATGAGCGGATGCATAATGTTAATTTTTCATGTCTACATTTTGCCCCTCTTTGAAGCAATGTACTTGTTGCGTTGGTTCAAAGAATAATCTTACCATGATCAAAATTCAAAAAATTTATAATTTTTTAGATGTCCCAACGGAAAGTACACTAGTATATTGCCCCCTCGAGAGATCGAGAAAAAAGATTCTATTTGAAGGTTGATCTCACAATAAAGAGGTTCAAAATGGATGGTTATGGATGATGATGCAAATGGGATGATTTTAAGATGCTTAGAATAAAAAAATTATATTATCCTAAACAACTTCAATGATGATATGATGTGATGATGGATGAGATGGATGATGTCATATGCTACGATTATGCAATGGATGATTTATGAGATGCTTAGACTAATAGATCTATATTATGATGATGATATGCTGTGATTATGCAAATGTATGATTTATGCAGATGCTTAGACTAACATATCTATATTATGATGATGATGCAAATGCAATGCATGTGAAATGATCAATGTTTCCCATTATGTATGATATGAATGATATATGGTATGTTGACAATTTGTGGATGCAGGATGGATGCATGATGGATGCATTGGTGATGATGATGTTAGTGTGGAAATGAGATGATGAAAAGAGGATCCCACAAGTCGATGATTTGACGAGACTTTATTAGAGATGGTGATGATGATAGATGATGATGATGATGATAAATGATGATGATTTTCTTATCAAGGATTGGGATTTTAAAAGGGCTACTTACCTTATGTTTGATAACAAACGTAGGTATGATGCATCAAGGTATAAAGAACTAGGATGGCGTTGTACCTAGTGCAATGTACTTTGACTCAACAAGCAGATACGAGTATTCTTGTTCACACTTGACATACAGAAACCTTGCTAGGGCGTACCTAACAAAGCAAGTATTTTCCAAGTTATTTTACAAGAATGTCCAACAAGCATAGCAAAAAAAAGGATAATGATCATTGCCCCATTCCTATCTCTCTAAATCTTTCATTCGGATATCATTGAGAGGTCCTTGGATTGAGCGCAATAAGATAAATCAAAAGAAAAGATCAAGTACGCAAACAAGCCACTGTTCTTCATATCTCTAGCCAAAGGGATTTGTTTTGATAGGATAAGAATCCAAAGTGATATCCAAAATGATGCCCATTGTTGGAATGATATATCCTAGGAAATGCATTGTATAGGATGATGATGGTTTGATAAGTTGATTGATAGGCTGTTGATATAAGGTTGATTGACATGTTTGCGAGTGATCAAGATTTTGATTTTGTTTTAAAGATTTGTTGTTTGCTTTTAATTTACGATTGAAGCTTGCATTTGTTGATTGTTGTGATTGTTTCTATTTATATTGCTAAAGGATGAAGGTGATGATTAGTTTATTATGTATGATTGATTATTGCGGGTGCAAGCGAGATGAGACAGATGGATTTTTTTTTCAAATATTTGGATGTTTTGAGGCTATTTTTGGGTTTTTGAATTTTTCAAATGTTTTGATTTTTTTATTTTTCAAATGTTATGGGGTTTTCTCAGATTTTATGGATGTTTTTAGATTTTGATGTCTCAAAGTCTGATCAAAGACGAGCCTTGCTTATGTTTAAGCTCAAAGATGACATAGTTTAGATTCCAATGTTTTGATGTTTTCTGTTTTCGACTGTTTTTGGATTTTTTTATGTTTTGGATGTTTTTGAATTTTCTAATTTTTTGATGTTTTTGGATTTTTGCATGATTTTGACGATTTGGATATGGATATGTATGATGATACCAGTGCTCTATTTGGGAGTTTTGTTAAAGACCAAGCTAAGGTTGATTAATCAAATTGATGGATTGATGATGATGATAACATTGTTGAGGATAAACAACAATGCAAGGATTGATTGATCAGGATTGATGATGATAACATTGTCGAGGATACATGAAAATGCAAGGATAGTGTTAAGAAACACAAGGATATCCTGATGATGATTTTTTTATTGGATTTGATTGATCAAGATTGATGAAGCTTGATTTGGAACAAAAGATGTTCGAATGATTTGATGTGATGTTTGAAGTGAAAATTAGATGTGACTGATAGTGATTATTTGGATTGATGTTCGATGAAAGATCAAGCTTGATAAGAGATTTCATCTGGTCAAAATATGCCATGGGCTAGTGATTTGGATTTTTTTGCTCACAAGTGGTTTGACCAATTTGATTTCACATTTTCCAATGTTTGAATCACCATATAAGGCAAAGGATATAGATCAAGATTTATTCTTGAAGCAAGATGTACATGTATACCCCCAATGTCTAGCACTGTATGGAATGTGATGGGTGGATGCTTGAATAAGTGTATGGATGGATGATTATGAAAAGCATGCAAAGGATTCCAAGGATTATCTTGCCATAAGATAAGGTATTTGGATAAAGAATGCTCATTTGGATAATGCTTCATAGCTCAAATAACGTTGGATAGGATAGGATCGATGAAAATGACCCATGTCAAGATGTTTTACCATAAGAAAGCATGAAGTGTGCCCCAAACTTTCATCAAGATCAAGATAACTTGGATGATGGATGTAGATGGATGAAAATGGATTAGATCAATGGTTTATGGATGAATGGATTTATTATGGATAAGATGGATAGAATGTTGGATTTATTATGGGTGGGATGAGATGATTTCATCTAAACTGGCACACATAGATGCTTGATTCTACACATGATGCCTATTTTCTAGGTTTTCATCATGGTCTTGCCCAAAGCACCGTATATGTGGTTTTCACTAGAGGACGATTTTTTTCTTTACTGTTTTCAATCCTTTTTTTGATTTTTTTAGATTTTCATATTTTTTGTTTTTTCTGAAAGATCTTAAACTCATGTTGAGTCACAAGGTGTTGTTGATATAGATGCCCATGTCATAATGTGCCATCGATATCCTGCCTGAAGGAGCTACTTTGCTAAGATACATGCACTTGAATGCAACTTTTGGGATTCTTGATCTGCTTTATTGATACCAAGGTTAACTCTGTCTTTGTGCGCACATCACAATAAAGTGCCTTTAGAATCCTTATGATGAAGGGTCGTTGCCAATACACGGTCAATGTAAGAATTGGATATCATGCATGGAGGCATGGATGGAGTGTGTTTAGGGATAGAAGATGGATTGGTTGATAGTTTGGAGTTTTTTACTCTCCAAACTTGGGAAGATGAGCAATGATAGGTGGATATAAAAGTGCGTGTGAAATTAGGACCAACTGCTTGATATACCTTGTATGTTGTTTGAGAAGCCTGATTTTGGATACTTTTCCCTTTTTTATTTTTCCCCGTAGTTTCTTTCACTGATGGAGTTTGATAGGGATGATCTTTCTTTGTATGTTTTGGTATCCATTTGTATTTGATTTGTCCATTATGCTTTCTAGCTTCTTTACCTTTGATAACATTCTTCGTACCTTGATTCAATTCTTTCTTTTGATGTTGGTCCCAATTCATGGATGGGGTAATGGGTGGATGAAGATTCACGATGTGGCTGGTTGTAGTATTGACACTAGTTTCATCATAAGGACTCTTCGTACTCCCTATGTTGATGTTTACTTGAGACAAAATTTCCCACAATATGGTGGTAGTACTACCTTCATGCTTTGATTTTGCATGTTCTGAGATGTCTTGTTTAGTAAACATGCTCTAAAAAATGACTACTGTAGATGACATTGTTTCAATTTGCTGCTCTACTAAATCTAGATTATCTTGTTTTATCCGACTTGTTTCCTTGAGTGGATAATGTTGGATATCTTCATACATGATGTCTTCAGTCTGAATTTTGGATATATCTGATCTTGATGTTGACAACTTTGTTTGACTATAGGAATCAATAACCTACTCTTTTTGTGTGACAAAATATTGTTCTAGATGAAGATCATCTACGTGTCCATCTGTAGAAAGCATCTCATGGGTAGATGGAGGAGTATGTACATCTTTCATTGATAGTAGAGTGTCCATTAGATCATTATAGTATCTTGAAGATACAAATTCTTGATATTGAATGATTTCGAAGTTGCTTTTGACATGCTTTGGATCAAGTTCTTGACATGGGTCAGTTTCAAAGGATGGATTGCTTACAAATGGTTCTTGGATATCTTCATTAGGCATGGGAAGTGGCTTAATATCTTCTTGATCTTTGAGTGGACTTGGATTAGGCATTGAGTTGAAGATTCCTTCAATATTGGCAATCATGAGGTCAAAGGATGCCAATATGTCTTGGAAAGGACCATTGCTAGACTTTGGTGAAAGACATTGATCATACTTTAGAATAAATTCTTGACATATGCCCTCTAACTCATTAGGTGATGTAAAGACATTTTAAATATAATCATTGGTTGATGCCTCATTGGATGAAGCAAAAATATCTTTATTGATGGATAGATCTTGATCATTGTTTTCAACAATTGTGGTAGTGGGATTTCCAATGTCTTCAACCATAGGGTCAAATGATGTTGACATTTCTTGAATTGGATCATTGTTGGGTATTGTTGGTAGATTTTGATCATGATTGAGAAGTGACTCTTGAAATATGTTCATTTGATCATTGGATGGAGTAGAAACAACTTCAAGGTGCTCAGTGAGGATTGATCTTTCTCCTTGTTCTCCATAGTCGTGGTGGAGAGATTTCCAATGCTATCATTGTCCCCAATAGTGATTATCTTTTGATCAATCAAGTATTGGATGATTTTTTTGAGTTAAACACAATTTGATGTTTTGTGTCCCGTTATTTAATGATAATCACAAAGGTGCTTCTCATTATACCCTGGCGGTTTTATGGTTGGTTCTTGATATTTCACGTAAATAGGGATTTTGATGAGATTTTCTTGTACCAACTATTGTAGGACTGATTTGATTGGTCTCCCAAGTGGTGTATTTTTTGCTTGTTACCTTGTGAGATTCACACTTTAAATTGACCTTATGGTGATTGATTTTTGAAATGTGGTGATTGATCTTTGAGATGTGGTGGTTGATCTTTTAGATGTGGTGATTGATCTTTGAGATGTGGTGATTGGGTTTGTTGTTGATGTTGTTGATTTGGATATCCAACTTCTTGCCATTGGAGATGTTGTTCTTGATGCAATTGTGGACATAACTCAATTCTTTGATGACATGGTTCAACCAATGGAGGAATGCATTGCTTTTGGAGAGAAGATATCTCTTGACTCAATAATTCAATTAATTTGGCGTGTGAAGCAAGTTTCTCTAGTGAAATTTGATTTTGATTTTGAATTTGACTCCCTTGATTTGGCTTTTGTTGAAGAAAATTTGGGATGTACCCTTGTGGTGTTTGAATGGGATCATGAACAAATTGATTTTGGACAATGTTTAGATTTGGGATGGCTTTCGGATTTGGCAATATAGGTTGAAATTGAACATTGTCTTGATTTAGGTAAATTTGATTTTGCATGGTGTTACCTTGACTTGGAGTTGTTAACGTCTTGTTTGGACTTTGAACAACATTTGTGTGATTTGCAAAAGTATCTATCCCAAATTTTTCCATGTCTTGGTTCCAAATGTTCATGTTTGGTAAAGTTGTACTTTGTACATTCAGATTTTGCATATAAGAATTTGATGGGATGATGTTGTTCATTTGAAGGCTCATGCATTGATTGTTTGGTTGACAGACTTGTAGGTTTGGATTTTAGATCTACCATCAAGAAAGGTGTTCCAATCTTTGATTTGGGAACACTCACACTTGTTGTGCCATTGACATTTGTAGAAGGTAATGATCCCATGTGTGGATTGTATAAGTGTGAGCTTTGATAATCAATCAACATTGCAAGGCTTTGAAAGTTTAATTGATTTGGATTACTCATGATGTATGGATCAAGTTTGTATTCCGTGCTCTTCTTGTGTTTTGACCTTATTGCAAAAATGACCCATAAGGTTCTTAGGACTAATGACGAGATGAAGGATGAAAGGTGTGAATGATATGAGTGATGAACGTTTAGGAACTTTGAATCAAGGCTAGACTTAGGGTTTGATTTTGATTGGTTTGATTTGGATAATGAACTTGTAAACCCTAAGATGTAAGATGTGATAGTAGGATGAACTTTTCAAAGATGTGCTAATTTAACTAGAGGTATGAAAAAGGATGCATTCCCATACTCCTAACTAAACAAGGTGATTTTGATTTTGATAATTTTCCTAAGTCTAGAATGATGTTTTCAAAAGCTCTAAAGTTGTTTGGTGGGATGGATTTGATAAATGTTTGGGATTTGGATGGATTTTTTGATTTGATCCTAAATGAACCTAGGAAGGACTTATTTACTAGACCAAGATAGTGAAGAACATGCCTTTCCCTAAGAGTAATTCAAAATCAAAAGACCAATGTTTGCATGAAAAACATATGACCAAAAGATGCCAAACACATATGTGGGGTCCAATTGATTTAATCTTTGCTTAATGGATTCTTTTTACCACAAACACACTCTTGATTAGATTTTGAACCTAGATGTCTAATGTCTCAACTTTCCCCTTATCCCACAAAATGTATTATGTGGAAACCAAGGAAATTTGAGGCAAGAGTTACCTAAAGTTGAATTTAGTAAAAGAAAATTGAGACGAAATCCAAATGTTTAGATGCCTCTAAGGATACAAATCCCAAGGGAAAGCAATAACATGTGAATTTTTTCAAGGATATTTGCCTCTCCTAAAGGGTTTGCAATTTTGATGATTCGTTGAATGTTGATTTCCCAATGTTTTCGATTAAAGCACTATGTTTTCAAACCACAAGCAATATGATGTCCTAGCTCAATTGGTACATTTTTCTTAGTGGGATTGCCTTATTCCCTTCATAGAAGAGATGATTTTACATGAAACCAAGGACAAAATATAAAGGTATGTTAAGAATGAAGTATTAACCTCTATATTTCAACCAAGATCGGACATGGCAAGTAACTTCTTGGAATCTAAGTTCCAATGCACCACTTGGATAAACTCACTCAATGGATCAATTGGTCACTACAAAACAAGGGTTCTATTTTGGAATTTCCATTCGTGGAGATTGACCCATACAACAAGAGTCCCCTTTCGGATCCATCTTGTCAGAATCAACTACGTGATACTAGCGTTTCTTCCAATACCCACATTTATATCCTAGCTAGAAATACTCTTGGCTTTAGAGTGTTACTGGTTGAGTCGTTCCCTTGGGTGAGTAATTTTTCCCCAAGGTAGGCCCTCTAGGATAAACAAAATAAAGCAAATAAAAAATCCATAACTCAATCAATCTTTGATGATACAAAGAAAGAGAATATACACGATGATGATCTACTCACACTCGCACAAGATTTTGTTCAATTTTAAACCCAAACTAAAGTGTGGAGGCAATATTTTATGCAACTTAATGTCATCAAAAAGACTTTTGATTCTCAAGATCGCCGTGAAGCTCGAGAGAAGTGCATACGTCTTGATAGATGAGATTATTTTGAAAAAAAGATTACAAAGCATAAAAGACACATGTTCATTTTAGATTCCCAAAGCAAAAGTGAGTTCTTTTTAAGCACCAAGATGAAATGTTTGAAGTTTTTTTGTCAAATTTTAACCAAATCCAAAAGCTAGTGAGTTTCTAGGGTTTAGTTTTAATCCAACTTTGAAAACAAAACAATGATCTAGTTGGCCTAAAATAGAAAATTAAAGTATAGAATGAATGCTCCAAGCATTAAAAACTACTTAATGAATTTTAGTTTCAATGTCTGATTCTCCAAGATTCCTCCAAAGATTGCTTCTTATGCTTCAATGTTGTAAGTCCTTTGCGTGAAAAAAAAAAATGCTCCTCCCTCCTTTCGTTTTTCCTGCAAGATAAAAAAGACAAATTATGCAAGGATCAATTTATTTAATTAAATTTGTTTTAAGCATTGATTCGTAAAAAAATAGAATGATTTTAGATGAGAATACCAATGATTTTTTGGACAATTATGATAATAAATGGAGCTTCAATAAGCGGATCCTAGTGCATTTATGGATCCTATATCCCTAGCCACCAATTGTTTATCTTGACTTCAATCTATCGATGCCATCTTTAGTTTTATATATGAATAATTTGTCCAAGAAAAGATACCAAGTCATCTAAAGATCAAAGATCTGAGAATCTTTCAAGTAAATGTAATTGGCAGGTGTAAAGCTAAATTCCTGTCATAGCCTATGCCTTTTATCCAAGTGCAACATTAATATATATTCACATCATGCAATGTAAAAGTAGAATGGAGTATTAATATATATCCACAATCATGATTTAATGGTGACCTATTACTCAGACATAAACACAGGCTGTAGATCGCAACATCCTCCCTGGCAACATTATTGCACAATTAGAAAAAAATGCTTCAAACCAGTGTGTCTATTACGATGTTCCTCACAACTTCGCTTATTGGTTGATGAAGTTTGTTAGAATCATTGGTTCTTGTAAAGCTGTATTTCCTAATCTTTTCACAACCATTTAAAGCTTTTAAAGATTTACCAGTCAATGTAATTGCACAGGTGTAGGACCAAATTCTCAAACCTTCGCCAGTATCCTTGTTGTCCTCCCTTTGATAGAATGCCTAAAAGAGCCTTTTAACTTGTTTCACAAGAAATATCATGTTATCATTAAGGCATATAAACATGAAGTTGTAGATTATTTATGGCGTGGGTAGGTGTAGAACTGAATTCACTATCATTTGACAGCCTCCTTCTAGCATTTCCCCATATGATTTTCACCATGTACGGTTTGATTAGGCAATATCATGATTTGAATAGATCTGCATTGGACGGCTTGCTATCTGTTGACTTGTGTGTAGGAATGACTCGTGCTGGAAATGTCATGGTGTGATGGGTCCCATCAATAAGCTACCCCTAGAGGAGTTTGACCATACCATGAGCATCAATCTGTGTGAGGCTGTATTGATCATTAAATACGTCACCTGTGTGATGAAGCCAGTCGAAATCTTCAGATTGGAAAGCAATCTCTTAGTATCATTAAACCTTATGCATTTTGAATCTAAATAAACTAACTGAGATTTTAATTGAAGGAAACCCAATCGCCAACGCTTGGAGTACCAGTCTGTGAGTGTGCAAAGATTGTATTTAACAGTGTACAACATAAAAAATTAGTTACTATCAAAATAGCGTATGTGAAATCTGCGTGACTACATATTCAAGGAGACGCCTGTGTGTTGAGTGAAGTCTATTTGAAAATAGACTAAAACTTTACTATCACTTTTAATGCAAAAAAGGACACTGCGTAGCCTTTGAAGTCTTTGCTTTTACTAATAATTTATGAATGACTATTGACATGAAAGGAGTAGCGCGCAAGTGAAGTGGAGGAGCCTGAGTATCATAAAGACGTTCTCCTTTTAATTGAAATCACTCACCAATGCAACAACTACTTTAAAGATACAATGAGCCCCTTTTACGTCGAACTAATAAGTGTAAAGTAGATTTCTATTGTTATTTTCCAAAGTGCAATGATGGCAAGGCCTGTGCAACAGACTAAGGCATGAGGAATTTTCAAACAAACCCTATTAGCAAATAATGAGAACCAAGGCAGAAATCCACTTTCAAAACAATCAAGCTAATGCAATTGACAGTGTAAAACCAACGTCTAAAGGTTATTCAAAAATATTTTAAACGATGGGTGCCAAAATGTGAGGATGAAAAATCTACATAAATCCATGATTGACAAATATGGAGAAATCTGTCAACATTGAATAGATGAGTTTATCACTCTCCCTATGAAATTGTTGGAAAAATGAAAAAAGAATAACAACATCACCAAACTAGCATGAAATTATAAATGAAATATGCATAAAATCTATTCCTAAATTACTCAAACATCATCTCATAGGGGGATTGGTGCTACTTTGATGTGGAAAGTATCCCTTTCCCAACCCCTTTAGATAAGCTATGTGGTGAAACTACTTTGAGGATGATATGGAATTGATTGATAATGATATGGAATGCTAAGATGATATGGATTCAAATGACAATAGTGCATTTGTGCTTAAGATTGTGGAGTGAAATGGACAAGATTAGTTCTCAAATGAAGAGAGTGACCTTGCATGAGGATTTGTGGATTTGTGGAGGATTTGCTTGAAGAATGATGCCTCTATTTTATAGATTTTCAAATGCTGAGTGTTAAAAAGGGACCAATGTGGGACTAAAAAATAGGCCAATGAAAAGAGGCCACTTGTCATCATCTGAGTGGTTGATGCATGTGCAAGATTTGGGAAATGTGCCCAGGAGGGGGAAATTTCAAATTCAAATTTGAGAGTAAATGCTGAGTGGGGGACATGTAAGAGTTTATTTATTGCTTTGTTGGATGTACATGCCTACTTGGTTTTGAATTCAAACTTGATGGAATATGCCATGTTGAGTGAAAATGTTGGATTTTAATAAATCATTAAATTGATTTATTTGTGCAAGTGGAATTATCTAGATTATGTGACATGCATTAGATTAGATTTAATCAGGATTAATTAGCTAGGATGATGATTGGGATGATTTTGACTTTTATGACTTAAATATTTGATTTATTTAAATCAGAAAAGGGTGGGAAATGCATTTGGGGATTTAATTAAATAAAGTTTTGTTTATTTAATTAAAGATTGATGTGAGACAAGTTGATTTATTATAACCTTAGGACTAAAAACCTGATTTTCCTAGTGAATCCATGGATTTGCTGTGTTTGATTTAATGAGTAGATGCATAATGTTAATTTTGCATGTCTACAATTACCTATAAACTTTTGGCATTAAAATTTAAAATATTTGGCTTATTATTATGAAAATTTGTTTAGCAATTTTTTTTTATATCTCATGAAGGTCTTACAAACCCAATTCATAGTTTTTGGACATCTTTTGAGCTTGATTTTAATGTGTCACCAATCTGGAGTAGGCTTGGAAGGTCCCGTAAAAAGATTCAAATTTCACTATCCTGGTAGCAACCCAATTGTTGATTTTACTTCAATAGTTTGCATCTCCCTCTTTTATGGGTTTCAAAGGAGTGTCAAGGCCTAAACCAAAAAGAAACAAAACTTCCCTACTAGAGGACCCCATTTACAAAGGAGGTCTCAAAATTTTATTTGTTGTACAATTTTTGGTGAACTTACAAAGATCTAAATAATTGATTATGGCCCTTTACAAGCTTTTACAACACTTGAATGTCATGTTCTCTCATGACATTGATATTGCCATTTAGCTTGTTTAAAAATTAAATGGCCAACTTTACAATTAATTAATATAACATTGTCTTAAAACATTTCAATTGTTTTAATTGTTCAAGGGACCAAAAATAATTGTTTTATAAGTTTTAAATGCTTCCTTAGGTTCATCAAGTAATTTGGCAAATTTTTTTCCAAAAAAAGGGAAAATATAAATAAAGTTAGTCGTACAATTTTAAACCTTTGAGAATGTGGTGTCTTGTTGTATACCTTTGTTTACGTGCACAAGAAGAATTTAAGTGATGATCTTGAGTGGTTTGACCAAGCATTCAATGTGAAAAATCTTTCACATGTTCTTTGTGGAAAAAGGAAAGCATTTGCATTGAACTATGTGCTGGTCGATAGCTTTTTATTGATTAGTTGCAGAACTATTTTGAAAAATTAGTGTTGGGATATGGTTCCCATCTTTTGATCAAGGATGGACTATATAGCTAGGCAGCATATTTGACCTCCCCTCCACATATATACAAAGTGCTACATCACAACATCAAAGCCTTTAGGCATTGCAAACCTATGCTAAATTGAGGGGTAGTAATTGATTTTTATTTGTCCATCTCTTTTTGACAAATGGACGGGGCACCAAATCGATTTTTTCATGGGTAGATAAAAAGTTTATTTTTTGTTTTCTTCTCCATCACCCAATGTAGGAGAATCATGATTCTTGACATGTAAAAAAAGAGTTATATGTGTTGGTTCTTACCTTAGCATCATGGTGCCAAATTTCATAATAGTTTTCCACTATTTTAATTTGTAGTGAACATCTCTCAAGGCTGAAAATGGTGTCTACTCACGTGCAAAAGGTTTGGGGTAGATTTTGGGGCCATTTGCAAGGTGCATTATGTTGTTTCCTTGTCCAAAATTTTCCTAGAAGGATTGCACATGACTTGGAAATATTTTTGAGTATTTTCCCAAGTGCCAAACAACTTGAAAATGTCTAGCATCTATCAAACATGACTTTGGAACATCTTTCACGCTCTTGCTTTTGGAGACACTTCTTAATAAAACCCAACTTTATTTTGTGTTTCTTGAGAAAATGAGGATGTTAAATTTGTAAAAATTACAAGATTAATTGAGTAAAAAATGGTTGTATTTTGAATGGTCAAGGAAGTGGTTATCAGCGATATGTGTGACAAAATTCCAAAGTAAATAATAGGGGAATTATCATGATGATGCATTGAGGGATTTTAAGAAAGAATTAAAATGAAATCCAAGCATTAATTATGCCAAAGATAATGTTAGGATAGTGAGTGCAAAGTAAGAAGAACTATAAAGCTCCCTAATTGTGAAGAATTTTTTTTTGTAAATTAATTTCTTAAAAAATCTATTAGATGGATGCAGAGGAAAATTTGGGTATTTATGAGAATCATTAAGCTTTATCAAAATTATATTCTAAAATTATCACCTTTTTGAAATGGAAAAAATAAATACTATGAGGGTTAAACTGATTAACTGAGTGCATTTTTCTCACACTCGCTAGGAAAAAGTACAAAAAAAAAATATTTTTACTTGTAGGGAAATGATTTACATGGGATTACAAATAGAAAGGTATAACCAATTCCATTTATAAATAAGAAACAAATAAGAAAAAAATGAGGATAAAAGTAATAGAATATTTTATATACCATTTTCAGTTGAAGATTAGAGGGACGACATTATACCAAGTGCCAACTATGGAGTCAATATAGCTTTTCTCATTCTCTTTAAAATATAACTTTGACTCATTTTGAAAGGGTTATGAATTTTTTCCAAGAATGAAGGATCTATATAAAAATTGTTGAATGCCAAAGTGAAGGTATATTTTATTCATTTATATTTATAGTGCCCCTATATTTTAAAATTATGGCTTATATGTGGGTATGTACAGGATCATCATGGAAAAAATAGTCCCTTAAGTGGCAAAAAATTTAGAAAAATCAGAGTTAGGAAACTTGACATAAAAATTTGAATAAGTTATCTATATTATTTCAAAAAATTGTAAGAATACAATCTGTAGCAAATTGAATGTAGTTTTTAAACTACTAGGTTTTTTTAAAAAATCTATTTGGTGAAAATTTGAAATTTCAATGCAGTACTACTTAAATTTCAAGAAAAAAATAAGTAGGTGTATGTCTGATCACCCTAACCACAATAAAATGATTATATTTTTTTTAAGATTTTACATATAAGTAGAGGACTCATGTCCCAATGTGACCATATTTTTTAAAATTTTTTTCCAAGTAAATAATTAATTATGATTTTTTTATTACAACTTTTTAAAAATATAAAAACTAGTATGTCTGACCACCTTAACTTGGTCAAAACTTCATGAAATTCATTTCTTTTTTTTTAATCCTATACTATGTGAAGCATAGAATGTGATGCATGTTTCGGATGCAAAAAATATGATACTATTTGAGAGTTATAGATGTTTTTCAATCATCGTATCAGTCAAGACTTTAGTCATAATTCAAATAGAAAATGTATAATAATTATTTATTAAATTCAAAGTAAAACATAATTTATATTGGTGGAAAGCTGAAAATCTCCTTTAAAAACCCTTTTCGTTTCATCAATTTTGGGTAAAAAAAATATCATCAACCACATACCCTACACATACCCATCATATTGCCACTTTTTTGCCCATCATGATCCTGCACATACCCATGCATGTGCACTATGACTGTAATTATCTCCAAATATGAATGATAATCTTCTTTAAGCTTAGTAGTCAAGGGTTATATAAGATTCTCAAGCATATTTTTTGTCTAGAATTAGTTTAATAGTTTTCTATCTATTCAAGTAATAGACTAATTTCTTAACTTATATTAATATGAATGTTATTACTTCTAATGGATTACTAAGTATTGTTGTATAGTAGGCTTGTGCAGGTGATATTATCAAAATGTGAAAAAATATCAGATGACCATCAAAATATGTTTTGACTCTTTTATATAAAATGTACAAAATGACTTTGTATCCCATGGTAGGCACTTCTCATGCTTTGTTTTGTTCCCCTATCCTTAGAAATAAATGTTAAATTATCTATTAAGCTTATTTTATATTTTATTAGTGTTTAGGTTACATACTTCATACTTGGGTTTAAGGAAGATAAAGAATGAGACAACCAAGTGTATTTTTAGCACCACCTTATCCATTTGTATGAATTCTATAGACACCTAAAATAATATCTATTTAAATAAATACTTGTTATTTATTTAATTTAATCCACTTCCCTTATCCTAATAATTAATTAAATAAATATTCATTATTTATTTAATTAATTTACCCATTATCTTTTATCCATCACACTTAATTAAATAAATCTACATTTATTTAATTAATCTAACCTTTTCCCCATATTCCTCTAAAATATCCTAACCTTTCTTAAGTTAATTAATCCTTGATTAATTAACTTTATTCCCTCCCTAATTATTATTATCCCATTCTCCAACTTTTAACTCCACCTAGGTTAATAAACCTTGGTTTATTAACTCAATCCATCCTCATTAAGTCAATTAATCTTTGATTAATTTTTCTAACCCTCATCCTTAATCCTCACTATCATTATTTACTAATTTTAAATTCATAAATCTCACCTACCCCTACTAGCCTCTTACACAAGCCACCTTATCACTTGCACAAATTTAATGCCTCTCTTCCCAATGTGTGCTCACACATGTGTCAACAGACCTCCCCATTTCACCCCTTTCCATATTGTGACACTTGTCACAAGGCTAATCATTTTTCATTTCTTGATCCAAACCTTGTCCTTCTTTCAATCTCAACCCTCCATCAACCAATCAATCCTGCCCCTTGGTTCATCTCACCAAATTTCTATATAACGAGGCCCTAGCTCTCATTCTTGACATCCACATTCACCATAGTCTTATTCTACCCAAATGTCCATCAAATCCATCTCTATCCTACCATCATGCTACTAAAACAATGAGCAACCACATCCACCACCAATACTTGATCAAATCTACAATATATGGGTGCATCTTGTGAGTTGAATCCATGAAGAGTAAGATAAATGATGGTATACACATGTTTGCATTTGTTTCCTTATGCATTTCATCTATTTCCCTTCATATCATCTTTTACCTTCTTCAAGTTCATCTATCCCTTAGGTGCTACAATATAACCTTATTTTACATCCATGTTCAACATCATGTAGGAAAATCCACCTAGGTTTTGCAAAGGCTAAAGTGGAGAGAGACCATATCTTAAAGGTGGTTCTATGTTCATTGGCCAATAGCTCAAAGTCTTTTATGATAGAGCTTGGAAACTGCTTAGAATATTTCAAGCCTTTAATTGGAAACACCAACATATACAATATATTTTACATTAACCTTGGCCACAATCATGATCATTTATCATGGTATTTGTGGAGCATGTTAGGTTTTTTCACCATTATTTTTTTATTTAGTATAAATAGGCTTTATAGGGATTTTATAAAACCTAATTACAACAAAACATTATCCAAAGAACAACTAACCACTACCATAGAAGCACTCAAAAACTTATAGTTCAAGAGCAAGAGACAAAAAAGAGAAAAAAACCCAAACCCAAACAAAAGCTACAACTTCCTCAAGCACTCAATGAACTCAAACTCTTTATTATGGATTTATTTTGTAATTTGATGAATTCATGTAGGTCCTCATTAGTTCTATTTTTTTTCCAATTTTATTCCTCTTATCCTAGTATTGGGACCATCTATATCATTTATTTTATCCTTTTGAGTTGAAAGAGTGGGGTAAAAGTACAAAGTTGTGTTGCACTTTTATAAAGAAAACAACCAAGATTGATCCAAATTTTAAACTTGCATCACTAAAATGGGGCACACATGCTTTGAATTTTGAAATTTTGTAAACTAATAGAATTTGTAATTTTTAGTATATATATTTTTAAAAAAATAAAAAATTAGAAAATTATTTGAATATAGTTTTTCATAAATTGATACTACAATTTAGTTGTTGATAAAATGCTAAAAAATGAGATTGCATGAGATGTAAAATTTTATGTAGTAAATTTTCTTTTTCTTTTTTCTTTCAGATTTTTTGTGTATTCATAACTTGAAACTTTATTGAATGGATTTTTTTTTTTTTAATTTTGATAAATATTTATTTGCATATAAATATTTAAATGTGCATGTGTTAAAACAAATTGGTTTCCATTTGACATCAACTTTTATATTAAATATTTATTTAAAATAGAAAAAACTATTCTATCTTAATATATATTCCCTTATCTAGTGCATCATATTTTCTTCAAATTATTTTAATAAGTTTTAGTACTTTTCTTGGCATGGTAATCAACCTAATATTTTTGTGCTAATAATAGAATTTTAGCAATAAAATAAAATGAAATATAATTTATAATTTAATTATTAAAATATATTTGAAAAATACACTTATGGATGTACGAAAGGGTATTTTTATATTTAAAAAAAAAGTTATTTACATTAGTATGAGTTGTTGAAACCTCATTTTTCTTAAAAATATTTTTTTTTTGGTAGATTGGCCTCAAAGTGGTGCTACATATGAATTTTTTGGTAGGTTGGACATATCTAGCCTATGGAGATGCTCTAATTGGTTGCATTATGTTGTCATTAGTAGTTTCACTAATGTAAACTTCTAGTGTTTCTTTGATGAGCTTTTGTCTATGAGAGTTCAACCACTTGTGTGGTTTAGATGTTGAGAACGTGTTCTAGATGAGGAGGTTGTGTTTATGGTGCTTGCTTTCCAAGTGATTTTTAGAAAAAATGAATACAAGAGGAAAGAGTGTGGTAAAGGGTGTTTGGTGAGGTAGAGTGGTGTTCAATGTTTTTCTCTGCATTTCTTCATGGTTGAAGACATGTTTGTGTGGTTCAGATATGTTAATTAGAGGTGGTTAGAGTTGTTATATCCAAAGTTTCATGTTCTAGATCGTCCAAAAAAAGTCATGTTCACCAATGTGTGAAAGTTGTGATGCAATGCTATTTGGGAGAAATGATTTTGCTCCACATTTCTCCACATTGTGGTTTTTGGTTTCGTAAATTTGGGAGTGTGCTTATATTGTTCATCTCTATCTTCAATATGATTTATTTGAGTTTTGGTGCTCTAGAAGGTTGGATTCATGTGTTACAATGTGTAGAAGGTTAACTGCCCAGGTGTACAAAATGAATATATCTTTCAGGTGTATGATGTTGAAAAGGATTTGTTGGATTTTAGGGTGTTGATGGAATATTCTAGATTGTGTTTAATTGTTGTGTGTGGTCCACAAGTCATCTTTGGGTCAAATGAAGTGTGTACTTAAATGTTTAATGGTGTTAACATAGGTTTGACTAACCTTGGGTGTTTTCACTAATTGCATATCTGCTTTAGTGTTTGTGGAAGTGTGGTGTGGTGTGTTTATATGGATTTAAGTTTGAATTATGTTGTGATGTGGCCTGCCTTCATTCCTCTTCATTGCGAGAATGTTTTGGTGTTGACTTTTTATTGAATTTGCATATTTGAGATGCATAGATGACCTTGTAGATTATTTTCAAGGTTGAGGATGATATAGAGGAAAGGTGAACTATTGGATAAGTGTGAGTGTGTGAAGATGTGTTGGGATGTGAGTTTATTCAGATGTAGAGATCTAAGTGTGAGCTTAATGCCTAAGACTATTGGACATAGTGAGTAGAAGGTTTCTACATTCTATACAGAGAGTACAAATGTTTTGGTGAAGCAGTGGTGGATATTTTCTATTTCTTTGAGATGGATTTCTCATTGTAATACTCTTCTGTAGTCTTTGTTATAATATGGTTGTTAGGCATTTGCAATCATCCCTTCTTTCTTTTGGGAAGTGAGCCCTACAATAGTGAGTCTATTGTATATGGTGTTGCAATTACTTTACATTGTGACCTAATCTTCATTGTGGTTTCCCTTCTTGGTTTTCTACATAAATCTAGTGTTCTTATGTGTTTGGATGTGTTTGAATTTCTTTTTCTCATGTTTATATTTCACCAATGCATGATAAGTTTTAATGGTTGTTAAAGTTTTAAGGACTAATGCAGATCTAAATGTTAATGTGGGTTTTGATGTTTTAATGTACAACTAATTCCCCCTTATTCTCAGTTGTCTTGTGTATTTAACAATTGGTATTAGAGCTTTATTCCTTAGAAGAAAAATTAACTGCTTGAGGTATATCTTGATGGTGCACATGAAGGAGGCTCCTTTGTTTGATGGATTACATTATGCATTCTGAAAGAATATGATGCAAGGTTGCCTTGTCTCCCTAGGGTTTGGAGTTTGGAAGTCAATTGAAGATGAATATACAATACCTATTAATGGATGGTCAACTTATGATGAGATCAAGGCTTATGAGAATAGTGGAAAATCAAGGTATGCTCTCTTGAGTGGTCTTTCTAATTCAAAACTTATGAAGATTATAATCTATAAATATGATAAAGAGATCTAAAATAAATTGAAAAGCTTCTATGAAGGAGATGATAAGTTCAAGAAAGCAAAGATACAAAATATGAAGACTAAGTTTCAAACCGTAAGAATGGTAGAAGATGCGGATATCCTAGGCTACATGCATAGAGTTGACAAAGTTGTCAACTCTATCAGAGGTCTTGGTGGAAAAATTGAGTAAGATGTGGTGGAGAATATGGTATTAAGAAGTCTTCCTAAATCAAATAGTCATAAGGCTTCAGCTATTGAAGAAACTTAGAATTTAGATCATTATTTTGTTGGCAACACAAGGGCAGACAACTAAGAGGGGGGGTGAATCAGTTGTCATAGAAATTATAATTATTAAACTTATTCTCAAATTTGATAAATAAACATAAAAGCATAAACCATCACCACATCAAAATCACACATAACACCAAGATTTTTTTACGTGGAAACACTGTTAGGGGAAAAACCATAGTGGAGGTTAATCCACAATATTATACCCTATTAGAAGTATAAAAGAATTGTAAATGGGGAATGCACATTCATTCAGGCACACTTCCTAGAGATCACTACTCAAATACAAAAGGCTAACTACCCAAAGGAAGACACACTATCTTACAGAAACATTCGGATTACATCCACAAGATTTTGAACTAAGAAAATAGCATATGCCAATGCCTAGTTACAGTTTCGGTTAAGCACATAAAATCTGCTCACTCTTCTTCACACTTTACTTCTTCCTTCAAAAGATTAGAACATTATTCACACATAGGACTCAGAAATCTCGCACACCACTTCCTCACATTTCTTCAAATGGTATAAACAATTGCTCATATATATTCATGACTAAGAATTAAAACAACTACATGTCGGCTTTAACAAAATATTAAACATGTACAAATTTTTGGCTCAATCCATAAACAATTTTCAATGCACACCAACCAATGTCAGCCACAACATATTAAGGATCCAAAAAAACATCCTCGAAGATCCACAACACGCTACAATCACCTTGTCGGCCATGATCATGAAAAACCTAAACTCACAAAAGAAAATCACCAATCTCGAGCACAACGATCAATGCAGACATACAACACAAATAGAGCACAATCTAGAAACATCCAAAAGCATCATGAATCACCACAGAAGCATCCACAGCAACTCAACTTACTAGAATCACATCATCTTCTTTTAGGAACACCAACTAAAGCAACATAAAAACTATCATAACATATATATACTTATAACTGGATAAAATCTTCATGCAGATCACTGAAACTTCACCTCGATAAAATAGATATACTTGAAAAAAAATATTTTAGTCCACAACCTCTTAACATCAATATACTGAGCTAGCCAACAACATGATGGATAAACTGAACTTCACTGCACCACTAACAACCTGCAACTTATTTTATTACAATTTTCTCAATATCCTTGACATATACAACCTTAAAGACATTAATTCCAATAGTGTTGAAATCAATGACAACCACATATCAACAATATCCAACAATCTCCCCCTTTGGCATTGATGGCAACTCATGATGTGAAAAACACCATCAACCCAACTATCTCTTAACACTTACTCCCCCTTAGATTTTGACTCCTTTCTCCTTAACTCTTTCAAAAAAATTCACATGACTCTTCTCCCCCTTTGACATCAATGACAAAGATATGCATTATTTTTCTCCACACAAGCTCTAAACAACATTTCTGAACATTTGACTACTCCCCTTAAGTAGCAGCCACCACAACATCAATCTGCATCAAGATATGACTATGAAATGCATAGACTAATGCAATTCAATCCATCTTAATTCTGATTAGGAGTGGTAATCACCTCTAGCTTCCCTCTGAGAAACTCAAAAGTATCCTTAGGAAAAGGCTTGGTAAAGATATTTTCAATTTGTTCCTTAGTGGGAACATACTCCAATCTGACTTCCTTTTCACTCACCTTCTCTCTCAAAAAGTAAAACTTGATAGATATATGCTTGGTTTTTGAATGCAACATCAGATTCTTAGAAATGTTAATTGCACTTGAATTATCACATAATATAGCAATAGGATCATCATACACAATTCTGATATCTTTCAACATCTGCTTCATCCACAATAATTGAGTACAATTGTTAGCAACAACAATGTATTCTTCCTCTGTAGTAGATAAAGAAATGGCATTATGCTATTTACTTAACCATGAAATCAACTTCTTTCCCAAGAAAAATGCACCACCACTAGTACTCTTTTTGTCATGCACATCTCCTTCCCAATCAGCATCAGTAAAAGCACTCAAAGTAAGGTCATATTTTTTAGGATACCATAGGCCAAAATTAACTTTCCCCTTCAAGTACCTAAAAATCCTCTTCATAGTTGTCACATGAGATTCCTTAGGATCAGCTTGAAATCTTGCAAAAATGCATATGACATTCATTATATCAAGTCTAGTTTGAGTCAAATAAAGCAATCCACCAATCATGGATATGTATCTAGTATATTTTTTTTAGGAGAATCATCATCTTGTGTTAGCTTACATCCAGTCACCATAGGTGTACCAACCGGCTTTGAATCTTCCATACCAAACTTCTTTAGCAATTCTTTCACATACTTGGACTAAGATATAAATTTATCTAGCTAAGTAATTTGAAATCCCAAAAATAATTTCATTTCTCCAATCATAGACATCTAAAATTCACTCTGCATCTCATCAGAAAACTTCATGCACATACTATCATCTCCTCCAAAAATGATATCATCAACAAAGACTTCAACAATCAAATCTTTATCATGATCAATCTTGAAATACAAATTACTATCAGTAGTACCTTTATTAAATCCAAGCTTCAACAAATACTTGTTCAATCTGGAATACCATGATCTTGGGGCTTGCTTGAGTCCATACAATTCTTTCTTCAACCAACAAACCATATCTCCCTGATCAGTTAATTGAAATCCATCAGGTTGCTCAACATACACTTCTTCCAATTCACCATTTAGAAATGTTGACTTGACATCCATCGGATAAACCTTGAAGTTTTTGTAAGGAACATAGGAAAGAAATAGTCTCACAGCTTCAATCCTAGCAACAGGGGAAATTTTTTCTCCAAAGTCAATTCCTTCCATCTAAGAATATCCTTTGCACAGTAGTCTTGCTTTACTTCTAACAACTTTACCTTGCTCATTTAGTTTGTTCCAAAAGACCCATTTAGTTCAAATTACATTTTTTTCCTTAGGCTTAGGAACAAGCATCCATGTATCATTCTTCTCAATTTGTAGTAGTTCTTCTTTCATTGCTTCCACCCAATGTTCATCTTTGCATGCTTCATGGACACTATTAGACTCAGTCTTTGAGATCAAACAATATTCTTCTACAATTCTTCTCCTAGTTTGAACACCTTTTTTCTTATCACCAATAATTTGATCTTCTAAATGATTTAGTATTGCATACCTCAGAGTCTTAGGATGTTCTTGAACTTCAAGCTCTTGTGATCTCACTTTCACACTTTCACTAGTTCCTTCCACTTGATTTTCGTGATTCACCGGAATGATCTGAACTTGATTTGAAGTTTGAACTTTCTTTGTTTTATCTGAACTATTATTTTGATCATCTGAATCATATCCACAGGTTTCAGATGTCTAACTGTGTCTTCATCAACCTTTACATTAACACTTTCAACTACTTTCCTCAATCTCTTATTATAGCATTGGTAGGCATTACTTTTAGTAGAGTAACCAAGAAAGATTCCTTCATCACTTCTAGCATCAAACTTTTCTATATCTTCATCTCATTTTATAAAGAATTTACTCCCAAAGATTTTGAAGTATCTAATAGTAGGTTTATGACCATACAATAGCTCATAAGGTGTCTTACCAATATCACTTTTGATATGTACTCGATTAAGAGTGTAAACAACAATACTCACAACTTCTCTCCATTAGATATGTGGGACATTTCCTTCCAACATCATAGTCTTAGCAACTTCTTCAATTGTACTGTTGTTCCTTTCCACAACTCCATTTTGTTGAGGGGTCCATGGGGTAGATAACTATCTCTTTATCCCATGCTCTTCACAAGAAGAATTAAACTCACTAGAAGTGAATTCACCACCTCTATCTGATCTCAGACATTTAATCTTTAGACCTATCTCTTTCTGAACCATAGACTTAAAAATCTTTAATTTCTCCAGAGCTTTAGACTTTTCCCTTAAGAAAGTAACCCACATCATTCTATAATAATCATCAATAAGTAACATGAAATACCTATATCCTTGTAAACTTCTGACTCTAGAAGGACCGCACAATTTAGTATGCACAAGCTCCAACACTTTATTTAGACAATGTTGTTTGCTCCAGAATGAAATTCTTGTTTACTTCCCTAACTGTCATCCCTTGCATATAGTATTAGTAGGTTTTATCAACTTAGGAAGATCTCTCACTACTTGAGTAGAACATATCTTGATAATATTATCAAAGTTTACATGACACATTCTCCTATGCCACAACCAACTTTCATCAACTTGAGCAATCAAACAACTTTTACTAGCAACACCTAGGTGAAAGATATTAACTTTTGTTTTTGTACTAGATGCAATCACATTTCTAGAACTTCCCAATATTTTGCACTTTCCATCCTTGAATTGAAGATTGTATCCCTTGTAAACCATTTGTCCAACACTTAAGACGTTATGCTTCAAACCTTCCACACATAGGAAATCATCAGTATTATACTTACCATCAAGAGAAATGGATCCTCTACCATGGATTGCACCAAATTTGTCATCACCAAATCTTATAAAACCACCATCATACTTTTCCAAGCTCACAAATTTACTTTTATCGCCTATCATGTGATGAGAGTATCCACTGTCAATCACCCATTCATCTTTTTCTTCAACTTTGGCAGTTAGAGCTTTCTCCACATTTGTGCAACTAGAAAATTTAGTAGGTATTGGATCATTTTCCTTGATAGCAATAAATACCCATTCGTCCTCACTTACATTCCCTTTATCAAATTCATCATCTGTCACACCTTCATCAGCAGCAAAATAACACTTTTCTTTGGAATCTAGGCTTGTTAGGTCTTGGCTTAGGAACTCTTTTTGGACACCTTGAGGCAAAAATGACCTATCTTATTGCAAGAAAAAAATTTAATAGGAAATTTCCCTTTATACTTACCTTCTCCTCTAGCTTCCCTCTTCACAATAATTGCTTCAAGCTTGTCTAGTTTTCTATCTTCTTCTTCAATCTCTCTCATTTCCTCTTCTTCAATCTCTCTCATTTCCTCCTCATACTTAAACATTTTTCTAGAAGAAATTTCTCCTGGATCATATCTATGCTTATCTTTTCTAGAGATAGTAGCTTTGAATATAATTTTTTTCTTAGCAAGAGAATCACCAAACTCACGTAACTCAAAAGTAGTAAGATTACCAATAAACATATCTCTGGTTAAATTTTTCATAGTCCAAATCTCCTCAATAGTTGTAGCTTTGGATTTGTATGCAATAGGCAAGGATTTGAGCACTTTAGCAACAATCTCTAATTCTTCCAATGTTCCACCAGCACATCTGATACTACATGCAAGTTCATTCACTCTCTACATAAAAAGAAGTGATGTTCTCATCTTCACCCATTCTCAACATTTCATATTTCCCTTTCAGGCTTTGAGGGTTAGCAATCTTCACATGGGCATCACCTTCACACAAAATTTCTAAATTTTTCTAGATCTCATAAGCAGTCTTTAGATCCATTACATTTCTCATCTCAAAATCAGTCAAAGCACTCAATAATGCTTCCTTAATCTCACCTGCAGTAGAAGGACCATTCTATGGGATGATATACCTATTCTTCGTAATTGTCCTACAGGGTTCACCAATGCATCTTAGATGGCACTCCATTCTATTCTTCCACATAGAATAATTATTTCCATCAAATCTCAAACTATCCTTCTTATATGTCGCCATCTGGGATCACCTCAAGCTATTAAACTTCTTCTGAGGAACCTGCTTTGATACCAATTGTTGGACACACAAGGGCAGAAAACTAAGAGAGGGGGTGAATCAATTGTCACATAAATTATACTTATTAAACTTTTTCTCAAATATGATAAATAAACATAAAATTATAAACCATCACCACATAAAAATCACACATAACACCAAGTTTTTTTATGTGGAAACCTCGTTAGGGGAAAAACCATGGTGGAGGTTAATCCAAAATATTATACCCTATTAGAAGTATAAAATAACTATAAATAGGGAATGCACATGCATTCAGGAACACTGCCTAGAGCTCACTACTCAAATATAAAAAGATTACTACCCAAAGGAAGACACACTATCTTAAAGAAACATTTGGATTACATTTGCAATATTTTGAACTAAGAAAATAGCATATGTTAATGCCTGGTTATAGTTTTGGTTAAGCACATAAACTCTGCTCAGTCCTCTTCACACTATACTTCTGCCTTCGAAAGATTATAACATTATTTTCACATAGGACTCAGAAATCTCACACACCACTTGATCAAATTTCTTCAAATGGTATAAAAAATCACTCATACATTCACAACTAAGAATTAAAACAATTGGATGTCAGCTTTAACAAAATATTAAACATGTACAAACTGTCAGCTCAATCCATAAACAATTTTCAATGTGCACCAACCAATGTTGGCCACAACATAGTAAGGACCCAAAAAAACATCCTCAAAGATGAAACACCCTAAACAATTGTGCCTCAAAGATCCACAACATGCTACAATCACCCTGTCAGCCATGATCATGAAAAACATGAACTCACGAAATAAAATCACCAATTGCGAGCACAATGATCAATGTGGACGTACAACATAGATAGAGCATGATGTAGAAACATTAAAAAGCACCATGAATCACCACATAAGCATCCACAACAACTTAACTTACTATATTCACATCATCTTCTTTTAGGAACACCAACTAAAGTAATAGAAAAAATGTCAGAACACATATGCTCATAACTTGATCAAATCTTCACATGGATCACTGAAACTTCATGTGGATAAACTAGATATACTAAAAAACAAACCCTTTAGTCCACAACCTCTTATCATAAATATACTGAACTAGCCAACAACATGAACGGTAAAATGAACTTCAGTGCACCACTGACAACTTGCAACTTATTTTATTACAATTTTCTCAATATCCTCGACATATACAACCTTAATGACACTAATACTAATAGTGTTGACTACTTCCTTTTGTAATTTGAAAAACTCTGCAACTTTGCACAAACTTCCTAACATCCTTATGAATTTAAGGCCAAAATTAGTTCTCACCTACCAATGCTAGTATCTTATTGACTCCAAAGTGTCCTACCAATCCTCCACTATGTTTCTCCTTCACCAAGTTATCCCTCATTTAAGTCTAGGGTATACACAACTGATTTCCTCTAAACAACATATCCTCCTGAATGAAATAATTCAACCATTGAATCCTATCCTTTAAGACTGGTTCTTTACAAGCTCTCCAAGGTTCTGCAAAATCCGGTTCTTCCTCATACAAGTTATTCAATTCATCAAATCCTAATACCTCCACTCTCATCTCTACTAGTAAATTCCTTCTCCTACTCAAAGCATCAACAACTCTATTTGACTTTCCACTCCTATGCTTCAAAACAAAAGTATAACTCTGTAAGAATTCTACCCATCTCATGTATCTCTGATTCAAATTACTTTGATTGTTCAAATATTGCAATGCTTGATGATCTGTATACAACAAAAACTCCTTAGGAAATAAGTAATGTCTCCACTTCTTCAAGGCTTGGACTGTGGCATAAAACTCCTGATCATATACTGAATATCATCTCGTAGCATCATTCAACTTCTCATTGAAATAATCTACTAGTCTTCCTTCTTGACTTCATACTACTCCAATTGCATTTCCACTTGCATCATAGTCTGCTTGAAATACCTTAATAAATTTTGGTAAAGCCAACACAACTCAAAACTCCAATTTTCTCTAGATGTCCACCTAAAATCCTTCTTACCTCCTCTCATTGTTTTTGTCATAGGACTGTAAATAGAACTAAAATTCCTAATGAACTTATAGTAGAAACTATTCAATCCATGAAATGATCTTACCTCTCCAATGTTTTCCAGTGTAGGCCACTCAATAATTTCTCTTACCTTCTCAAGATCCATCTTCAATCCATCCATAGATATCAAAAACCCTAGATATACCAATTCTTCCTTCATGAAACTACACTTCTTAATGTTTATGAACAACTGCTCTTCTCTCAACCTCTGCAAAACTTTTCTGATATCTCAACTCTTACTGAAAAAGAAAGATGTCATCCAAATAGACAATCATGCAAGCTTACCCAATAACTTCTTCAATACCTCATTCACCAGCCTCATGAAAGTACTCAATGCATTTTTCAATCCAAAAGGCATCAACAACCACTCATACAATCCTTCATTTGTCTTTAATGTTGTCTTCCACTCATCTCCTTTGATTCTGATATGATGATATCCACTATTCAAATCTATCTTTGTAAAGTATCTAGCTCCACTCAAACAATCCATAATGTCATCCATCTAGGGAAAAGGAAATCTATACTTCACTGTGATTTTATTTATGGGTCTAGAATCTATACACATCCTCCATCCTCCATTCTTCTTAGGTGCTAACAAAACAAGTATTGCACAAGGACTTAACCTTTCTCTAATCAAACCCTTCCTCAAAAATTCTTGCACTTGTCTATTCAATTCCCCATTCTCTATAGGTGTCATCTGGTGTGCTACTTTATTAGGCAGACTAGCTCTAGGAATTAGATCCATGTAATGACTAATACTCCTCATAGGTGGAAATCCATCAAGTACATTATCTGAAATGATCTCCTCATACTCTATTAGCAACTCCTTTATCTCTTTCGGTTGTTCTTCCACATGCTTCAAGTCTTCAACCTTCTTAGGAACCAAGGCATAACACATGTTCTCATGTCCTAGTCCATCCAGAAATATCCTTCCATCAACCAAGAAAATTCTAGCACTCATATAAACCTCAACTTTAGGAACATCTTCCAATGGAAACAAAGTCTGCTTCATCCCATTAGCAACAATGGTATATGTATTCTTCTTTCCATAATGAATATCTTATCTATCATACTACCAAGGACTTCCCAACAAAACATGGCATATATCCATAGGTATGATATCAAACAAAAATTCATCATGATAAATTCCTATCTTCAATTTCACCAAACATTGTTCACTTACCAATATCTTATGCTCATCTTAAATCCATGCTATTTGATAGGGCTTCAAATGTTTCAATCTTTCCAACTTCAATTTAGTTTCCATCCCTTTAGAAACTAGGTTCTTTGAGCTTCCATTGTTAACAATCACACTACAACATTTACTAGCTACCTTGCATCTAGTTTGAAACAAATTCTTTCTCTGCAATGGTTTCTGATTTAAGTCACTTTTACACAATACTCTTCTATTCACCAACAGTTCTTCCAGTTTATTAGATAATCCAACATGATCTTCCTCAACAAAGGTTGTTCCTCTATTGTTCTTTGTCTTTCTGCTTGTCTCTCTTTGACTACATTCAAATGCTCTATGTCCTTCTCCTCCATACTTAAAAAAAGTTCCCTTGAATACTCTTTTCTATTGTCCTCTATCATCTCTTCTATAACCATCATTCCAGTAACCACCATATCCTCCTCTTTAGTGAGAATTTCCATCATCTCTATCGTATGAATTATAATTCTTACCGACTTATCTTTATTCTGATCTACAAAATTTCCTCTTCCTCTTCCTCTCTGTCTCTACTCATGTCTTTTATTTAGCTTCTCTTCTTTTAGGGCACATTTATATGCCTCTGCCACACTCTGCAACTTAATCAAACTAATCTCATCCTGTATAGATGACTTCAAGCCGTTCACATATTTGGCTACTTGTTCAATCTCATCCTCCAAATGTCCAAATTTGATACTCAACTTGTAGAACTCCTCAATATACTCTATCACACTAGATTCCTTTTGCTTCAAATTTTGCAACTTCTAAAACAAACTGATCTTATAATGTGTAGGCATAAACTTTGTTTTCAACTTATTCACCATCTGATCTCATGATATTATCTTTTATTTCCATCTTCTTCACCTATCTATCTACAAATGTTCCCACCAAAGGGATGCATGTCCTTTCAACTTTGTACAAGAAAAATTTACCTTCTTATCTTCAGCGGTGCCTTCAAAATCAAAATAATTTTCCATCTCGGTTATCCAATCAAGCAATTCATTTGAATCCAACTTACCATTATAATCAAGTGGATTGAAATAGGGTTTTGTATTCACTCTAGTTAGGGATCTTATGAACCTCTCTTCTTCCTGATCCAAGCTAGGTTGATATTCTATTCCTCTTTCTTCTTGTATTTCTACCTCTTCATCGCTCACATCATCAACTAATCAACCTCTCGTCTAGGTCATTTCAACTGCATCTAATCTACCAACAATTCCTCTCAACATCTCCATTAAAGTTGGGTCTACATTTCCATGCACCCCATTTCCTCCAACATTTATTCTTCTTGCCATCTTTACACAATTCCTTTGCAGTTGCAAGTCGGATCCTTAGTCTACCACCCCACAAAAAATCTTCAATAGGACTACAAATTCTAACAACCTCTCATGGATCGAACCTCACTCTAATACCAATTTGGTGCAACCATGGTAGGAGGGTCCTCAAAGAGAACAATCCAGACCATGCAACAAGAGTCACACAACAAAAGAAACACATAATATGGAGGAAAATGCAGATTCAAACATTATTATTATCTAGAAATTTAATTACAAACATCCAACAACATTCGGGCTTATAGATTCTTCTCATAGGACTAGTACAACATGTTCTACATATAATATTTTAATATGCTCCTTAATGCGAGTGAAAATATTACATGCCAAATCCTATCTTCTAACTTTACTAGCTTCTAACGATCAATTACAATGTTTTATATCATGTTTTGAGATCTAGAATCATCCACGTTGGCAAAAGATCATTACAATCTCCAATGAAAGAAAATGTAACGTGTGCATGGATAGGTTGGCCTCCAATTTGAATTACTCCTTGGTGAATACATAGGATGAAGTGTTGACATAGAATTAAATTTGGGGACACTCCACAAAACAATTAAAATCACACCATAAGGATCTAAAAGTCATGAGAAAGATCCACAAGTGATAGAACTAGCTGATAGGCTTGAAAATTATTTTGGTGCCTGTTTAAGAAACTACCATGAAATCTAGAAGTGATAACTTGCCGGAAAATGAGCCAATTGATTTGAAATCTCAGAATAAGGAAAATGAACATTTCCATTATGCACGTATAGATCCATAGGGTCTGGTGAGCAATTATGATGAAACACTGAATATGCCAATATGAACTAAATATGAACTAAACAAGAACAAAACTAGAAATAAAAATATTTTTGTTTGATGCAAGATTTCCAAAAACCAGGGATGCTACTGCATCACCAAGTAGACTAAGTCACCATTTATGGTGAATTAGTCCCACTTCTAGGCCTGCAAAGTGATTTTTGTAGATTTGGACACCTAGTTCTCTAAAACCTATTCTGACAGAGTTTTTAAAATAGGAGTAAATCACCCAGCTTGGCATACGTTTCCTAGTTGGCTTCACTAGTCATCTCTATAGGATTCTAGAGCCTCTCTGCATCACATTCTAACTTCTAGGTGCACCTCTTCAGTCTCTTTTATTTTTGTTATTTTTTGTTTGCATTCTTAGGTCATTCTTGCATACAACGCTGTGTTTTCAAACATTGCATTTCATTAGTTTTCATTTAATAATCAACACCTTTTATCATTTATTTGGATTTAGATCATTCTACTTAGGAATATTTCATCCATTCTTGCATTAATCTTGTGTGAACCCCCAAGTTTTTGTGGGATTTTAGGTAAAAAATCCTAGAAGTGTAAGATTGTCTTCCCCCAGGAAAATTTGTGACTAATTTTGGTGAACCTACATTTTGAACATTCTATTTCTGATTTACATTGCATCCACATCTTAGGACTAGCTTATATTAGGTTTTTCATCCTAGGGTTTTTAAAATTGCATTAGTAAAAAGATCATATAGATTGCATTATTGCATTGAAAATCATTGAAAAGCCAAAATTCTAGATATTCATTTGATATATGTATCTGACAATCTAAATAACATAAAACTCAATTTATCAATACCTAGACTAATTCACCATCTTGGGCAACTTAGTCCAGTTGCACAAATTGCACTACAATTTCTTTCATTTCCAGTCTATTCTCTACATTTTGTTTTTTGTGGTTGCATTTTTGTTTTTGTTTCTAGATTTGTTGTTTCATTCAATTTCTTGCATCTAGTTTACTTTCTTGCATTTTCATCATGGCTTTGTGTTTGAATAAGCTTTGGATGTCCCTAAAATCCTTAGTGTATGTGTCAAGTTGTTCCTTTGGAACTGATCCTAATGACCTTAAACTCACTCCTCCCCTTCTAAATCCTAATGCATGTTCTCCCCGTGATGTTGACATCATTGGAGAAGATGATGATAGCATGAGTAGGTTCCTAATAAATTTCCTTAATAACCTTGAAGATAATGCATCCTTTTATCCATCCATGAAACCACAAGACGTTCCTACTATACCACTTCATGACACGTTTAGTTACTTACATCCTGAAACCAAAGTTGAACCTAAGTTCCCTACACAAGGAGAACCTAGTTCCTCTAAACAACAAAAAACACAACCATTCTATGATAACAAAGTAAAAAACACTCCTATCAACCTTCAAGATACATATGCAAAAGGTTTCACTATCTTATGAAAACAAGGATGTCACACAACAACAAAACGTGAAATACAATAACATTTTGAGCAAGTATCAACTGAAGAAAACAAAAAGGGGATAGGCTATCAAGATCTCCCTCATGACCATATGCCTCTTAGAGAGTATTTGTGACTTTGTGATGATGGAATGGTAATTTTTGACTCTCCCCCTGACTTGAACATCCTTCTTCCTCGTGAGAAACCCTTCCATAATAACAATGATAAAGATACAAGGATCCCCATGGGTCCTCCTCCTTCAATTCATGAAAAGGATGAATCTAGTAAACACAAACATCCTTACAAGTTGAAAAAACTAAAGTTTCCTCTCCCTCCACCACCTAAATGTGAAAATAAATTGCAAATACTTTTAGGCAAAGAAATCATAATATTAACACCTATGAATAGGTTGGTAATATGTCCTAAAGATTCCAACGTACCACATTGTGGATACCATCATGTTCTTGGACATCACAGTGATGAGTGTCGTACATTGAAGGAAATACTAAGTATAACTTCGATAAAACTGATTGTTATCCCATAATCCCATAAAACACTTTCCCACTCCGTGACATGCAATGGTTGTAGAATCTTCCATTCTCACTACTGCCTACCCTTTCCCATGATCCACCTCAACTCATTTTTGTTTTGCACTCAGTGGGGGTAAGAAGTTATTATCCTTGTCTAGTAATGAATTTTTCCTTGTCCCTTAGATGTATTGTTCACCTTCCACTTATATTGATTGAGATTGAGAGGTGGATGACTTGCTTGAAGACTAACTTGGAATTTCCTTACTAGTCTTTTACATTTTATCTTCTTTTGTATGATTGCATGTGTGTAATGTGATCCCTAGAGTTGTTTTGTTTGATGTTCTCTCTCTTCATGCAATTCCCCTATTTGTATCTTCATTCTTCTATATGTCGTTCATCTTTTTTTTCTTTTTTTCATTCCTTCATTTTGGGGATGATGCAAAGCATTGAGATATCCTATATCTCTTCAATGTTCACCCAAAAGGCCTTTTCTTTTCTTTTTGTCTTTCTCACATTTTTCCTTTTAGGGATGACGCAAGGAATTGAGACTGCAATGTCTCCTTCATGTTGAACTAATAGGTTGTAACATCCAGCTACGCAACCCCGAAGGGTAAGAGCCAAAAGAGGACAAGATAATTTTTTTTAAAAAAAACTTAAAGAATAACTTACACAAAAATTAGAATTACAATATAATATAACAATCACAAACATATTCAAGCATGGCCAAACATAACCCCAAGGAGAGGAGTAAACCACCTCCCAAAGAAAAATAAATAAAAAATATAAGAGCTCTAGGGAAGATGCTCTAGAACCTTAGCAGCGCTGCTCTGGAACCTTAACAGCATTGCTTCAAAACTTGTAGAGATGCTCTAGAACTTGTAGCATAGCTCTAGAACTTCCAGCTTGGTGTCGAAACTTTCCAGCTCGGCTCCAGAACTTCAAGCTCTAGCGCCAGAACTTCCAGCTCGGCGCCTGAACTTTTAGCTCGGCTCTAGAACATCAAGCTCTGCTTCGGAACCTTTGTCAGCGCTGCTGTGAAACATGAACAACGCTGCTCTAGAACTTGCAGTGCTGCTCTAAAACCTTAGCAACACTACTCTGAAAATAATGCAACAACAACATAGACCAAAAATTGAAAGCGGCGATGCTCCAGAACTTTTCCAACCGCAACACAAAACCTTAACAAAAGGCGAGGTTTCTCTAGAACTTAAGCTGACTAAAAACATGAAGGAAATACAACCAAGATCTAATATTTTTTTGGAATAGAAACTTCTAAAGGAAAATCTATAAAATAATTATCATCATAAAAGCAAGTCTGATACCAACATCGAAACTTGTAACCCAAATATAAACATCACATTTCTTCTCATTAATTTATATGATTATGTTTTCACTCTCAAGCGAGTACAATATACATAAAGGAATATACATGAATACAATATACATAAATGGATGTACATGAGATAAAAGGCATACCCATGAAATAAGATACATCAACATATAAGACAAGAAGAAGAGGGAGCAGCTTCAATTGGTGATCTAGTAACCTGTACGCCGATCCCCAATGGTGGTGGCAATGCCTCCCTACCATGTAGACTCAAAAGAGGCCATCCCACCATGCTCGAAGGTAGTCACAAGCCCCAAGTAGAAAACAAGGAAAGGGTAACATATGGCCAATACTCACGCTAGACAAAGAGCAAACATGGAATATATGGTATTAAGCCAATGTCACAACAAGAAGATGCACACACATTAACATGTCAAATACTACTCATGACTACTCAGGTACGAGGTGCAAGAGTGCAGACTAGGTGAAATTTCATCATGTGTGCTAGAAGGAATGGCACCACATGGAAACAATTACATGTCTCCTAAGGATGGGTAAAACTCAAACATGCCTAAATCAACGTCCTGCAGACGGATAACTCAACACCCTGCAGATGGATAGGCTTTCTGATTTATCCAAATGAGGAGTCTAGAAAAAAATATGAAACATATGGAAAAGCCAACATTTTCTATCACATAAACTATTTAAAAAAGCTAAGCTAATATTGTTGTAGGAAGACACGTTTAACGGTTGAACTCAATCATGAAATGGAGGCATAAAAATACATAAAAAGATAAAAGTGCCAGAATCTAAAGTTGGACAACAACCCAATTCATATTTTGACGTTTCCAATTGGATTCCACTTTTATTAATTTATTTTATGACCCGAATAGGGTGCTGTTAAGAAAATCACCATTTTATGCATGCCTGGGCAAAAAAAAAAAAGTGAAAACACCTGGATCACAAATTTGAGCCTGACCTAGTTCAGATTTGGGAATTTCAAGTCAAAATCCACCCTCAATTTTTGATTTTAGTGGAAGAAAGAAGTGTTGTCTAGAAAAATGTCTTTTCCAAACAAGGCAAGCAAACCTAGTTGAGGTTATGACATCCCAACATGAATTCCACCTCCAATTTTCATTTTAATCAATAGGGTAACGAGCAACAATAGAAAACATAGTTTTATCATACTAATTGGGCAAGAAGAAAACAATAAGAAAGAATCCAAAACATGTTTTATTTCCATAAACCCAACTCCAGTTGCTAGAGTTCTACAATTTCAGTCACACAAAAACCCCAAGCAATAGCAATAATAAATTAAAACGCACCAACATTCAACTCCAAACAAGGCAAAAAAAAAACATAAAGGAGTTTCTCATATTCTCATGGGACAGCAAAAACCCAGATTTGAAAGAAAGTGTACCAGCCAAACATCAAAGAGGAACAACAAAAATATTACCTCTCATTGCCCCAAAATTGAAATAGAGAATTTTCTCAATGAGAAAGGCATGATCAAGCTTTGAAAACAAACAACAAACAAGAACTGGTGCACTATTTTTAACAATTTAATTCCCACAATCTTTTTCCCATAAATCTTTCTCCATCTCCCCACTCGATCACCCAAATTCATAGGGTTTCTTTCACCATGCCCGAAAACAACAATTTATTTCCTCCTTTCAAAAATAAAAATCCTCCTCCAAACAAAATGAATAAAGTATCCCCCTCTAAGACAAGGCTGCCCCTTTATATATATTCTCCCCAAAACAAAATAAAATCAAATAAGCCATTTAATAAAATTAGCTATTAAAGCTCCCAATAAAATTTAATAAAATCATTTAAATTTTTTGAATGAAATATATCATTCTCTCAAATGATCAATAAAATAATCTAAAATAACATATTTTAAAACCTCATGGGTAAAACCATTTAAAGCTCCCATCAATTAAATACTATAAAATACCATATTTAAAATCATGAAAGATGCCAACGAAAATGCATCATAACACTGACAACCAAAATATATGGCCTCATAATACATTCACAAAAACCATAACAAAATACCTCAATGACATACTGGTAACCCACATACAACAAAAGGGTGTGCCAAAACTTACAGCGGAAAGGTGCTCTAGAAGTTACTATTAGGTAATCAGACAGTAAGACACCAATAAAGAAAACACTGCCCTAACAGGGTACAGTGGGCTAGGTTAGGGGAAATTTGGCCTGTGACTACCTCCAGTAACCACCATTAGAGATATGAGTACACTCAGGCCTATGGATCCAGGCGGAGTGGATACTCAGTTCTTACATCACTTCCAATTTACATCTCAAAGTACTTGTGCATTTACATATGTCATATAGTTAGATCAACATCAATCATCAAGAAGGGAGTCATGATATTGTAAACCTCTCGAATATGAGTGTTACGACATCATCCCTTTCCTATCCATAATCATACATAAGAAATGATAACAATATATAAACAGATAAACATGTAATCTAGAATATTAACCAATCACGATAACCTTTCCATTCTCATCAATGTATAATCTCATTATAACCACATTTAATAGTTGAAATACCAAATCAAAATAAATTGCTATCTTAACAGCCTAGGTATTGAGAGGTGTTACATCCTCCCTCCCTACGATTTGACTTTCTCCTAGAAATCATGTATACTCAATATACAACCATGTCACACATTAGTACTCAAAATATAATAATCAACATTAAATGATTGTATTTCATTCCAAGGATAGTAAATATAATATACATCATTCATCACAAAATGAAATGGAAAGGACATCCATATATCATTCACCTTTCTAAGAATCACTATTGACATATAATTGCCATATGCCTTACTTATAAAATCTCAACATGAAACAAAATAACATGGTTAAGCTTGCTAACATCACATGTGCCACAATTCTTGAAATAAGCATTTATTTAAACATCCACATTCATCCAAGGATACATTACTTTCCACTAAGAAAAGGGTAAAGAAGATGCATAAGCACTCCATTCTTTCCAAAATGCCATAATTTGCAACAATATTTATTTTCCAAACACTTCCAATCTCATACATGAGAACATATTTGACATCATTTTCAACCAAAATATTAAAATTTATGCTTTCTATAGCACACTAAGCCAACTTTTGAAATTTTCATATTAAACCGTATCAAAGATGAAACATGCATTTATGCATACACACATACTTACATCACTGAGTATCACATCACAGGGCTACACAAGGGTTCATCTAGACACTGGTAAGTAGCATACTAATCCATGAAACATAAATCATGAGCCAAGAACCAATATCCATCTCACATAATCCATACCTCACACTCAGTGGTTTGATGGTGTTAGGCTACACACACACGGTGAGACCATCCAAACAAGACCACAATGACCTATCTCTTGTTGAATAAGGTGGTTAGCCTCTAAGAGATAATCATCACACATAGGTGGGTAGTTGGTCCTAGCTGTAAACAACCTCACATACCCCCATCCTCAAGGTTCCCAACATCTACTTCCTCATATACACTCAACCGAGTTCGGTTCCCCCATTGTCGATGAGGAATCACATTACAACACAAGACCAACATTTGAAAATGAAAAATAGAAAACTAGTTTATCCACCAAAGTTCATAAATAATTATTGAATAAATATTCATTTGCAGCAATAAAGCAAGAAATGTGTGCAATTTCAACATTAAATCAAATGTAACCTCAAGGGATACGTGAAAAGAAATTTCATAATCTGTGGCTAAACCATCACAAACAAGAAAAATCAAAATTTTCTGGTCCTCACAATCAAAGTGTAAATCATCAATAACCAAAAGAAGATTCACAATCTTCGAAATGACATAATACATAACTACATGACTAACTAGTCACCAGATGAGGAAGGAGGGAACAATGTCCGACTATCACAATAGCCCATCATGTGTGGAAAAGTGAACAAACCAACCACATGGCATTAAGTGTACTCCTCGGCTACACCTCGCATCACATCATCACACAACATGGACTCACCAAGTGGCCAACACACTGCTTGGCTATTGCCATGGAATGTGCACCTCGGCCCATTCTGCATGGCATCTCTGCGTGACATGGTCATACACTAATCAGAGAAGGCACATACTAGTCATACACCACATGGCAGTGTGTCTATGGCTTCCGGAAGTAGACACGCGTAGAACACACCTTGCATAGCGATACCTCATGGAAAGGGCACACGTAAGTACTCGTTGTAGCTAGAGGTATACATGGCCACATCACCAACACTATGTCAGAACATCAATGTAGTGTGGCATCATATCTATGGCATCATGGTAGAACACGTGTAAATACAAAATATATAATGCATATATGAGTATATAAATATGGGGCTACATGAGTCTCACCTCTCATGTGGATGAGGTTGACTCACTAATGCTAGCTCAACGTCTCTATGGACAACTAGGAAATATGAACAAATCAATGTTGTAGTACACAAAACTGGGGAATTAGGCTAGCACATATGGACCAAGTAACTTGATCCATCATAAGGGGAAGTAGTGAGTACTTTCCTCAGGATCGGTTGAGCTGAGAACACTCTGCGCCGCATCATGCGAATGCTGCACATTCCGCCCAAGGAACTTTGTGGCTACTACTACCCAATCATGGACTGAGGGACTAGAGAACCAAGAGAAGAGATTCTAGGAAACTAAAATTTGGTTACTCTTAATATATATGTAAATTTCAACCACACGTGGGTTGGCCCTCAATCAGGTAACAAACATACAAGCACACATAATGGTATGGTTAATTCCACACCCCAAATACAACATATCCTCCATGGGTGGGTACACAATCTCACCATCCCATGGGTAGACAAAGAAAGTATGGGGTATTCAGAACGCTCAACATGTGCACTAGCACAAGATGTTCACATAACAAGGAGCACCTTTTTCCAATTTCCTCTTACCAGAATATGAATCTTATTGTTTGAAACTAGAGGCTTAAACTTCTTGAAGCTTCTGATCATAGCGAGAACATGTTTCTCAACAAAAGTATACCTCTCTTCATAATTAGTAAGTACTTGGCTAAAGAAAGCTATGGGCTGTTCTAAGTTATCATTATTTTTTTGAACCAAAATAACAGAGATTGAACTACGGTTACCAAAAGCATACAAAAAAAGGTCTTTAGAGAAATCCAGATTTACCAGTGTCAGAGCTGATGCCAAAGCTTCCTTTATTTCTTCAAAACTATGTTTTACATCTCTAGTCCAACTAAAAACTACATTCTTCTTTAACATAGCTATGAAAGGCTGTAACAGGTTCGCGACATCTGGGATGAACCTTCTTAGAAAGTTGATTCACCCCAAAAAGCTCTATAGACCCTTCTTGTGACTGGGTAATGGCAACTCAAGTATGGCTTTAAATCTTTCAGGGTCAATATTAATTCCATCATTTGATACTATAAGGCCTAATAATTTCCCTTCATGAACAACAAAGATGCTCTTTTTCGGATTGAGAGAGATACCAAGCTCTACATTTTTTGAAAACTTGTTTAAGGTGTGAAAAATGTTCATCAACATTCTTAGAATAAACTGTAATGTCATCTAAATAAATCAGCATAATCTTATTAATCAAACTTTGAAATGCCATGTCTATGGCCCTCTAAAACGTGGCACCAACATTAGACAAACCAAAAGGCATCCTTTTGTATGCCATGGTGCCCCACTTAGTTGTAAAAGCAGTTTTGAACTGATCTTCCTCTTTAACTAGCACTTGATTATAGCCCGGAAAACCATCTAACAAGGAAAATCTCTCAGAACCAGCAACTACTTGCAAGATTTGTTCCATGGAGGGCAGCGGGTAGTGATCTTTCAAAGATGATTAGTTAAGATCCCTAAAGTCTACACAAAGTCTTATTTCACCATTTTTCTTCGTAATCGGCACAAGGTTAGAAACCCATGAAGTATGTTTAATAGGAAAGACGATACCCCGCTCAACTAATTTGGTCAGCTCTTTAATTATTAAGGGCTCAAGCTTAGGATTCAAGGCCCTTTGTTTCTACCTTACTGGCTTAGCATTAGGTTATAACTAAATTGTGTGCTAAGCAATATGGGGATCAAATCCTTTCAAATATGAGTATTCTTAAGCAAAGACATCATGAAATTCTTGGCATAAAGCAACAAAATCTTGTTTATCCTCATGTGAACAAATTTTTCCTATCTTAAGAAGTTTACCTTTGGAAATCTCTAGTTCTTCATAATGTTCTTCTTTGATTTGTAAGCCAGCTTTACCCTTTTTAAGCTGATCGTCAGTACCGAAAATTGACTCTAAGGTAACCAAACCTTTGGGTAACTTATTTGTCTTCAGTTGTATGACCTAATCATCATATTTTTTCTTGAGATTTGCTTGATTCACCATGGAGAACTAATCTTCTTTGAGAAAAAAAGAAAGAATCTATTCATCACCGTCAAAAACTTGCCAGTGAATATTGTTATCAGGAATTGATGGCCTGACTACAACCTTCACATATTGCTTTACTTTCTCTTTTCTAATGTCACTTAGAATGTCAAAATGAGCTCCAACGACTGCAAGCCTGTCAACATGTTTGTTCCAGTTCCTTGGAATAGATACTAAGTTAAAGGCATCAAACTCCTCAATCATATTCCACACTCGATTTCTATAAGACTTTAGTGTGTCATTTTTAGCAACATTCAGGCCTCTTATTTGATTGACAATTAACTCACTGTCCCCATAAACTTTCAAGCGGGTAATTCCTCTCTTCCTTTCCCACTCAAGACGTTGAACAAGGTCCTCATACTCAGCAGTGTTATTAGAGCATGCAAAAGAAAAATGGAATGCAGAATAATACTTATCACCTTGCAGAGATACAAGCATTGCACCTCCTCTAGCTCCATTTTTTCTTCTAGAACCATCAAAATGTATCTCCCATAATTCATTTTGCTGCTCAAATTGACTTTTTGTACTTCTTTCAAGATTTGGCATTTCTGTCCCAGCTTCATGCAATATATAATTTCCCAAACCAACATCCTAAATAAGCTCATTTGGATTATCGATCACATTCTCAGCTGCCCATTCATTCAGGAGTACCTCAGGTACACTCACAACTTGTAACTCTTGTGATGCAGCAAGCTCAGTATCATCTAAAACAATAGAATTAATGTTTATAGCAGATGGAACATAAGGTTCAATGTGATCCTTGGAAAGGGACTCAAAAGTTATAGTTACCTTAGTACCATACCTGGTCGTAAAAAGCATATGGGACCAATCTAAAGATAAATACCCTCCAATTTTAGCCATGAAGTCTCTAGATAGACATAGAGCAAAAAATGGAGGCAAATCTATGACAAACACATCTTGCGGTATTGAAAAATTGGGATAGGCATGTAGTGTGAGATTCAAATTCTTAATAACAACTATAGTGTTCACTGCTGTCCTCCAATTGAAGTACTCCTTTTTCTAATGCCTGGTATTGTAAACCTAGCTGGTATGCAATCTTTTTTGGCATTACTGGACTGCTAGCCCCACTATCAACCATGCAATTGTGCACCAATTTATTCTCCACCATTAAGGAAACATAGAAAGGAGGGGGATTGACACCATCACTTTGCTATGTGGTAGTATCCAAAGGAGCATTGGTTAAAACTGACTTTGTTTGGCCTAAAGAGACTTCATTTGGAAAATTCAAACTAACTGGACTTGATAAGGCCAACTGTAACAAATTGATTTGACTAGGGATTGCTAAAGAATCCCACATTAAAATTGAAACATTCATTTTTTTCATACTTTCAACAATGTTGAAAGGTACAGATGTATTTACCTTTGGTTGTGCCTTTACAATAGCATGGTTAGGTTGCACTTGACTTGCGAATGAAGCATGTAAAGGCTGCTCCTTACTAGTGTCATGACCTTGCTGAAAAATGTGTGGTACTTGCTGATTTGATGGACCAACAACTCCCTTATCTTTATTTGTTGCCTTTTCATTCTCAAAATCCCTCTTCTTGGCTCTACTATTAGCAACAATAGATGTGTCAACCTGGTTCACTCCACAAAAATCTTCTCTCTACCAATTCAAGAGAGTTGAATCATTTGCAAGTTGATCCTCCCATTGTGAATACCCCTCCTTAGGCAAATCTTGTGAACCTCTAGCATTTTGCACCATAAGAGCTTGGTTGATGATGCTATTAGAGCACGTAGCTTGATTATGTGGCTGATTACATGGATAGGACCATTCATAATCAGCAGCCAGATTGTTTTGAATAGGAACAAGCTCTTTGAGAGCACTAACTGGAGCTAGATTATAAGCTTGAAAAGGTCTTGTGGCAACATTTTGTCTTGTGCCTTGGTAATTACCTTGGTACTGCTGTCTATTCCCCTAGAATTGTTGTTATTGACCTTGAAAAGGCTGACTTGAGGCTTGATTTTGCTGCTGATAAGGCCTAGAATAGGACTATTGTTTTTCCAACTTCACCAACTTGTTACCAAAAGTCTGTAAAAGACTTTTTATCTCTTGTAACTCATTTGGGGAACTTGAGACAACACCTTCTTGTGTTACAACATCTGGAACAAGTGGAAAAGGTGCAAAATGTGATATCTGTAGAGGAATATTTGCATGGATCTCTAGGAATATAGGCATTGGTGGCCTAGGAGCAAGTTTACCAGCTTGTATTAGGCTATTTTCAGCTTTGATTGCTATTTCAAAATAATTTGGTAGAGAAACCCCTCCCATTGATTGTATCATAATAGCTATATCACTGTTAAAAGCCCTCAAAAAGTACAAGAATGCATACTCTGGAGGTGGCCTCACCATTGCAAGGATTCTATCCTAGGTTCTTTGAAATATGAAATTGAAATCATTCATTTGCTCTTGTGGAGCCCTCTTAATTGTAGTTAATTGTTCCAATAGAGACAAGTTATCAGACCTATCCTGATATTGTTTATGCAACTTGTCTCCAAATTTGTCCCATGTTGCAATTGAACTAACTGGTAGGCTCCTATACCATTGCACAACTCTTCCCTTTAGGAAATCAGCTAGTAATCTCACTACAACATCCTCTTGGGTTATGTAATGGACTCCACATAACGAAGCCACATCTCGCATGTGTTCAATTGGGGTATTTTGGTCTTCCGCTATGAAAGTTGGCAAAATATTCAAGGATGCCATTGGAATGTCATTGTGTTGTGCCAAATTCAAGGGGCTCCCTCTATTAAAAGAAACAAAGGGTTGATTCCTTGGAGCGGCCATTGGAGGTGGATGAGGTGGGTTTACTGGTACTCTAGATGAAACCAAAGATGGGACAACAAAGTGTGATCCCATAGATGGAGGAGTAGATTGAGTTCTTCTAGAATAGATAATTGTTATTCCTCACCTTTTTGTTGCTCTCCCTTGTTTTCTTGGTGGTGACAACTACAAATATTCAAAAGGAAAAAGGATGCTCCTTGTCTGAACTCTTCTCATAAATTGTAGAAGGCACTGATTTTGAAGTTCTTTCTCTCTATGGAGTCACCAAGTGTGCACAAATGACTTCTATAAAGCCTGTAACTCATTGGTTGCATACTAAACCAACAACATAATGTGGAACTAGTCCCACCGGGCGTGCCAAAACTATTATCACCTAGAAATGCACCCTACACACAGTGATGGAGATTGAGCTTTCTAGTGAAACATGGGATCATTTCAAGGCTGTGGGTCACCTAAAAATTGAAATGAACCTCTGGAGAAGGCCAACTTCCTTTGGATATCACTTAAACTAACGATTCAGTAAAGGGAAAAGGGAAAAGGAGTACATGAATGAAACTAAACTATG
This sequence comes from Sequoia sempervirens, assembly GCA_007258455.2. Classification (NCBI taxonomy): domain Eukaryota; kingdom Viridiplantae; phylum Streptophyta; class Pinopsida; order Cupressales; family Cupressaceae; genus Sequoia; species Sequoia sempervirens. The sequence continues at coordinate 21,194,498 of VDFB02358134.1, read as the reverse complement.
GTGATACACCGAGTTGATAATGAATCATGAAAAGAAAACAAGATGAACATACACTGAGAAGCTAATAGTTACTATTTTACTTATTCAACAAGACCCCCTTTAGAATTATGCACTATTCTTAAAAGGCTTGCTCTACATACATATCTTAAGAAGGAAAGATGAATTCACAACTTTAAGGTATGAATACAGATTTTAGAAAAACACAGTTGAGAACTTGCATAATCTAAAAGAAATACAGAACTGAGAGTAATACAAACATTAACACTGGCTTCCAAGGTAAACTCTGTGCTTTTATTCCAAATTCTTATTGAGTTACAAAACATACATTAGTTGAGAAAGGATTCATAAAAATCACTAACTCTTCAAAGTGTATAATCTGAACTATTTACAAAAAAGGAAAAATGCCTTATACAAAAAAGATCCAGGCCCCTTAGGGCTTAAAAAAATATTAGTCTTGAGATAGATCTCCCCCTAGATCTTTTGACTAAATTTAATGTTGCACCTTGCGTGTCCATGTCGGTGAAGAGTCACCCCAGAGAATCCTTCAAATATTTCGCAGCTACCGCATTCATTTTTTATCCTCATGTCTTCCTTAAACCTCTTCAGCCGAGCACTTTGAATGCTCCTGAGCTCAAAATAGATACACGTTGCTTTTCATTTCGTTGATGTTATTCATCCTAGTCAGACTACCACGACTCACTTTCAGATGTCTCTGATTGGTCGAGTATACTCCATGGAGATTCTTCGGGTGGTCAAAAGCTCCTCCTATAGAATCACATGTCGATGAGACATTAATCGTGTATCCTCAATGCAATTAAATCTTCCTGTGGTTATCAGCATAGCTTGAAACCGTCGATGAGAGATCCTGTTGAGCCCAAAAGTCATATTGATATTGCCTTTGTGGTCGCCAAGACAATCGCGTTCAACCAGACAACATGAAAAACTCTTCTCATCTTCTATCTAGTCGAAATGTTGAGGTCTCCCCTAAGTACTCTCAACTAGGCAAAGGAAGGCTTTGGTCGGTATGAAGTCTCGCTGACCGAAGGGAGTCTCGGTGACACAAGGTGAATTTTGCATAGGCCCTCACCAAAAAGAGTTCACAAAGATGTCTAGGCAAAGCAGGGAAGTCTTGGTGAAGGGTGGCAACATCGACAAGAGGTCTCCCCAACCTAAAAGGGTCTTGCCAAAACAAGTTTGGGCTCGGGGAGAAATGAAGATATCACTGCGAGGTCTCAGCGAACTAACAGAGTCTCGTTGAAGGGGATTTCACCGTCGGCATAAGTTTTTTCCTTCGGTATGAAGTCTCACTGACCAAAGGGAGTCTTGGTGAAAGGAGATGTTATCAGGGAGAAAAGAGGGATTTCGGCAAGAGGTCTCACTGATCATTAGTGATTGCCCCAAAATGAAAAGAGATTGCCAGAGAATAAGGAAGTTGGGGTAGGTCTTGCCGACCTGGTAAGGTCTCACCAAAATCATGCTGAGCTCACCAAGAGTTGAAGACTTCGCCCTAAGGTCCTGCCGACAGTCAGAGGTCTCACCGATAAGATCACGCACTCGATACAAGATTATGCCTTCGACAAAGGATCTGAGCTCGAGGGAAGATGTCTTGCCAACATTGTGTGGTATCAATGATGGAAGGTGATATTGGCATGACTAATGAAGCCGCTATGACCTCTTGTTGATGAATGTTTATCTTACCGTGGTGTAGGAGCACCTAGGCTAAACTCCAGTTGTTATGTTGCAATTTTGGCTTGTACGTGACCTTAGCCAAGTCAAGGTGTTTGTGTGTTTAATTTGGACCTTAGAAGGTCTTGGTTGAGTGTTGTGAGTTAGTCATTAGGACTAATTTCATCTTAGTTAATCATTGTTGATAAATGTTGCTTTATTTAGCTTTGGACAGTTTGTGTTGGAAGGATGAGCTTTAAATGTGTTATAACCACATCCTCATTTTTTGAAGATGCCAAGAGGTAGTTAAGATGTTGGTTGCTTGGAATCAAGGTGTTAGAGGTCCTAAGATTTAGGATCATGACAAAGAGATAAGTTGCAAAATGTTGTTGAAAGGTTGCATGACAACAGTTGTGGAATTGCATGCAACATTGTTATATTGGATACCCTTGAAATCAAGGATGTGGAGTTGAGCAACTGCCCTTGAAATATGGTAAAGGCATCCAAATAGGTGTGGTGGCTCGTAGAGAGCAAGTAGTATGCATTGTAATCAAGTTTTGGTTTTGGTGTGAATAAAGATTTCTGCATTTTCTATGTTTCACGCCTGTATCTTGAAAAATAGAGACAACAAGGGTGTTGGATTACTGATTCTTTATTGTATTTTCTTTCTTAGAATAGATTAGAGTGTATTTCATCTTGTAATCAAGAGATTTTGAGTTGATTTAGTGTTTTGTGTTCATAGTTTAAAGCTGTAGAGGTTTTTCCTGCTTTGTACAGTTTAGTCAGACTTCTCATGGCTCCCCCATAAGACCTAACCATAGGATCTCCCTGAAATTGGGTTGAAATGATAGGGGAGCCAGCTACTTGTAAATATTTAATAGTAGGAAGCATAGAGAATGAAGCAAATGTTTTTAAATTCAAACCCTAAGCAAGCTAGGACTGCCCAGTTAGGAGTTTGATTGAGAAAAGTGAAGAACTTAGGCAGGGGAAGGGACCATTGTATGGAAAAAGTACACTTCTAGGTGGGATATGATCAAACACAAGGTTACCATAAAATTTAATGCTTGATCAATCCTTTTGAGTGGGAAATTAGTGAGAAATCAGCAAAACCCTAAGTATTAGGCCTATTAGCCCTAATCCTCCTTGATTGTAGGAATCTACTGTACGGTAGAGATAGAGGCTTGAAACCCTATGAAAGATTTAAAGGTCCAAAAAGGGTATCAAGAAATCAAGTTTATTTGATAGGTTGTTTGACAAGTTTCAGAGCAAAAGGTAGAAAACTGACTGGTAAGGGCTACAAGGGAATAGGCCTCTTCAAGGCAAGATCTTGAGATCGGGTAAATTGAAAGCTAAAGAACCTTCAAGATGCATTCAATTGAAGGTGAAATGCAAGGAAACAGAGCTTCTAACTCCCCTGTAAAGAGTTCAAGTTAGATGATGAAGCTAGCACTTAGATCCTTCTAGGTGTTGTGAAGAAGAATGCAATTTCAAATGGTGTTGGTCTTCCTAAGTTAAGCACAAGTGGAAAACTCTTTGAGAAGAGTTGGAGTAGGGCTTGGTTAATCACCCAAGCTCAACAAGAACCCATTGGTAGTAGGTTCCAGGAAGGAGACAATGAAAAGGTCTCTAAAAGAGTGTGCAAGCAAACTTTGGAACATCATACACCATACCGAAGCAAAATGAAATGAGCTCTCACTGGAGTAAGGAGGCCTTGCTAAGAGTCTTTCCAACCCGATAGGTCCTCAATGAAGGACTGGAGCTTGGGTAGAGAAAAGTACGTTTGGGGTGACATCAATATACTTTCATCGATATAAGATGAGAAGAGTTTTCCATGTTGTCTCGCCGAATGTGATTGTCTTGGCAACCATAGAGGTGATATCGATATGAATTTTGGGCTCGACAGGAGCTCTCATCAATGGTTTCAAGCTATGTTGATAACCATAGGAAGATTTAATTGCATCATGGAGACACCATTAATGTCTCACCAACATGGGATTCTACAGGAGGAGCTTTTAACTACCCAAAGAATTTGTGTGGAGTATACCTGACCAATTAGAGAGATTTGAAAGTGAGGTGTGGCAATTTGACTAGGATGAAGAACATCAACAGAATGAAAAGCAATGTGTATCTATTCTAAGCTCAGGAGCATTCAAAGCACTCGACTAAAGAGGTTCAAGGAGGACACGAGGATCAGAAATGAATGTGGTAGCTGTGAAAGATCTGAAGGCTTCTTTGGGGTGACTCTTCACCGACATGGACACACAGGGTGCAACATTAAATTCAATCAAAAGATCTAGGGAGAGATCTCTACTGAGACTAATATTTTTGTAAGCCCTAATGGGTTGGGATCTTTTTTGTATATAAGGAATTTTTGCCTTTTTTGTAAATAGTTCAGATCATACACTTTTAAGAGTTAGTGATTTTTATGAATCCTTTCTCAACTAAAGTATGTTTTGTAACTCAACAAGAATTTGGAATAAAAGCATAGAGTTTACCTCAGAAGCCAGTGTTAATGTTTGTATTACTCTTAGTTATGTATTTATTTTAGATTATGCAATTTCTCAACTATGTTTTTCTAAAATCTATATTCATACCTTAAATTTGTGAAATCATCTTTCCTTCTTAAGATATGTATGTAGAGCAAACCTATTAAGAATAGTGCATCAGTCTAAAGGGGGTCATGTTGAATAAGTAAAATACTAACTATTAGCTTCTCAGTGTATGTTCATCTTGTTTTCTTTTCATGATTCATTATCAACTCGGTGTATCGCCATAGTTTAGTTTCATTCATGTACTCCTTCTCCCTTTTCCCTTTACTGAATTGTTAGTTTAGGTGATACCCAATGGAAGCCAGCCTTCTCTGGAGGTTCATTTCAATTTCTAGGTGACCCATAGCCTTGAAATGATCCCATGTTTCACTAGAAAGCTTAGTCTCCATCATTGTGCATAGGGTGCATTTCTAGGTGATAACAACAACATAGACCAAAAATTGAAAGCGGCGATGCTCCAAGAATTTTGTAGCCACAACACAAAACGTTAACAAAAGGCAGTGTTGCTCTAGAACTTAAGCTGAATAAAGACATGAAGGAAATACAACCAAGATCTAATCTTTTTTTGGCATAAAAACTTTTGAAGGAAAAAGTATAGAAGAATTATCAGCATACAAGCAAGTCTAATACCAACATCAGAAATCGTAACCCAAATATAAACATCACATTTCTTCTCATTAATTTATGTGATTACATTTTCATGATACATCAACATATAAGACGTGAACAAGAGGGATCAACTTCAACTGGTAATCCAGTAACATGTACGTCGGTCCCCAATGGCGGTGGCAATGCCTCCCTACCATGTGGACTCAAAAGAGGCTACCCCATCGTGCTTGAATTTAGTCACAAAGCCCAAGCAGAAAACAAGGCAAGGGTAACATATGGCCAATACTCATGCCAGACAAGGAGCAAACATGGAATATACGGTATTAAGTCAATGTCACAACAAGAAGATGTACATACATTAACATGTCAGATACTACTCATGACTACTCAGGTACGAGGTGCAAGAGTACAGACTAGGTGAAATGTCATCATGTGTGCTCAAAGGAATGGTACCACATGGAAACAAGTAAATCTCTCCTATGGATAGGTAAAACTCAAACATGTCTAAATCAATGTCCTATAGACAGATAACTCAACACCCTGTAGATGGATAGGCCTTCTCATTTATCCAAATGAGGAATCCAAAAAAAATATGAAACATATGGAAAAGCCACAATTTTCTATCACATAAACCATTTAAAACAACCAAGCTAATATTATTGTAGGAAGACATGTTTAACGGCTGAATTCAATCATGAAATAGAGGCATAAAAATACATAAAGAGATAAAAGTGCCCAAATCTAAAATCCGACAACAACCCAATTCATATTTTGAAGTTTCCAATTGGATTCCACTTTTATTAATTTATTTTATGACCCGAATAGGGTGTTGTTCAGAAAATCACCATTTTATGCATGGTTGGGCAAAATAAAATAAAAATGAAAGTGTCTGGATCATGAATCTTAGCCCAACCCAGTTCGGATTTGGACATTTCAAGCCAAAATCCAACCTTGGATTTTGATTTTAGGGCTAGAAAGAAGTGTTGTCCAGAAAAACATCTTTTCCAAACAAGGCGAGAAAAAAAACACAGAAAATCAAATGTGCCTAGATTTCAAATTCGCGAAAACCCATTTGAGGTAATGACATCCCAACATGAATTACACCCCTGATTTTCATTTTAATCAAAAGGGTAATGAGAATCAATAGAAAACATAGTTTATCATACTAATTAGGCAAGAAGAAAACAATAAGATATAATCCAAAACATATTTTATTTCCATAAACCCAACTCTAGTTGCTGGAGTTCTATAATTTCAGTCACACAAAAACCCCAAGCAGCAGAAATAATAAATTAAAACACACCAACATTCAACTCTAAACAAGGAAAAACAAAACATAAAGGAGTTTCTCATATTCTCATGGGACAGCAAAAACCCAGATTTGAAAGAAATTTTACCAACCAAACATCAAAGAGGAACAACAAAATATTACCTCTAACTACCCCAGAATTGAAATAGAGAATTTTCTCAATTAAGAAGGTATGATCAAGCTCCAAAAACAAACAACAAACAATAACTAGCGCACTGTTTCTAACAATTCACTGCCCACAATCTTCTTCCCAGAAAAATTTCTCCATCTCCCCACTCGGTCTCCCAAATTCATAGGGTTTCTTTCACCATGCCCAAAAGCAACAATTTCTCTCCTCCTTTCAAAAATAAAAACCTCCTCCAAACAAAATGAATAAAGTATCCCCCTCAAAGACAATGCTGCCCCTTTATATATATTCTCCCCAAAACAAAATAAAATCAAATAAGCCATTTAATAAAATTAGCTATTAAAGCTACCAATAAAATTTAATAAAATCATTTAAATTTTTTGAATGAAATATATCACTCTCTTGAATGATCAATAAAATAATTTAAAATAACATATTTTAAAATCTCATGGGTAAAACCATTTAAACCTCCCATCAATTAAATAATATAAAATACCATATTTAAAATCATGAAAAATGCCAACGAAAATGCATCATAACACCAACAACCAAAACATATAGCCTCATAACACATTCACAAAAACCATAAAAAAAAACCTCAATGACATACTAGTAACCCACATACAACAGAAAGGTGCCAAAACTTACAGCAGAAAGGTGCTTTGGAAGTTACTGTTAGGTAACCGGACAGTAAGACACCAATAAAGAAAACACTGCCCTAATAGGGTATAGTGGGCTAGGGTAGGGGAAATTTGGCATGTGACTACCTCCAGTAACCACCATCACTGATATGAGTACGCTCAGGCCTATGGATCGAGGCGGAGTCGATACTTAGTACCTACATCACTTCCAATTTACATGTCAAAGTACATGTGCATTTACATATGTCATATAGTCAGATCAACATCAATCATTAGGAAGGGATAAATGATATTATAAGCCTCTCGAATATGAGTGTTATGACATCATTCCTTTCCTATCCATAATCGTACATAAGAAATGATAACAATATATAAACATATATAAACATGTAATTTAAAATATTAACCAATCATGATAACCTTTCCATTCTCATCAATGTATAATCTCATTATAACAACATTTAACAGTTGAAATACCAAATCAAAATAAATTGCTATCTTACCAACCTAGGTATAGTGAGGTGTTACAAAGGCTTTCCTTTTTCCTTCTTCATTTTCCTTTTTGTATTTTCACTTTTGCTTTTGTTTCCTTTTGGGGATGATGCAAAGCGTTGAGAGACCTTATGTCTATTCCATGTTGACCCAAAAGGGTTCTTTTTCTTTTTTTTCACTCTCTTTGTGTCATTCTTCGAATCTTATGTATTTGGGGAATGATGATAGTTTCAATCTCTTTAACAAAACATTGAAACAATGATCATATTGACCCCAAATCCATAGATCCCTTATGTGTTTGGTGTTTTCATTTTGTGGGCAACCCCTCTTTCCTTCTTTTCTTTTACATGATGTAGTCTTACTTGGAAACATATGACTTAGCATAAGGCTTTCCACATTGTCTCTCATGTCTATCTTCTTTCTTGTTTGAATTTTTCATTTTCTACTTTAAAGTAATTTCTCACAGTATGTTGTTAGCAATTCCTTTAAAGTGGGGGGATACATTGGCATTATTCTTTTACATTTTTTTCCTTGTTCTTGGTTCTTAGTGTGGCCTTCTTGTTTCATATGATGCATTTTTCTCTTTGTGGATGAAATTGGGTGTAGTGTATTTCATGAGTGTGATATATTTAGCATATTACATTCCTCTTAGTGGCCTGATGCGACATACTGCATCCCTTAAGTTGCAAATTTTCTATTCTTTGATCGATCATCTCTTGGATACATTGGGCACAGTATTCCCTAAGTTAAGACCTCACATGAAATAAACAAGACTCCTTTGAACATTATATTCATGTTACATTTTGCATTTGTTAGATGGCCACCTTGAATAACACAACTTGCATGCTTGTGGTGCCATCACATTTGTTCATGAGTTCTAAGCATACAAAGCTTTTCTTGTCTCATGAAGCTCAAAAAGTCATTTTCTTTTGTTGTTCCTTGTTAAAGTTATTAGGAGGTATAAATTTGGTATGGTTGAGTGGGAAGCCCATTTCGAGGCATGACTTTCCCCATAGCCACCTGTGTGTGTCTGAGTGCATAGCAACCATGAGTGTATGTTTCTCACCTCTTAGGACTTCTCACCTGGCAGAAAACCATGAGTTCCATCTCCTCAGAGTGAGTATGCATTTTCTTTTCCAACCAAATAGCCCTGATCTGATCCACAATGTGCTAGAAAAATGATTGAAGATTTATTCGATTCTCTCTCTTTCTTTTCTTTTTCTTTAATCACTTCCATGTGTGTCCTTTTGTACTCATGTTTGGTTTTCCATGGGATTTTGATCCTGGGGGCTTGATCACTCCTCTTGATTATTGTCTCATCTTGCTAAGAATAAGTGCTATTGTATCCCTCCTGATATGTAAGTTTGAATACTTTGGTGTGAGTTTGAACAAAGTTCATCCTCTCACTAAAGTGGGGGCTAAATGTGTCACAAAAAAATGTATCCCTAGACATTTTTATGCTCATTTGAGTCCTCTTGGTTCTTTTTGCTTGATTTTCTCTTGATTTAATGTTGCAATGTGGTCCACACATTCACATTAGGTCTTGATCCTTATAAATCATTAAGAACTTTATGATTCCTTGCAAAAGTTTTGTGAAGTGTTGTAACACATTTTCACACTTTTCTAGGACATTTTTAATATAATTCACTTAAATAATCAATTTTTATCATTTTCCAAGTCTTATTTCAAAGTGTTTTAAAGATTTGTAACAAACATTTATGCTTTTCTAGACTTGTCATCAATAATTCAACCCTTTATTATGTTTAAATGACCCCTTAATACACTTACTGACCCTGCTTAAGTGTATTTTATAGAATAATCCTGTTAAACATAATTTTATATTCTTTATTCCTGACACCCACTTAAATTGCTTAAGTGGGACTAAGTCACCAATAGTGATGACTTAGTCCTATTTGGCTCAAAAATCAAGATAATTCCAAAATTCTAGTGGGATATTATTCTCTTAACCTTGAGGTTGGTCTGTGATAAGGTATTTTCAAGAAATTTTTTATAATCATGTATAAATATAGGGTTGTCTCTCTCATTTTATGCCCCATCAATTCATACATTCATACATACATTCAAGAATCAATTCACTCAAGCACTCAAGCATTGAAGCATATTGGAGCAACTATCTTTAGATTTCTACATCAAGGGTTTGGCGAGTTGTGACATTGCATGTTATTTATTCATCATTCTCTTTCCATTTCATTTTATTTTCAAGGGTTTGATTACCAAACTGGGGTTTGACCAAGGCAAACCCCTATTCTCTAGCCCTTAACCCTTTCCCCCCTCTTTGCATGTGTGTTTTGTAGATCTTGTATGCAGATTTGTCAAAGAAAAAGGTGGTAAAAGGTTTCATAAATTCATCAAAGTCATTCAAAGTCAACAAAACCCTAAAAGAAGCTTGGAGATCACCTACAAACTTATTCTGCAGATTCAGATCTGGTAGCCTATCAGGAACAATAGTACAGGTTGAAGACTTTAGATTCCTGTCACGACTTTTTCGAGATTCCTAGTGGACTAAATTGCTATTTGTGGTGAATTAGTTCCACTTCCAACCTTGGAAAGTGATTTTTGTAGATTTGGACACTGATTTCTCTAAAACCTGTTCTAGTAGAGTTTCCCCGAAACAAGACTAAATTGTCCATATTGATGGAAGTGCCTCAAGTTGCTTCATCAGTCATTTTCTATAGGATTTCAAAGCCTCTTTGCATCACATTCCAACTTCCAGGTGAACCTCTTTAGTCTCTTTCATTTATGTTATTGTTTGTTTGCATTTTTAGGTCATCCTTGCATGCATCACTATGTTTTCAAACAACTTGCATTTCACTAGTTTTCATTTAATAATCTACTTCTTTTATCTATTATTTGCATTTAGATCATTCTACTTAGGCATATTTCATCCATTCTTGCATTAATTTTGAGTGAACCCCTATGTTTTTGTGGGATACCTTTCTCCTTTTAGGTGAAAAACCCTAGAAGTGTAAGAGAGTCTTCCCACACAAAAATTTGTGGTTTAGTATATATGTATACATATATACATACATATATATGCATATATATATAGATGTATACATGTATATCTGTATACATGTATATCTGTATACATATATATATATAGATGTATATGTATGTATACATATATACATAACAAAAGCAGTACTAACATAGATACACAAGAACACATTATGCAAGTATGTGTATATACATGTATATATTTGGTTATATTCATGTTATCTTACCTTTCAAAATATTTTACTTACAATTTTCCATGTAAAAAGTATTGTTTTTGAATCATATAAAATTATTGAACATTAAATTTAACGAGGTAAGTACTTGTAATGCAAATGTCTAATGGTAGTGAAGAAATCTTATGATCAAGGCACACTTTCTTTTAGTTAGAAAATGAAAACTAACATAACCATACAACTCTATTGCAAGGAGTAATACATGATACCACAACCACTTATTAGTTCACTTTTCAAACATAGAAAATAACTATTAGTGTGTGTGTGTTTCCAAATCCTTGATAGCCATGGATTTTCTTTTGGATATACTTCTCTCTTTGGTGATACTCTTTCTCTCATCCTTGGAGGGGACAAATACTATCCTACATCCAATTCATTAACCTGAGAGAATAGTTAGTCCAATATCATAATATTTTAATCATATCAACATAATTCACTTGAAACCTAAAACATGGTATTACATTTCATTAGCAAGGTCATTAAATGCATAATTTTGTCTTTTCACAATATATACCTACTAGATATAATTATTAACCAACACACCGAATTGATTCATCATTCATATTTTTTAGTCCAAAACTGAAATTGATAATAAAATAGTAGTCTATTATGGAACTCTTAAAAAATTTCATGTTCCATCTCCAAAATTTTGCTAAATTCTATGGACTGTGGGTTTTGTCTCTTGTCACTGTATAAGGGTTTTCTAGTGTACTTAAGTCTTATTTGAAAAACCGTTTGAATTTTTATCCTCACTAAGGTTTTAATTCTTTGTTGACCCCTTGTGTTGGTTCTCAATCTTTTAAGTCACGACTTATGCCACAAAACCCATTAATTAACCAACCCTCTGATCTTATTTTACCTATTGACATATGTTGGTCCATTACTTTAATTTTTCCTAAGTCAAGCTAATTGTTTCCCACTTCGAGACTTAAGTATTTTATGTCATGGGTATGGTATTTTTGACCTAGTCAGGTCCTTTTTAAGATTTTTTTTTTTTGACATGTGCAAATATAAGGACCCCTAACTGTCGTTCGATTGATGCAAACAATCGCCACCATTCCCCATGAGCCCACTCCATTTTTTTCTTATTATTTTAATCATAGGGCTCATGGGGAAATGCCATGTGTCTTGAATGATTAGTGGTCCTAATGTTATTGATAAGGCATGCAATTGGTTGTTGAAGAAAATCAACGGTGGGTGATAAATGAGGTGGCCACATCTAGACCGTTCCCCATGCACCTGTTTTCTTTTCTTGCTTATTAAAATAATCACATGGGATAGCGGGCAATTGCCAGGTGTCACTGCTGATGATGGGATTAGTGGTTTCAAATGGTTAGCATTGCTGAGTTTTCAAATGAATCAACAGTCAATAGTGGGTAACGCAGATTAATCTTGACTGCTCCCGCTATCCCGTGTGGGTCTCACCTTTCCTGCTAGATTGCCAATGGGGAAGTGGGCATCTGCCACATGGAGTAATCCAAAGGATGCAAAGGAATTGGAACATTGGAAAATATTTAATTAAATATCTCAAAACAGGGCATGGAAAATAAAGTGTACATTACTAATGCACATATATTTCACGTGCTTGAAGATCTTTTAATCTGAGTCATGGATCTGTTGTATGAAGGATAAAGATGTGGGTAACTAAGGAATGTTTATGAATAAGTTGATAGATCTAATATAAGCCTCTCCCTATCTCCCCATTGATGAAATTTTCACATGAGTTATGACTCACAAGGGCAAGGGGAAAAGGCTAGGTGGATCAGGGCTATAGTGACAAAGAGATGGTAGAGCCCATGTACTTCTAACAAGTGGTTCCTTGTGGCCTCTTGTCATTTGGTAAGTATTGTGGCTGTGTACATTCAAATATTTTATATTAGGCTCATCAAATCTGGATCACCAATCAATTAACTCTCCAAAAAGATAAACGGTTAGCATTCAAAACTCAACTGAGGGAAAGTGAGCCATTCTAGTTCATGCGAGCGAACCTTAATAACTAAAAGGACATTGAGCTACCAAATTAAGGAGTTGCATAATTATTAATACTTGTCTTAAAGAGATAATTTAGCATTGAGAAGTATACTCGGCACACTCAGAGGGCTCGTGCTCAATTTTTTCAACATTTTCTGATGTTGGAACCAAGGTTGTCAACTTGCAAAGAAAACTTAAAGTGAATTGTTGCCCTCCTTCCAGGATTATTGATAAGTTGTTTTTTTTCAAACTTAAGTCTGTTAGGGTTTTCTTGGTCCAAAATTTTTAAGGTTTGACGTTCTTAAAGAAGAGTTTGTTAATTCTACATTTACATTATAATTCAAGTCAAATCCTCCCAAAAGTCATAGGTCTTGTTCAAACAAACTAGAAACCCTGTAATACTACTTGTGTTATGGCTCCTAGAGTAAAAGTGTCTGTTTCTAAAGGGGAGGCTTCTGCTCCCAAAAGAACTTTAAATAAAGACATCATGGATTAGTTACCACCCTCAACCAATGACAAACATAAAGGCCAATTGATTCCCAGAGGCTAGCAAGTAGTAGAGGATCTATTTGACCAGAGCTACTTTATCAAGGTTACCAAATTTCCTTATATTGGATGGGAACTATTTTATAGCTAGTTCAAGAATAGAAATATGGGTATCCTAGTAGGAAACCCTTGAACTATCACCTAGGAAAGTTGATTGTGAAAAATGTCTATATGGATGTTAACTTGCTTAAGGAAATAGATGCTAATTATGACCCATTCACAAGAACTATTAGAACATATGATGGGAAGGAAATGGTCGGAATCACTAAGGAGGAATTGGGTCTTGTTTTCGAGCTCACTAGATGGAGTGATGAAATGCATAAGATAAATGAAGAAACCCTAGAGCAATAGTATGAAAAACTAAGATTACATTTAGAGTCCACATCTTGCCGAGGATTTTAGTAGAAATTGCAGGTCAGAAGATTGTAATAGGACCACATGATAAAGAGCCTTTCCCTTTTAACTATTTTGTTTTCTATTTCAAAAAGACCTTCTATTACTTTTTGCAAATAATTGGTTATGATCCTACCTCTAGAATGCCAATGGAATGGATCTATATGGCTTCCCATATCTACCACCCCCAATATTGTGTAGTATATGATTATGCAGGGTTTCTTTCAGAAAGAACACATGAAGGATTAATAAGGTTGAAGAAGGTTGAATTGGGGGTGAGATTTAGCTAGTATTCATTGTTGATGCACAATTTACTTTGGACACAATATTTTCCTAGAAAGGAAAAAGGATAACTTGGATCTACCTGTGCAATGCTGGACTAAAACCTTGGACAAGGATGATAGGACATATGATTATGTGAATTTTTAGAATTTTTTTGCTTCTGAACTAAAGAGATTCTTTATTTTGAATTTACCTAGAATTCTCATACCTCTACATGATTTCTTAAGACCCAAGGAGAGAAGTTTTGAGCTAGGAGATTATCATAATTGGTGAGATGTTATTCCACACCTTGATTACACTACCTTAAGAGTATATGGTTCCATGGTAGCACCTCACTTGCTACCAAAGTTTGTGCCAGAAAGAATTGGTTTCCTTGAGCTAATGTGGTAGTTGGGAAGTGTAGAAAATGAAAAAACTTATTGAATCAAGGAAAAGGAACTTTATTTCCCTTGTACACTTGTTTTTTTCATTTTGTAATGACCAAGGGAGATTCGAGCAACATCCTTGATATAATTAAAACCTACCACATGAGGAGGAAAGTTGATAGGTTCAAATATAACCCTAAAGGTTTTATGGTTTGGCTGAAAGAAAGAAACAAGAGCTCCAAAATTTTCCATATTTTCTGGTATCCAAAAGATGTAATAAGAAATGTGTTGGACACTTTGGAGTAGGAAAATAGACTAAAAAGATGGATTACATTCAATAAAATGCAAAGAAAAATAAAGCAGGAAGAACCTTATTTCAAGGTTTCCCAAAGACCAAAAATATAATACAAAAGGTGGAGCATGTAGCAAGGAATTTTGATTCAAGAGTGGGCCACCTTGAAACTAAAGGGGTAATAGGTAAAGATAAAGGGAAAGCTCCAATTGTAGAAAAATAGAGTGGAGGAGAAATCCCTACTATGAGAGAAGAATCTACATCACAAGCCCTTGAGGAACCAAGAATGAAATTATTTGTAAGGAGAAAGAGTAAGGAAAAGAAAATTGATGAAGCTCCTATTCCCTCTCAACAAGAGGAGTACAAGTCTGCTTCTCCTGTGCCACAAGTACCACTACCATCTCCACCAATGCTAGTAGAACCTAAAATTGTAAACATTGATTCTCCACCACCTAGTAAATTACCACCAAGGGAGCCACCATTGAAAATCCAAAAGGTTAAAGCCACTGGTCTAGTGGACTATGATGATGAAGGCTTCGATGATGATATTTGGGTGTCAAAACAGGAAATGCAAGGAGTTCCCACTGTACCTATAGTAAGGGAAACACATCAATTGGAAACAAGATTGAGTAAAGTTGATCTCACTGGACTCAATGGAACAGATGATATGTGGGTTGAAGCATGTACAAAGTTCTTAGATGATGACTCATTTATAAAGTCTCAAGATTTTATGGAGTTTGTATATAGGGCCAAAAGAGATGAATATTTAAAAAATATAGCTATAGAAAGAATCCTTCATCCAAAACTACCTGATGCCATCATCTAGAAAATGGTGTTAAATGAAATGAGAACTAGATTCCAAAAGATGATTGCAAAAGAGGGTTGAGAATTGGTAAGAACTAGTCATATTTTGTTGCTACCAAAATGGGATCTAGCTTTTTCCATAGCTTTTGACACAATAAAGAAATGTGAGAGGTTTCTTTATGATACAGTGGAAGAAGCTACACTTGCACTATAGGGGTCAAATTTCAATGAGGAATGTGAAGCCTTGGCTATATGGTCTTTAGCCCCAAGCACAAGAAAGCCCGATATTGTTGAGCCTACATTGAACTATAGAGGTGGCTTAATAATAAAAAGAGTGTTAGAAACATCAGCTTTAGAAGCTGCAAATATGTTAGTTCATGTTGCACAATTTACAAGGGCCACTATAGAGTCTATGACTACATAAAAGGATAAGCTCGAGACAGAGTGCAGTAACTTGCTGGTTAAATATGGAGACCTTGAGTGACATAATATGAAGTTGCAGACAAAGGTAGCATTCTTGGAGGATATGTTGCAAAGATTGCAACCTAGAAAGCTTAAGCATAATGATGTTGAATCCCCCAACACTTCACAAGAAGTTTTACCACTAGAGTTTATTTCTGAATTAAGTTCTTCATGGGAAATTGTGCCATATAACATGAGAAGTGTGCCCATTTCAATAGCAGAACCCAGTACACCAAAAGGGGATATCAATAAGGAGTGATTGCTTAGGAAGATAAATGAATACAAAGAGAAATGTGATAATCATGATGAGGATACTTTCAAGAGAAACATGAAGATTGTCACAACAGTGCTAGAATATTTGAATAGAAGAGTGAATAACAAATTCAATAGTATTCACTACATTTACTCATCCATGGTGGATGTTATCAGGAATTTTGACAATGACAGAGAAAGAGATATTCCACTCATGGAAATATGGATCCCTAGGAAGAAGGATTTGGTATTGATAGGAATTGGAGTCAAGAAGGATCCCAATCCACCTAGAAATTTTAAACCTACTACGGTTCTTGTAGGTAAGCTTGAAGGATACAAGGGAAATATTGAACCATTGGAGAAAAAAAAAGAGCTGGTAAAATCCTTCCATGAATCACATCATGGCATTCTTCCATCCATTATAAGGGATGATGATATCATAAAAACTCTACAAGAGTGGAAAAATGAAACCAATAAGGTTATTTCAGATTAGGCTACATGTCAATTTGTTAGAAATTTGATATAGAGACATTAAAGATAAATATGGATATTTTAGTTCATGTTGAGATTGTCCTACTAGAATTTGATAAGGAAGCTAACCAGATTGTCACCAAGTATGTACCTTATAGACAAAAGGTAGATGAATTCATGAATTTTGATTGGCCCACTGAAGATGAATTCCTTACATGGAAAGGTAGGTACTTGGAAGAAGTGGGGCTCTAACATAAAAGGTGGCAAGTTAGTGATTTCAAAGTTTCAAGTTTTCAACCATGATGAATAACAGATAAATGGGAATGCACTAGTTACATAGCTTTGATTTAGTATAGATTAGGCTTTTGATAAAGTATGGAAAATACAGTGCATCGAGCCTTCAATTTGAATTGATGACAAGGCTGTAGACATGGACTTATCTCTTGTCTTTTTCTTTTCTATTTCTTTCATGCTTTCCTTCTTTCACCTTGTGTGCATGGACACAAATTTTGAGGTAATTGTTTGGTGGTACCTTTTTGAAAATTGGACCAGATCTCCAACATCGAATGAAGACTACTTTCATTTTCCCACATGTTTCCCACCTCTTGGGAATGCATTGTAATTGAATAGGATAATATTTTTTATAGCGGTCCAATGGGTTTTTGACATGTGTACTTTTTGGATGAAGGCCTGTTTTTCTCCTTTATTTCTATAAGAAGGAATTCAAGGCCATAAAGTAGGGATTCGTTGTTTTACAATTAACACTGAGAACTATAAGGGTAGTACTAAGCATGTTTTAGATTTTTGTCTTAAGTTTAGAGTTCATTGTTATGTATGTAATTTGGATAATAGTATAGCAACTACAATACAAAGTAATACCGATTCCATGGCTATTGTCTCTCCTTGTACTCATTTTATGAGTTATGAATGAAAGTAATCCAGGATTGCTTTTTTTTGTCTATATTGTTTCTCAATGGATGTTTGATTTCATTCTTTCTTATTGATTCAATGAATTAATGTAAATGCTTGGATGAGATTGTTAACTCATAAGAATCGGGTGCTAGGATATTTGTAAGTAGTAATGATCATGAATGCAATAGGGGAATGTTGTAACGTAGTATTTCTTGTGACTATATGTTGCTATTGTGGAGTTGTTGTCTAGTTATCTAGGTTGATATTGACTCCTTTCTTGGGATAAAGGCACTAATTCATGCAAAGTACTCATGGTTCATTTTTTGTGTTGATTCATTAGTTAATCACTTTTAGTTTACAAATTTTCAAATGGATACCACCATAGTTGTTTTTTGTTGAAGTTCTGCCTTCTCATGCTCCAAGTATAGGACATTGATAAATGAGTTGCCAACTTGTTTGATGTACTATGTTGTTAAGTGATTTTATGATAAGTATCTATTATTGACAATTTATTTAATTATAATTGTGTGAATTCTTGAGTATACATTGTGGCATCACCCTCTCAGGTTTCACAGAGCCCAAAGTGTAGGAGTAGAAGTTTTGTAGCTTCCACTCATTTGTTGGCCAGTCCCTTTGGTGTACTAATTATTAGAAATGACAAAGTCTATAGGTATTTTTGGAGATCAGTTTGGTTCTTAAAAAGTAACCAAAAGTCTACATGATGATAAAAATGGGATGTAATAGAATGTGAAAGTGTAAATCAAGGGAAAAAGTGATTTTTCTCTCAGAATGTAATATGATGTTGTAGAAAAACACAATTCCTACTAATATGGTGAATTTGATGTAGGGGCATCCTACGAAAACACATAATTAGGATCATCCAAAAGAATTTTCAATTTAATATCTTGGGATTCTGATGGCTTTGACTAAAATCACACCAAATTTCATGTGAATTGGAGAACTTTTTTTTTCGCCTATGACACCTGACTCTGTAATTGGCATAACTGTTGATCTTTCAATTTGTTGATTTTATTTCTCCATTTTTTTCTATTTACAAATTGACCTCAATGAAGTCACTCAAATTGCTAGTTTTGTTTCCACAAAATAAAAAGGTAAAGATAATATTGTTATTTTTATTTATTATCGTGAAAATAAATTGAAGTGTCAAGAGGCTATCCCATATTATGAAGAAATTTTAATGTAATAAAATGCTTCCAAAAGACTTAGCATAGGCCACACATCATAGAGGAATTAATTTATGGAAAAGAAAAGTGGAGGTTGCTTGGATTGAAACCTAAGTTTAGATGAAAAAAAAAATTCAGTGCTCAAAAGGTGAATGTGAGGGGTCATGTAGAGGAGGTAAGAGGACACAACAAAGAAAGATGAGAGAAATTTGAAGGCAGATAAAATGCTACATTTTTTTTTCAGATAGAGAGTGTGTGCAACAATGAAAAGGAGAGAAGAATGGACATACATAGAGAAAAAAGGTTGCCCAACATTGAAAAGAAGGAAAATATGTGAAGAAAAATGCAGGAAAAGGAAAAAATATGTAGGGGTGTGTGGATAAAAAGAAGTTAGCAACAAATTAAGGAAGCTTTGGAAAAATAAAGGAAAAAAAAATGTGAAGAAAAATAATATTTGAATGAAATAAAAGTACAACTACAGAAAAATAATGGGGTGCTTGGGAAATAGGTGAGAAGGGAATAGATTGATAAAATCTAAAATTGAATATGTGAAGGCAATGAGGTAGCACAAGAATTTGTAGGAGACAATAAGAAATTCAAAAATAATTGTCAACACAGCCAGAAGAGTAATAGGGGTGCACCAAAAAAGAAGAAAGTAAGTGATGAAAGATCAATGAACATGCCCATGTAGATAAGAAGTATTTAAATTTGATGAATGTAATTTAATGGAGTGTGTTGTAGATTGAGTTGGAAGACAAAATAAAATTATTTTGATTGTTGGAGTTGCAGATTTGTGAATTTTTTATTCTCATTTAATAAATTGAATTTGGGATTGAAAGTTGTGGTGATTGTGCATTCAAGATAGTTCTTTTTTTTATTGTTGCATTGGTGCAAGAGCATCAATCCATTTCAATTGATTTTGGTCAATTTTTTTCTTTAATAGGTCATTTTAGGGGTTATAGTTGTAAAAGTTGTCATCTTGGGGAAAGTTACAAAATTGAAAAAAATTGCATCTTTGAGAAGTCCAACAGTCATTTGAACTCAAAAGGTAGTTTGAACCATTTGAGGGGATTGGTTAAAGTTTAAAAGGGTTGGAGACCTCGAGGAAAGAGGTTGGAGGATTGTATTGGGAAGCTTGAACAATAAAATTTGTTGATTTCATTAATTTTTCTGTATTTCACTAGTAAATTATAGTTTACAGGTTTTGTACGGTTATGTACATAAGCGCTTTGCTCCAAAACTTGGTGAACCTGGTAAAGACATGAGTTAACTTATTCCAATTGGTTTGAGCATTTCACAATGATTTTGTCAAATTTTGTGCTCCATTTTCTATAACTGCCCAGTTAACCCTAACCCCTATTTAAGGGTTTGAGGCTCCATTAATGGCATAACGCCCATTCCACCTTCTATTTTCCCTATTACTAAGTGGAATGGGTTCATAATGGTAGGATTAGAATAGTAGGGCATGAGGTTTAGGTAGTATGTAGTATTTGGAGAAGTTTGGAGGATTGTCCTAGGGTATGTAATGAATTTTAGGCTTGAAAGTGATGGGTTTAGGAAAGAGTTTGAAGAATTACTAAAGGCAAAGGTTGCTAGATGGTATTTTGAGCAAGGGAAGACATATTCAAGTGTGTTGGAGGCAGTGGCGAAGTTGTGAGAGGATAGGAACACCAAGTTCAAATAAACCCTAACCAAAACTAGTGAAAATGAGGGTTTTCTGATTTGTTCACTTGGTGAGGGTTGTTCATTCTAAAAACTATTGATTATGTCCATTTATCACCTTTCAAGAAGGTTTGAGTGGTTATTTGGGATTGGTTGAAATAATTTAAGGAACTTTCTTTGTAAAAGTGGCCTAATTGGCCTACTAGGACAATGTAGTTTCTTGATTTTGAGTGAGTTGATACAAAGTGACCCATGGATATTTTTAGGTATGTTATAGTATCATTTAAAGGGTGTTATAAAATGAAAATGGTTTGTTGATTGTGAAGGTTTGTTGAAGATAAGTTGCAAAATTTAGGTCTATAGGCCTACTAGACAAAGGGTGAGTTTATGTGAAGGAGTGATTTGTTAGGGTTTGAGAATCAATTTGTTGTTTGAAACAATTTGTGTTGTGTTGATTTGGATCAAAAACATTTAGCTTTACATCAATTGGTATCAGAGCACATGAAGTAGATCTTTCGAGGGAAAAGTTGAAGAGTTGTAGATTGAACGTGAGAAATTGAAATGTTAAGATGCCTCCAAAGGGGAATAATATGGAAAGAAAGATGCAAGAGATGGAAGAGAAGACTGAGAGGGAGATCAAAAAGTTGAGGGAACTGCAAAATAGATTGGAAACAAGCTTGGAAAGTGTTGAAACAAGATAGAAAAGAGGAATGATTGTGGGTGATAAAAGTGTCATTGAAGAGTATGAAGATTTAGATGAAGCATTGGATCTTGAAGACCAAAGAATGGCCAAGCTACTAAAGGTAGTAAAAGGAAATAAGCACAAGGTAAAAGTTGATTTTCCTATGTATGATGGTACTCTAGATGAGGAAGCATTGTTAGATTGGATTGCAGCTTTAGACAACTTCTTTGAATGTGAGGATGTATCTGGTGAGGAAAAGGAAAACATAGAAAAGACTAAATTGAAGGGGAATACATTAGTTTGGTGAGACTATTAGAAAGCTTAAAGGAGAAGAAAAGGTAAGTCTAAGATTGTTTCATGGGATAGGATGGTAGCCAAATTAAAAAGGTAATTTTTTACCACATCATTATGCTATCCAAATGTCTAAAAAGCTTCAAGATTTAAAGCAAAGGGAAATGGATGTGAAAAATTCCACTAATGAGTTTTATAAGTTGAGCATAAGAGCATGACATATGGTTGATGATGTAGAAAAAGTGTCCAATTATCTTAGTGGACTAAGATTTAACATCTAGGATGAAATAAGTTTGCATAATCCAAAGATAATTGAAGAATGCTACCAAATGGCTATAAGGGCAGAAGAAAAAGTGAAAAGAAGACAAGAAAAGACAACAAGAGGTAGAGGCAGCACATCAAGAGGAATGGTATCATATTATACTACAAGACAATCCAATGAAAGCCAAGGTGATGCACATAAAGGACAAGAACCAGTTGTAGATTTTAGAGGTGTATTCAGGGGATCAAGAGGAAAATTTGGTGGTGGTAGGAATGCAAACATATTTTTAGGAAGGTTCTACAATTGTAATGAGTTTGGACATCCAGCCTTCAAGTGGACTGAAAAGTTTGGTTCTACATCAAGTGCTGGTGAAAGAAAAAGTGAAATAAGGGCTCAAATTGTGCAAGAAGATGAATGTGAAAGCTCAAATTATAAGTCATGTTGCTACTCTAGAAGTTGGGGAAAGTTTGATTGTGAGAAGAACCTTATTTCAAGCATCCAAGGAGAAGGAGATGGCTGAAAGAAGACAATTGTTCAAGACAACTTGCAAATGCAAAGGTAAGGTATGTAATGTAGTGATAGATTCAAGATCTATTGATAGCATGGTCTCTTGTGAAATGGTTGATAAGTTTAAGTTAGAGAAAGTTCCTCTTGAAACTCCTTATAAAGCTTCTTGGGTGAGTGATGATCAATCCATTTTTGTTAATGAGCAAGTACTAGTTGAGTTTCAGATTGGTGGTTATAGGGACAAGGTTATTTGTGATAGTTTTCCAATGAGTATTTACCATTTAATCCTTGGAAGACCATGGAAATTTGATAGGAACTCAATCTATGATGGGAGAGATAACATATATCAGATTGAAATGGATGGTATCACTTTTACATTGACCCCATTGTAGGAGGGTGGAAAAGAGTAGAACAATACAACAAAATTCATCACCTTTGGTAAGAAGGAGATTAAGAAACTTGTGGAAGATAAACAAGAAGTGAAAATGGAAATTTTAGCCACTTGAAGATTAGGAGATGTGAGGACAATAAATTTAATGGATGATACAGTAATGGAAAGTAGCAAAGAAGGTGAAAGAGTGGTGACCAAGACTAAGACAGAGAAATTCAAGGATGAATTCCTTGAAAAGACTAAAAATGAGTTTAAAGAGCATGATGGAATTGTGGTTGGGATGGTTTTTTGTCTTATAGCTGCTAAGGAAGTAGAGGGGCAGTCAAGTATTGACAATACAGAGGTATGGAGGTCTGCCAAGACAAAGAATATGGAGATGGGGAATCTAATCACAAAGATGCAAGGAAAAGATAAATGATTTAAGGACAGGTGAGAAATTTCAAGTGTGAAACTAGAGGTAAGAAGGGATCAGTCCAAAACCAAACTGGAAAAGGTTTTTTTTAAATGTCCAAGGAAGTACAAGATCAATCATAAATGAAGGAAAATTCAGGAGACACTTATCAGGATAGTTTGTGCAAAAGAAACAAAGACTAGGTGGTAACTAGTTTGAGAACACAAGGGGTGATACAAGCCAGTAGTATTTGATCCAGAGGAAAAAGAAAAGAGCATTTTAAAATCAAGGTGGTGGAGTGGACAAGTTTGGGCAACCTGCAATTTCATTTCCAAGAGACTTGGAAAAGTTTCAAGGTCGGTTGTATGGTGTGGGAGCACCAATCCATTTCAATTGAGTTTGGTCAAGTTTGTTATTTGATAGGTTGTGTTAGGGGTTTGGGGTATTTGTTGAGTCAATAAGGTCTAAATTGACCATTTAGAATGTATTAGGAGTTCATCTTTGTAAATGTGCAATGTTGTCAAAAAGATGTACAAAATTGCAAGATTGTAAAAAGTTGACAAAATGCAACATTTGGGAGGTGAAGGGTTTAAAGGTCATGTTTTGGTGTGTTTTTAGTTTTGAGTAATTGGTTAAGGTTTTTTCTTCATGTTTTTGGGAGTCTCTAAGTTCAAATTGTCACATTTTGATATAGTTGTAAAAGTTGTCATCTTGGGGAAAAGTTGCAAAATTGCAAAAAATGTATCTTTGAGAAGTCCAATAGTCATTTGAAATCAAAGGAAGTTTGAACCATTTGAGGGGATTGGTTGAAGTTTAAAAGGGTTGGAGACCTTGAGGAAAGAGGTTGGAAGATTGTATTGGGAAGATGGGACAATAAAATTTGTTGATTTCATTGATTTTTTTGTATTTCATTGGTAAATTGTAGTTTACAGACTTGGTACGGTTCTATATAGAAGTAATTTTCTCTAAAACTTGGTGAACCTGATAAAGACATGAGTTAACTTCTTATTCTAATTGGTTTGAGCATTTCATAGTGAGTTTGTAGAATTTTGTGCTCCATTTTCTGTAACTGCCCGGGTAACCCCTTTTTAAGGGTTTGAGGCTCCATTAATGGTATAAGGCCCATTCCACCTTTTGTTTTCCCTGTCACTAAGTGGAATGGGTCCATAATTCTAGGATTAGAATAGTAGGGAAGGAGGTTTTGTTAGTATGAATTATTTGGAGATGTTTGGAGGACTGTCCTGGGGTATGTAATGAATTTTAGGCTTGAAAGTGATGGGTTTAGGAAAGAGTTTAAAGAATTACTGAAGGTAAATGTTTTGAGATGGTATTTTGAGCAAGGGAGGAAATATTCAAGTGTGTTGGAGGTGGTGGAAAAGTTGTGAGTGGCTAGGAACACCAAGTTCCAATAAACCTTAACCAAAACTAGTGAAAAGGAGGGTTTTTCTGATTTGTTGAATTAGTGAGGGTTGGTTGTTCTAAAAACTATTGATTAGGGCCATTTATCACCTTTCAAGAAGGTTTGAGTGGTTATTTGGAATTGGTTGAAAGAATTTGAGGAAATTCCTATGTAAAAGTGGCCTAATTGGCCTACTAGGACAATGTAGTTTCTATATTTTGAGTGAATTGATACAAAGTGACCCATGGAGAGTTTTAGGTATGTGATGTGCATGTTTTGCACACACACCCTACCATGGGTAGGGACCCCCTCTTTTCACTCTTGATAGGCTACTTTGCTCCTGTCTTGTTTTGCGTGCCCCATTTTTCAAGCCCAAATTGGTCATGTACCTTCAAACGATCAAATTCCCCTAACCAAATTCACCTCAATGGGGTATTCAAATCTAGGGAGAAATAAAGCCCCCCTTCCCTTTTTTTCCTTTTCTCTTGTTCCTGCTGACTTGGTCCCCGATTGCTCAATTCACTTTCTTCTACATTTTTGACTTTGGGGACAAGTTTCTTGTGGATTTGGAACGTTTTTGTGGTGTGTAAGTGAATTGCCAACATTTCGTTAAGTTTCGAGGGTTTCATAAATTTCCTTCTAGAACTTTGTCCCTCTTTGGTTGTTTTAAACTTTCGTGGACCCCCAGTGGTCCGCTTTCTACATTTTTTACTTTGGGGACAAATTTCTTGTGGATTTGGGATGTTTTTGTGGTGCCTAAGTGAACTGCCAACATTTTGTTAAGTTTCGGTGTTTCAAAAATTTCCTTCCAGAACTTCGTCCCTCTTTGGCTGTTTTGAGCATCCATCAACCTCAAGTGACCTAGCCTCTGAAACCCAGCCCCTCCATGGCCATTTTGAACATCTGCCAGCCCCTGGCGACTCGACCTCTAGAACTCGACCACTCTGTGGCCATTTTTGAGACTCCGTCCCTCCATGGCCGTTTTGAACATCCACCAGCCCCTCCGTGGCTATTTCTAAAACTCTGTCCCTCTTTGGCTGTTTTGAACTTCTGTGGACCCCTGATGGTCCGCTTTCTACATTTTTTACTTTGGGGACAAGTTTCTTGTGGATTTGAGATATTTTTGTGGTGCCTAAGTGAACTTTCAACATTTTGCTAAGTTTCTGGAGTTTAAAAAATTTCCTTCCTGAACTTCATCCCTCTTTGGCTTTTTTGAACATTCACTAGCCCCCAATGACCTATCCTCCAGAACTCAGCTACTCTGTGGCCGTTTTTGGGACTCCATCCCTTTGCAGCCATTTTGAACATTCGTCAGCCCCCAGTGACCCAACTGATAGAATTTGGCCCCTCTGTGGCTGTTTTGAACATCCACTACCCCAAGGCGACCTGGCCTCTAGAACACAGCCCCTCCGTGGCCATTTTGAACATTTGTTGGCCCCCGGTGACCAGGCTTCCAAAACCCAGCCCCTTCAAGGCCGTTTCCAGAACTCTATCCTTCTTTGGATGTTTTGAACTTTTGTGAACCCCTGACGATCTACCTTCTACATTTTTGACTTTAGGGACAAGTTTCTTGTGGATTTGGGATGTTTTTGTGGTGCCTAAGTGAACAACCAACATTTCATTAAGTTCTGGGGGTTTCAAAAATTTCCTTCCAGAACTTTGTCCCTCTTTGGTTGTTTTGAACATCTATCGGCCCCTGACGACTCGACCTCTAGAACCTGGCCCCTCTGTGGCTACTTCCAGGACTCCATCCCTCCACGACTATTTTGAACATTTGCCAGCCCTTGGTGACCCGGCCTCCGCAACAAGGCCCCTCTATGGGCATTTTTGGGGCTCCATCCCTTCGTGGCCATTTTGAGCATTCTCCAGTCCCCATCGACCTGACCTTCGGAGCCCCACCCCTTCGTCGTCATCTGACACTTTCCTTTTGGGCCATCGTGTGTGCTCATTGCCATTTCAAAGGAAGGTGACCCTCTGGCTTCCCCCTTCCAAGCTTCGGCTTTTTTTAAACGAGTCCACTCTTGAGGAAGTTTGTCTTGGCACTCTTCCTTCCCCTTTTCCCATATGCTATAATTGAAAAATATTGGTTTTTCTAAGTTTTGTAAGGTCTTGAAACTTTCCTTCTAGTTTGCTGTCACATGTTTGCTGCCTGCTCCCTTGGGCCCACATTAATGTTTATGGTCCAAATGAGCTCTAAATATGAATATTATGATCTTTTGATGATGCATGGATGGATCTAACAAGGAGTTTGTAGGATTTGACTAATGTTTTCTTTCATTTGTGTATGAAAGCACTTACAACACTTCATGTATGCAAGATTCAAGAAGCAAACCGCGGGTCCGTTAGGGAGAACCATTGAGAAAGATGAACAATGAAAGTGCATTGCTCTGATCATGATTGATTTCATGTTTGCCTCTCCTCCTAGCACGCACTGATAAGGTTGACATTGGAAGAAGGCATGCGCTAAGGAAGTCAATGAGAAAACTACAAGGGGTGGTCTTGAAGAGGGCATGAGGGAGCTGTTTGCCCAAATCATGGGTAATGAATCAATTGATTTCAATCATCGACGGACTTGTTGGATCCAATGAAGAATGTTGCAAGTCAATCAAGTAAAGAGTAGCCTTCTAGTAGTTTCAGCTACAGTGAAAGGGAAATAAGCTAAATGACAAAATTGCTACAACACTTGGGCACTAGATGACCAAATAGGGGGAAAAAAAAATTGTAATTTAAAATTATTGGATATTGTGGGGTAGGTGAAACCCTAATGTAAACTAAAATTGGGTCATTCATTGGAGATTGATTGTAGCCATTCACTTGGCCTTTGGAATATTATAAATAGGGGTTTTCCCCTCATTTGTAAAGGATTGGAGAGCTATTGTAAAAAACATTTGTAGCAATAGAAGATATTATTACATGATTTTATGGATGCTCTCTTTGATTTTGCTTATGTTGCAGGCATGGTTCTACCTTCCATGTTATTTTTAGTATTAGTTTCTTGAATGGTTGTCATGATGGTGTTGTTGTTATAGTATTTGATGAGCTTCCATCCCATACTTTTAGCACTTGTTGATGACAAGTTGTTGTGCAAAGCTAGCCTGGGTTTCTTTATGTCATTGTTACAACCTAGTTCAATTGCATATTCATGATGTGTATGTGTAATTTTAAAATTAGTAGACCTTAGAAGATTGCACTGGTTTTGTGTAGCTGTAGGTTTCTCTTAGTCAAGCAAACTCAGTTTAGGAAGCCTATCTACTTTAGTAGCCACCATTGTTACTATTCATTTGTAGCTTAGGGTTAGAACAACTTTCTTAACCCTTCTCCTTTTTCTATTTCTTTTAATTTTTGGTTAGAGTAGAATCCAAAGCATCACCATGAAGCTAAATCAAATAAACTTGATGAGTTTCAACTATCTATTTTGAGTGGACATCCATTGTTCATTCACTGCTAGGACTTTGAAACTGCATTTGAAAACCCAACTTCCCATGTTTTGTAACTCATTCGTAAGTACACCTTGTGATTCCAAAAAATCACATAAACAACTAAAATATTCCAAGCACTGTCAAGACCTGACATTAGAGACCTTGGGATAGTGTTCTCCAATCTGATTGTGGAAGATTGTTTTTCAAGAGAGGTAGTGCACATATGCATTGCTTGTGTTGAAAAGTGCATAAAAAACACATAAACATAACTGGTGCTAGAAGGAGGGCATGACATGTTGAGGCTACAAAGTTGAAAGTTAAAAGCTGAAAATAACACTTTCAAGAAGAAATCAGAGATAGGGATATCTCATCACATGCTAAAAATTAAAATCATAAAATTTTGAAGGAAAATAAAAGCTTAGTCGAAATGGAGTAGCATGCAAAAATTAGCATCACTTAGCTGCATACAGATTTTAACAAGAGACTGAAGAAGCCATTGCAAAAATTTGCATTGATAGATAAATGTCAGATCCATTACACTTACAGGCACAATTGGTTGGGGTGCCTGATATTCTTGAGCGGAATCAAAGAGTATTGTAGGGAGAAATCCTCTTTTGGGAAATATACTAGCCCTTGGCCCCCAAAGACCCACAGGAAGAATTGCAAAATGTTGTAGCCAAGTCATTCAAGGAGCTGGTCCAGGAATGTTTAGGCAGAAAATATGGACCAGGATTGGAGGAAATATCGGTGTCTAGTTGGTGCAGATTTCACAATTCACCCCATTCTTAATACACTTGCTTGTCATGCAAAAACATCATCTCGCTCAAGCCAAGGGTTGTCCGAAAAAGTTGGAGCAGCCAACTGTTAAGAAGGACGAGTCACCCCATAAGGCCAAAGAGTTGTGAACAACTGGAGGACAACACATCGAAGAGGAACCCTGACATGAGATAGTGTTGGGACAACAAACACGAAAGCTGAAAGTCAGAAAGAAGGAGTTGATTCCCTCGAGATAGCAAGTGGTCTCGATAGAAACTCAGGTAGAAAGGAATTAGAAGGCCCTTTCCCCATCAACAAAGAGCAATCCTACACTTTGGAAGAAGAACCATTGGCAGTTAAGGATGGATCAACAAAGTCTACAGCATTACATGCTGGGACAACCAACGAAGATGTTGAAGAACAAGAAGAAGAAAAGGTTGAAAACCTTGGAAAAATAGAAAATGATGATGAGAGTATAAGTGAAATCAGATTAGAAGACCTCTCCTTTGTCAATGACAGTGATCAAGAGTTTGAAAATGAAAGTTTGGAGGAGTGGGAACAACCACTTGCCATAGATGTCTACCATCAAGCTTCTTTTTAAAGTGATGATGAGGACCAAGTAGCAGAAAGATATGACTAAATCATCTCTAGACTAGTAGGGGATTGGTCTAAGCTAAAATTTCAAGTGGATTTGGAGGTTTTGTTGCTACCAAATTGGTGTAACTCCATGATTCATCACACTCAGAGTTCACATGCGGACTATGCCAAGAAGCCATTAAGCAACTCAAAGAACAAGGAAGGCAGCCAAGTACCCGACCTCCTCTACTTGTTGCCCATATCGAAGAAGAAGACCAAAAGCCTGAATCAAGTGATGGATCAGCTGAACATGGACCTCAAGAGGATGTTGGATCAGCAATAGAAGAAGGAAAACAACACAGTCTCAAGCCTTTGAGTGATGAAGTAGATCAAGTGGGAATGTTGTCCATCAGTCAGCAAGAAGTTCTTCCTCTTGAAGTGCAGTTGTGCACCATGGACGATAGGATTTTTGGTGAGTCTTTGGAGGGAGATTGCATAGTGGATTTTGGTCCCCTTGATGAGGTGCCATCATTTTATGACTTCTTTCCATTGTGGGCTATATTGTGGAGGTGCACCAACACTAAAGAAGAATACATTCTAGAAGATGATAGCAATGAAAGCATAACACTTGCCCCTCCCGTTGATGAAATACTAGAGCCTCTAGAGTGGGAGAGGGGTTCCTTCTCTATCTATAGTGATAGTGAACAAAGGGAAATGAGTGAATGTCATGATGAGATGCATAAACAACAAAAAGAAGAAGACAAAGGTGGAGGTGCTGAGATAGCTACCAAAAGAGATGAAGCACCCAACCAACTACAAGATGTAACTTGAAGTCCTTCCACCATGATCATTGGTGATCCTCTTTCATATTTGGATGGTCCCATGAAAGTAAGGTCAACACCTGGGAAAGGAGTTGGGACAGCATGCTACCCCTTGAAGATAGCAATCAAGAAGAGGTTTGGGCAATAGAAACCCAAGTAGATGAAGTTTGTCTTCTCAAAAAAAAATGAGAATGGATTGTCGATCTTGCACAAGACTTGGAAGGGGTACTTTCTGCCTCATTCTCCTAGCCCAATGCAAGCTTAATATCAAAAGTGTTTCACCCTCAATTGTTCCTACTCAAGGTTACTGATGCAACAATCAATGATGTTGCGCTTGCTCTTGACTGTCTAATGCTGCCACCTCCATGTGATAACATCCAGGTTCTATCCTTCCTTGCTCCTATTAATTTTCATAGTTTCATTTATCATTTTGATTATGGCAGTGAGGGGAGGAATTTTTTTTTATGGATTAACCATGGGTTCAACGAATCACCTCAATTGCTAATTTTTCATGATGGTGTGATTAAATTTGAATGTTGTGATGATAAACTTCTTTTTTCTAAGTATAAAGATAAATCTGTATGGTTAAGAATGATAACAATTGCCCGTTTGCTTGTGCATGCATTACGAAATCCAATGAACTTTAATATAGGCTCCCCCTGCCTAAACATAGTTCTTTGTAAATATCTTTATACATAGCCTGTTTTGAGTAGTATAGGTTTCTTATAAATACTCTGCTTTCCTGCTTTCCTTAGTTTAGTTTGTGTGATGTAGGTTGTTTTCTTTTTGTTTGGTTTCACTTTGTTGCTATTTTGCTCAATGGTCCCTTTGCTTTTAGCTAGGAACATATGTGCACACAACAACCTTACTTATTGACTGGGGTTGTTCTACGTATTTCTTTATCAAACTCTAATCAAGTATTCAGAGCAGATGGTGAAGGTCCTCTATTAGTGTCAAGTGATCTAGGTGTTTCATTCAAAGAGGATACGTTTTTGGTTTAGTCAGACTCTGATGTATTTTGGAATCTTACAACTCTTACACATCTTATGAATTTGACTATCACTGTAGGGCCTTTTTTGAAGTCTAGTTAAGTGAAAAATCTAAAATTCTGCTTCAACACCACTATGATTTTCAACACTGAGCGCGAGCTTCAATTCTTGTGGGTTGAAATAAAATAGCTGAAAAGAGAAAAGAAAGAAATAAATAAAACATTAAAAATTAAAAGAAAGAGAAAATTCAACTTTTCAGGGGTATTCGAGCAACTCTACCGGGGATATGAACATTCGGCCGATAGTAGAGCAATGTTTAGGAAAATCATAGCGACAACCTTATCGGGGCTATGGACACCTAACTGGCAGTGAGGCAATTTCCCAGATGCTTTTGGAGTTAGAATTCACTACGTAGCTTAACTTGATGGAGCTTGGGTTCCTACAGGAACTGAAGGATTGGAATTAATGCAACTGCACACACTTGGATTTTTAGCATACTGAAGGTTAAGTTAGCTAGTGGTTTTGATCCTTTGGTTTAGCATTTGGTTTGTTTCCCCTAGCGTGAAGGTCAGAACTAGAGATTCTGGGTTTGTGATTCCAGTTTGTCACAAAATTCTCTCGAGCATTTCCCTAGCGAGTCACCATTTGTTGTGTATGTTTTGCAAACATGTCCCGCTATGGGCAGGGAACCCCTCTTTTTGCTCTCAATAGGCTGTTTTTCTTCTCTCTTGTTTTGCATGCCCCATTTTCTAAACCCAAATTGGTCATGTGTCTTCAAATGATCAAATTCCCCTAACAAAATTCACCTAATTGGGGTATTCAAATCTGGGGAGAAATAAAGTCCCCCTTCCCTTTTCTACCTTTTCTTTTGTTCCTACTGACTTGGTCCATGATCGCTCAATTCGCTTTCTTCTACATTTTTGACTCTAGGGACAAGTTTATTGTGGATTTAGGATGTTTTTGTGGTGCCTAAGTGAATTGCCAATGTTTCGTTAAGTTTTGGGGGTTTCATAAATTTCCCTCAAGAATTTCATCCCTCTTTGGTTGTTTTGAACTTCTGTGGACCCTTGGCGGTCCAATTTCTACATTTTTAACTTTGGGGACAAGTTTTTTGTGGATTTGGGATGTTTTTGTGGTGCCTAAGTGAACTGCCAACATTTTATTAAGTTTCAGGGGTTTCAAAAATTTCCTTCTAGAACTCTGTCCCTTGTTGGTTGTTTTGAACATCCACCTGCCCCTACTGACCCGGCCTTCGGAATCCGGACCGTCTGTGGCCATTTCTGGGAATCCATACCTCCGCAGCCATTTTGAACATTCAACGATCCCCGGCAACCCAACCTCTAGAACTCAGCCACTCTATGGTCATTTTTGGGACTCTATCCCTCCGTGGCTATTTTAAACATCCGACAGCCGCCGGTGACTTGGCCTCCAGAACCTGGTACATCTGTGGCCATTTCTGGGACTTCGTCCCTCTGTGGCCATTTTGAACATCCATTGGCCCTCGACAACCTGGCCTCTAGAACCCAGCCCCTCCATGGCTATTTCTGAAACTCCATCCCTCTTTAGCTATTTTGAACTTCATTAGACCTCCGGTGGTCCGCTTTCTACATTTTTGACTTTCGGGATAAGTTTCTTATGGATTTGGGATGTTTTTGTGGTGCTTAAGTTAACTAGCAATGTTTCGTTAAGTTTTAGTGGTTTCAAAAATTTCCTTCTAGAACTATGTCCCTCTTTGGTTATTTTGAACATTAGCCAACCCCTGGTGACCCGACCTTCTGAACCTGGCCCCTCTGTGGCCGTTTCTGGGACTCCATCCCTTCATGGTCATTCTAAACATCCACCGGCCCCTGACTACCCAACCTCCAGAACTTGGCCCCTCCATGGTCATTTCTGACACTTTGTCCCTTCGAGGCCATTTTCAACATTTGTACCCAACCTCCAAAACTTGGCCCCTCCGTGGTCATTTTCGGAACTTCATCCCTTTGAGGCCATTTTGAACGTTTGTCAGCCCCCAATGACCCAGCTTCTGGAACTTGGCCCCTCCATGGCCATTTCTGGAACTCCGTCACTCTTTGGCTATTTTGAACTTGTGTAGACCTTTGATGGTCCACTTTCTACATTTTTTACTTTGGGGACAAGTTTTTTATCGATTTGGGATGTTTTTGTGGTGCCTAAGTGAACTACCAAAATTTTGTTAAGTTTCGAGGGTTTTATAAATTTTCTTCTAAAACTCTGTCCCTTTTTGGTTGTTTTGAAAATCCGCCGGCCCCCAGTGACTCAACCTCCAGAATCCAGCCCCTTCATGGCCATTTCTGGGATTTCATCCCTCCACAGCCATTTTGAACAACCACCGATCCCTGGTGACTCGGCCTCCATAATCTGACCCCTCTGTGGCCGTTTCTAGGACTCCATCCCTCCATGGTCATTTTGAACATCTGCCAGCCCCCGGCAACCCAGCCTTTGAAATCCAGCCCTCTATGGCTATTTCTGGGATTCTATCCCTTTGCAACCATTTTGAACATCCACCAACCCTCGGTGACCCAGCATCCAAAATTTGACCCTTCCGTGGTTGTTTATGAGACTTCATCCCTCTGTGGCCATTTTGAACATCTGTCAACCCCTTGCAACCCGTCCTTTGAACCCAACCCCTCCGTGGCCATTTTGAACATCCGCCGACCCCCAGCAACCCGACCTCTGGAACCTGGCCCCTCCGTGGGAGTTTCTAGGACTCCATCCCTCCATGGTCATTCTGAACATCTGCTGACCCTAGCGATCCAGCCTCTGGAACCTAGCCCCTTCGTGGCCGTTTCTAGAACTTTCTCCCTCTTTGGCTGTTTTGAACTTCTATGGACCCTTAGCAATCCGCTTTCTACATTTTTGACATTGGGGACAAGTTTTCTTGTGGATTTGGGATATTTTTGTGGTGCTTAAGTGAACTGCCAACATTTTGTTAAGTTTCAAGGGTTTTAAAAATTTCCTTCTAGAACTCTGTCCCTCTTTGGCTATTTTGAACATCTGCTGGCCCCTCGCAACTCAACCCCCAGAACCCGACCCCTTCCTGGCCGTTTCTGGGACTCCATCCCAACGTGGCCATTTTTAACATCTGTCGGCCCATAGTGACCCAGCCTTCAAACCGGGCCCCTTTGTGGCAATTTCTGGGACTGCATCCCTCCATGGCCGTTTTGATCATTTTCCAACCCTCGACGACCTAGCCTTCGAAACCTAGTCCCTCTATGGCCATTTCTGGGACTCTATCCCTCTGTGGCCATTTTGAGCATATGTCGGCCCCTGGATATTTGGCCTCCAAAACCTGGCCCCTCCATGGCCATTTATGAAACTTCTTCCCTCTTTGGTTGTTTTCAACTTCCATGGACCCTCGTGGGTCCACTTTCTACATTTTTGACTATGGGGACAAGTTTCTTGTGGATTTGGAATATTTTTGTGGTGCCTAAGTGAACTGTCAATGTTTCGTTAAGGTTTAGGGGTTTCATAAATTTCCTTACAGAACTCCGCTCCTCTTTGGCTATTTTGAACATTCACTGGCCCTCGATGACCTAGCCTACGGATCTCAACCCCTCCAAGGTCATTTCTAGGGCTTCGTCCCTCTGTGGCCGTTTTGAACATTCGTCGACCCCCGGTGACCTGGCCTCCAGAATCTAGCCCCTTCGTGGTTGTTTCTGAGACTTGGTCCCTCCATGGCCATTTTGAAAATCTGTCAGCCCCCAGCAACCCGGCCTCTAGAACCTGACCCCTTCGTGGCTATTTTGGGACACTATCCCTTCAGCCGTTTTGAACATCCATTCACCTTGAGTGACCCAACCTTCGGAACCATGCCCCTCTGTGGTCGTTTCTAGAACTTCGTCCCTCTTTGGTTGTTTTGAACTTCCATGGACCCTCGGCGGTGTGCCTTCTACATTTTTGACTTTGGGGACAAGTTTCTTGTGGATTTGGGATGTTTTTTTGGTGTCTAAGTGAACTTCCAATGTTTCATTAAGTTTCAGGGGTTTCAAAAATTTCCTTCTGGAACTCTGTCCCTCTTTAGCTATTTTGAACATTCGTCGGCCCTAGGTGATCCGGTCTTCGAAACCTAGCCCATCCATGACCATTTCCGGGACTCTGTCCCTCTTTGGCCGTTTTGAACATCTCTCAGCCCCCACCAACCCAGTCTTCAGAACCCATCCCCTCTATGGCTATTTTCTAGACTCTGTCCCTCTGTGGCTATTTTGAACATCCACCGGCCACCGATGACTTGGCCTCCGGAACGCGGCCCCTTTGTGGCCATTTTGAACATCCGCTAACCCCCAGTGACTTGGCCTCTAGAACCTGGCTCCTCCTTTGTAGTTTTTGGGATTCTGTCCCTCCGTGGTCATTTTGAACATCCACTAGCCTTGATGACCTTGCCTCCAGAAGCTAGCCCCTCCATGGTCGTTTCTGGAACTTTTTCCCTCTTTGGTTGTTTTGAACTTTTGTGGACCCCTGATGGCTTGCTTTCTACATTTTTGACTTTGGGGATAAATTTTTTGTGGATTTGGGATTTTTTTGTGGTGCCTAAGTGAACTGCCAATGTTTCGTTAAGTTTCAAGGGTTTCAAAAATTTCCTTCTAGAACTCTGTCCCTCTTTGGTTGTTTTGAACATCTGTCGACCCTTGGAACCCCTCCCCTCCGTGGCTGTTTCTAGGACTCCGTCCCTCTACGGCCATTTTGAACATCTGTTAGCCCCTGGTGACCTAACCTTCAGAACTCAGCCCCTCTGTGGTTGTTTATGGGACTCTGTCCCTCCCAGGTCATTTTGATAATCCGCCAGCCCCTAGTGACCCAGCCTCTGGAACTTGGCCCCTCTGTGGCCTTTTCTAGGACTTTGTCCCTCTGTGGCTGTTTTTAACATCCACCAACCCCCAGCCATCCGACCTCATGAACCTGGCCCCTCCGTGACCGTTTTCATAACTCCTTCCCTCTTTGGTTGTTTTCAACTTCCATGGACCCTAATGGTATGCTTTCTACATTTTTTACTTTGGGGACAAGTTTCTTGTGGATTTTAGATGTTTTCGTCATGCCTAAGTGCACTGTTAATGTTTTGTTATGTTTTAGGGGTTTCAAAAATTTCCTTATAGAACTTCATCCCTCTTTGGTTGTTTTGAACATCCACTAGCGCTCAGCGACCTAGCCTTCAGATCCTAGTGCCTCCATGAACATTTCAAGGACTTCGTCCTTCTGTGACCGTTTTGAACATCCGCTGACCCCTTGTGACCTAGCCTCCAAAATCTAGCCCCTTTATGGCCATTTCCAAGACTCTGTCCCTATGTGACCATTTTGAAAATTTGTCAGCCCTCGGCGACCCAACCTTTGGAACCTGTCCCCTCCATGGCCGTTTTCAGGTCTCTGTGCTTCTATGGCCGTTTTGAACATTCGTTAGCCCCCAGCGACTTGACCTCTAGAACCTTGCCCCTCCATGGCCGTTTTAGGAACTCTGTCCCTCTTTGGTTGTTTTGAACTTTTGTGGACCCCCAACGGTGTACCTTCTACATTTTTGACATTGTGGACAAGTCTCTTGTGGATTTGAGATGTTTTTGTGGTGCCTAAGTGAACTGGCAATGTTTTGTTAAGTTTCAGGGATTTTAGAAATTTTCTTCCAGAACTCTGTCCCTCTTTAGTTGTTTTGAACATTTGTCGGCCTTAGGTGACCCTGCCTCTAGAACCTGGCCTGTCCGTGGCTATTTCCGTGACTCCATCCCTCTGTAGCCATTTTGAACATTTGTCATCCCTTGATGACCCGGTATCCAGAACTTGTCCCCTCCATGGTCGTTTCTATGACTCCATCCTTCTGTAGCCATTTTGAAAATCTGTTGGCCACTGACGACCCGCCCTCTGGAACCCGGCCCCTCTATGGCCGTTTTTGAGGGTCCTTCCCTCTGTGGCCATTTTGAACATCTTTCAACCCTCGACAACACGGCCTCCTGAACCTGGCCCCTCTGTCACCATTTGAGAATTTCCTTCTAGATTGTTGTGTGCTCATTCTCATTTCAAAGGGCAGTGACCCTTCAGCTTTCCCCTTCCAATTTTCCACTTTTTCAAAATGAGTCCAATCTCGAGGAAGTTTGTCTTGCAGCTCTTCCCTCCCCTTTTCCCATGTAGTATAATAGAAAAATCTATGTTTTGCTAAGTTTTGTGAGGTCTAGGAACTTACCTTCTAGTTTGCTTTCCCCCATTCGCTACTCGCCCCCTTGGGCCTGCATTAGTGTTTATGATCCAAATGAGCTCCAAATATGAATAATATGATATTTTGATATGCATGGATGGATCTAAGAGGGATTTTGTAGGATTTCACTAACGTTTTCCTTGATTTTTGTATGAAAGAACTTATGACACTTCATGTG
Source organism: Sequoia sempervirens (assembly GCA_007258455.2). Taxonomy (NCBI): domain Eukaryota; kingdom Viridiplantae; phylum Streptophyta; class Pinopsida; order Cupressales; family Cupressaceae; genus Sequoia; species Sequoia sempervirens. Next base: position 21,157,401 of record VDFB02358134.1, on the reverse strand, counting down.
TGTAGGATTCAAGAAGCAAACCGTCAGTCCATTGGGGAGAACCATTGAGAAAGATGAAGAAGGAAAGCACATCACTCCTGTCACCATTCATTTCATGTTCGCCTCTCCCCCTAGCACCCAACAACAGGGTCGAGGTTGGAAGAAGGCCTGTGCCAAGGAAGCCAATGACAAAACTGCAAGGGGTTGGTCTTAAAGAGGGCATGAGGGAGTTGTCCACCCGAATCAGGGGCAACCAATCAATTGATGCCAATCGTCGACGATCTCATTTGATCCAATGAAGAATGTTGCAAGTCCATCAAGTGAAGAACAACCTTCCAACAGTTTTAGCTAGGGTAAAAGGGAAATCAACTAAATGAAAAAATAGGGAAAAAACAAAATTGAATTTTAAACTTACTTTATATTGTTTGGTAGGTGAAACTCTAATGTAAAATAAATTTGGGCCATTCATTGGAAATTGATCATAGCCATTCACTTGGCCTTTGGAATATTATAAATAGGGGTTTTCCCCTCATTTGTAAAGGGTTGGAGAGCTATTGTAAAAAGCATTTGTAGCAATGAAAGACAGTATTGTGTGATTTTATGGATGTTCTCTTTGATTTTGCTTATCTTGCATGCATGGTTCTACCTTCCTTGTTAGTTTTAGTATTAGTTTCTTGAATGGTTGTCATGATGGTGTTGTTGTTATAGTATTTGATGAGCTTCCATCCCATACTTTTAGCACTTGTTGATGAAAAGTTAGCAAAGTTAGCCTGGGTTTCTTTATGTCATTGTTACAACCTAGTTCATTTGCATATTCATGATGTTTATGTGTAATTTTAAAATTAGTAGACCTTAGAAGATTGCACTCATTTTGTGTAGATATAGGTTTCTCTTAGTCAACAAACTCAGTTTAGGAAGCCTATCTACTTTAGCAACCACCATTGTTACTATTCATTTGTAGCTTAGGATTAGAACAACTTTCTTAACCCTTCTCCTTTTTCTATTTTTTTTCATCCTTGGTTAGAGTAGAATCCAAAGCATCACCATGAAGCTAAATCAAATGAATTTGATGAGTTTCAACTTGCTATTTTGAGTGGACATCCATTGTTCATTCACTTTTAGCAATTTGAAATTGCATTTGAAAACCCAACTTCCAATGCTTTGTAACTCATCCATAAGTCCGCCTTGTGATTCCAAAAAATCACATAAACAACTAAAATATTCCAAGCACTGTCAAGACCGGACATTAGAGACCTTGGGATAGTGTTTTGCAATCTAATTGTGGAAGATTGTCTTTCAAGAGAGGTAGTGCACCTATGCACTGCTTGTGTTGAAAAGTGCATAAAAAACACATCAACATAACTAGTGCTAAAATGAGGGCATGACATGTTGAGGCTACAAAGTTGAAAGTTAAAAGCTGAAAATACCACTTTCAAGAAGAGATCAGAGATAGGGAGATCTCATCACATGCTAAAAATTAAAATCATAAAATTCTGAAGGCAAACAAAAGCTTAGTCGAAATGTAGTAGCATGCACAAATTAGCATCACTTAGCTGCATACAAATTTTAACAAGAGACTGAAGAAGCCATTGCAGAAATTTTCATTGATAGATAGATGTTAGATCCATTGCACTTGCAGGCACAATGAGTTGGGGTGCCTGATATTCTTGAGCAGAATCGAAGAGTATTGTAGGGAGAAATCCTCTTTTGGGAAATATACTATCCCTTGGCCCCCAAAGACCGACAGGAAGAATTGCAAACTATGGTAGCCAAAACATTCAAGGAGTTGGTCCAGGAATGTTTGGGTAGCAAAGATGGACCAAGATTGGAGAAAATATTGATGTCTAGTTGGTGCAGATTTTGTAATGCACCCCACTTCAAATTCACTTGCTCGTCATGCACAAACATCATCACTCAAGCCAAGGGTTTTTCGAATAAGTTGGATCAACCAATTGTCAAGGAGGACAAGTCACCCATGAGGCCAAAAAAGTTGTCAACATTTGGATGATAACACATCAAAGAGGAACCAAGGGATTTGACACAAGCTAGTGTTGGGACAACAAACACAAAAGCTGGAAGTCAGAAAGAAGGAGTCGATTCCCTCGAGACAACAAGTGGTCTTGATAAGAACTCAGCTAGAAGGGAATTAGAAGGCCCTTTCTCTATCAACAAAGAGCAATCCTCCACTCTGGAAGAAGAACCATTAGTAGTTGAGGATGGATTAGCAAAGTCTGCAGCATCACATGCTAGGACAACCAATGAAGATGTTGAAGAACAAGAAGAAGAAAAGGTTGACAACCTTGCAAAAATAGAAAATGATGATGAGAGTATAAGTTAAATTAGATTAGAAGACCTCTCATTCGTCAATGAAAATGATCAAGAATCCAAAAATGAAAGTTTGGAGGAGTAGGAACAACCACTCGCCATGGCTATGTACCATCAAGCTTCTTTTTCAAGTGATGATGAGGACCCATTAGCGGAAATATATGACCAGCTTGTCTCTAGACTAGTAGGGGATTGGTTTGAGCTAAAATTTCAAGTGGATTTGGAGGTGTTGTTGCTACAAAATTGGTGCAGACTCCATGATTCATCACATTCGAAGTTCACATGCAGACTATGCCAAGAATCCATCAAGCAAGTCAAGGAACAAGCAAGGCAGCCAAGTGCCCGACCTCCTCTACTTGCTGCCCATATCAAAGAAGACTAAAATCCTGAATCAAGTGATGGCTCAGCTGAAAGTAGACCTCAAGAGGATGTTGGGGAAGTAATAGAAGAAAGAAAACAACATAGTCTCAAGCCTTAGAGTGATGAAGTAGATCAAGCAAGAATGTTGTTCATCAGTCACCAAGAAGTTCTTCGTCTTGAAGAGCAGTTGTGCACCATGGATGATAGGCTTTTTGGAAAGTCTTTGGAGGGAGATTGCGTAGTGGATTTTGGTCCCCTTGATGAGGTGCCATCATTTGATGACTTCTTCCATTGTGGGTTGTATTGTGGAGGTGCACCAACACTGAAGAAGAATACATTCTAGAAGATGACAGTGATGAAGGCATATCACTTGCCCCTCCCGTTGATGAAATACTAGAGCCTCCTGAGTGGGAGAGGGGTTCCTTCTCTATCTATAGTGATAGTGAAAAAGGGTAAAAATGGGAATTTAATGATCAGATGCATGAACAAAAAAAAGAAGAAGACAAAGGTGGAGGTGCTGAGATAGCTGCCAACATAGATGAAGCACCCGGCCAACTACAAGATGTAACTTGGAGTCCTTCCACCATGATAATTGTTGATCCTCCTTCATATTTAGATGACTGCAATAGGACAGATTCACACATGTCATCCTCCCATGAAATAGAGCATCATGAAAGTAAGGTTGACACCTGGGAAAGGAGATGGGATAGCATGCTACCCCTTGAAGATAGCAATCAAGAGGTTTGGGCAACGAAAACCCAAGTAGATGAAGTCTATCTTCTCGAAGAATAGCTAAAAGGGATTATTGATCGCGCACAAGACTTAGAAGGGGTGCTTGTTGCCTTGTTCTCCCAGCCCTATGCAAGCTTAATGTCTGAAGTGTTGCACCCTCAATTGTGCCTACTCGAGGTTACCAATGCAACAATCAATGATGTTGTGCTTGCTCTCGACTATCCAATGCTTCCACCTCCATGTGACGACATCCATGTTCTATCCTTCCTTTCCCTTGTTAATTTTCATAGTTGCATTTATCATTTTGATTATGGGAGTGAGGGAAGGAAAACATATTTATGGATTAACCATGGGTTCAACGAATCACCTCAATGGCTAATTTTTCATGATGACATGATTAAATTTGAATGTTTTGATGATAAACTTCTTTTTTTTTAGTATAAAGATAAATCTGCATGGTTAAGAATGATAACAATTGTTCATTTTCTTGTGCATGCATTACGAAATCTAATGAAATTTAATGTTGGCTCACCCTTCTTGAACATAGTGCCCTATAAATATCTTTATACATAGCCCATTTTGAGTAGTATAGGTTTCCTATAAATACTCTATTTTCCTGCTGATCCGGTGGACATTTTTTAGTGAAAATTGAAGTGTCTCATTTCTCTCCAGAATCCACACCATTAGGAAGAGCTCAGCGTCCCGATTCCAATGCAACTCGAATGGAGTGAAAAGGAGTCCGATTGCACGAGTTATGGCCAATCAAACCTTCGGTCAAACTGGGAACAAAGGGCATTCAGGAAGCGAAAAAATGATTATTTCAGAAGTTGACGGAAGCAGCGTCAAGTCGAAGAGCTCGTCGAGACAATTTTGACGGCATTCATTTCATCGAAATCTGACATCGGAGGCTCAAGATACAGCTGGTTAAAGTTCCAGGTTTGAATTATGGACTGAAGGTACAGTGATGACGTCATCATCCGTACAGCTAACGTCAGCACGAAGTACGAAATCCAAAGTGGACCAATCGGAAGCTGACACATGGTAGTCTGTACGAACCGTACATGTCGATGTGGCAGATGACGTCAGCAAGGTCAGCGAATCATGAGTTGACACGTGTCATCTGCACACATCGTCGACATACACATCAACTTCTGCGTCAGTGCACAGTCAGCTACATAGGTGTCAGTCCAGTCAGCGTCCACGTCATCTGTGAGTTAGCAACACGTCAGTAGCATCAGCGAATGGTTCTCTGACATGTGGCATCAATTCAGATTTGAGTCAGCAACACGTCACTAGTATGAGCGGATAGAAGGACGACACATGGCAAGCAGAACAAGTCGGCAGTTGAGTCATCATATTGCATGGGAAAGTCAGCGAATCTTTCATGGACACATGGTGTTATGCGAGTGTGACACGTGGCCCCCGGGCAATCTCCATCTTCTCCTCCACCGGGGGTGCATTGGACGACCAGCTAAAAGGGCCGCTAAAATTCGATCTGATAACCTCTGGACTCTGGGGAACCCGCTATGCCAATGGACCAAAACGCTAACTCCAAACCATTTATAGCGCCAGTTTTTTTTGTTGTTTTAAACTTGGTGAATGGCTATGTAAAAGCTAGCCGGCGGGTTTGGAACCCCGAACCGGCCGGCTAGCAAAAATTTTAACCACCGATAAGCCATGTGATGGCTTTAATTTTAAATTGGCATCGGTTGGTTTTCTCAACATTCTAAAATCGAATGCCTTATAAAAATTAAAACAAACTCCTAAATTTGAAATTCAAACAAACAAATAATCTTTCTAAGGATTAACCCCAAAATAATAAAAGCCCGATGGGAATAAAATGAAGGGCTTAAATTTATTTTGGGGGTTATTTTTAAAGATTATTATGTAAAATAAGGGAGATTAAGTTGTTTTAGGGAGATTGTTGAAGATTTCTATGTATTTTGGAGAGATAAGGTGGATTTGTAAAATCAATTGGTTAAAGGCCAAATTGAGTTAATTTTATGTATAAAAAGGGGGTGTAAGGTGAGAGTTGGGATCCAAGTTTTTTTCAGGTGACGAAGTCTTGAAGCTGTGGAGTTAGACGAAAGAGAGGTCTTGTGGAGATTTTTTGAGTCATTCTTGCACGTCAGAGCGCTGTTATGCTGCCGAAGTGCTTGGAGAATGATTGTGGTGCTTTGTAATTGATTTTGGAGTTAATCGGATTGGTCTCTCTATTGGAGTGGACCCGAGACGTAGTCACATTTCGTGACGAACTCCGTTATCAAACGTTGTTTGCACTTCTCTTCTTCTCTCTCTTTCTGTCTCTCATTTCCTTCCTTTCTGTTAAATCACCTTGTTATTACTTTCATTCTGTTATTTCCTTAAGTTAATTTTGATTTAATTGACTTGAAATAATCATTGTAAAAGCATTGTAAAAGTTAAGCATTGAAATACTGCAATCTAGTCTAGATCCTATACAGATCACCTGCTTTCCTTAGGTTAGTTTGTGTGATGTAGGTTGTTTGCTTTTTGTTTGATTTCACCTTGCTGCTACTGTGCTTGGGGTCCCTCTGCTTTTAGCTAGGCACATCTGTGTGCACAACAACCATACTTATTGTCTGGGGTTGTTCTACATATTTCTTTGTCAAACTCTAATAAAGTCTTTAGAGTGGATGGTGAAGGTCTTCTGTTAGTGTCAAGTGATCTAGGAGTTTGATTCAAAGAGGATAAGTTTTTGGTTTGATCTGACTCTAACGTATTCTAGAGTCTTATAGCTCTTACACATATTAAGAATTCAAAGGTCACTATAGGGCCTTTTGTGAAGTCTAGTTAAGTGAAAAATCTAAAATTCTACTTTAGTGCCACTGTGATTCTCAGCCTTGAGCATGAGATTCAATGCTTTCAGGTTGAAATAAAAGAGCTGAAAAGAGAAAAGAAAGAAAGAAAGAAAACATTGAAAATTAAAAGAAAGGGAAAATTCAAAATTTCAGGGGTATTCAAGCAACTCTATTGGGGCTATGGATGCCCGGTTGGTAGTACAACAATGTTTGGGAAAATCACAGCAATAGCCTCATCGGGGCTATGGACACCTGACTAGCAGTGAGGCAATGTTTCAGATGCTTTTGGAGTTAAAATAAATTGCATAGCTTAACTTGAAGGAGCTTGGGTTCTTGTAGCAACTAAAGGATGGGAATTAACACAACTTCACACACTTGGATTTTCAGCATATTGAAGGTTGGGCTAGCTAGTGGTTTTGATCCTTTGGCTCAGCGACTGGTTTGTTTCCCCTAGCGTGAAGGTTGGAACTAGAGATTCTAGGTTCGTGATTCCAGTTTGTCATCAAAATGCTCTGGAGCATTTCCCCAACATGTTGCCATTTGTTGTGCATGTTTTGCACACATGCCCTGCTGTGGGCAAGGACCCCCTCTTTTTGCTCCTGACATGCAGCTTTGCTCCTTTCTTATTTTGTATGCCCAATTTTCGAAGCCCAAGTTGGTCATGTGCCTTCAAATGATCAAATTCCACTGACCAAATTCACCTAATTGGGGTATTCAAATATGGGGAGAAATAAAGTCCCTCTTCCCTTTTCTACCTTTTCTCTTGTTCTTGCTGACTTAGTTCCTGATCGCTTGATTCACTTTCTTCTACATTTTTCACTTTAGGGACAAGTTTATTGTGGATTTGGGATGTTTTTGTGGTGCCTAAGTGAACTACCAACGTTTCATTAAGTTTCAAGGGTTTCATAAATTTCCTTCTTGAACTCCATCCCTTTTTGTTTGTTTTAAACTTTTGTGGACCCCCAATAGTCTGCTTTCTACATTTTTTACTTTGGGGACACATTTCTTATGGATTTGGGATGTTTTTGTGGTGCCTAAGTGAATTGCCATTGTTTCGTTAAGTTTTGGCGCTATTAGAAATTTCCTTCCATAACTTCGTCCCTCTTTGGTTGTTTTGAACATCTGTCGGCCTCCGACAACCTAGACTTTGAAACCTAACCTTCAAAACCCAGCCCCTCCGTGGCCGTTTCTGGGACTCTATCCCTCCATGGCTGTTTTGAACATCTGTCAGCCCCCGATGAACTGGCCTTTGGAACCTGGCCCCTCCATGGCAGTTTTCAGGACTCTATCCCTCTGTGGCCATTTTGAAGATCTGTCAGCCCCTGACGACTTGGTCTCCAGAACCTGGCCCCTCTGTGGCCGTTTCTAGGACTTCATCCCTCAATGGTTGGTTTGGACATCCACCAGCCCCCGATGAACTGGCCTTCAAAACTTGTCCCCTTCATGGCCATTTCTGAAACTCCATCCCTCTTTGGCTATTTTGAACTTTCGTGGACCCCCGACGGTCCGCTTTCTACATTTTTGACTTTGGGGACAAGTTTCTTATGGATTTGAGATGTTTTTATTCTGCCTAAGTGAACTACCAATGTTTCGTTAAGTTTCAGTGATTTCAAAAATTTCCTTCTGGATCTCTATCCTTCTTTGGTTGTTTTGAACATTCGCCGACCCCCGATGACTCGGCCTCTGGAACCTGATCCCTCTATGGCCATTTCCGGGACTCCATCCCTCCGAGGCTATTTTGAACATCCGCCAACCCCTGGTGACCCATCACCTAGAATCCGGCTCCTCCATGGTTGTTTCCAGGACTTCGTCCCTCTGTGGTTGTTTTGAACATTCACCGACCTCTGACAACCTAGCCTCTGGAACTTAGCCCATCTGTGGCTGTTTCTGGGACTCCATCCCTCCATGGCCGTTTTGAACATCCACCAACCCCCAGCTACCCAACCTCTCAAACCTGGCCCCTCCGTGGCTATTTTCGTAACTTCATCCCTCTTTGGTTGTTTTGAACCTCCATGGACCCTTGGCATTCTACCTTCTATATATTTTTACTTTGGGGACAAGTTTCTTGTGGATTTGGGATGTTTTTGTGGTTTGCAAGTGAACTGCCAATGTTTTGTTAAGTTTCAGGGGTTTCAAAAATTTCCTTCTAGTACTTTGTCCCTCTTTGGCTATTTTGAACATCCACCGGCCTGCAACAACCCAGCCTTTGGAACTTGGCCCCTCTATGGCCGTTTTGAAGACTTCATCTCAGCATGACCGTTTTGAACATCTGATGGCCCATGATGACTCGGCCTCTAAAACCCGGCCTCTCTGTGGTTGTTTCCGTGACATTGTCCCTCTATGGCCGTTTTGAACATCTATCAACCCCCAGCGACCCAGCCTCCGGAACCTGGCCCCTTCGTGGCCATTTTGAATATCCGCTAGCCCCGGTCAACCCAACATCTAGAATTTGGCCCCTCTATCGTTGACCGAGACTTTCCTTCCTAGCCACCATGTGCTCATTGCCATTTCAAAGGGTGGTGACCCTCTGGATTTCCCCTTCCAAGCTTACACTTTTTTTAAAGGAGTCCAATCTTCAGGAAGTTTGTCTTGGTGCTCTTCCTTCTCCTTTTCCCATGTGCTATAATTGAAAATTCTTGGTTTTGCTAAATTTTTTGAGGTCTGGGAACTTCCCTTCTAGTTTTTTGTCCCCTATTCACTGCCCACCCCCTTGGGCCCGCATTAATGTTTATGGTCCAAATTAGCTCCAAATATGAATATTATGATCTTTTGTTGATGCATAGATGGATTTAATAGGGATTTTTCAGGATGTGACTAACATTTTCCTTGATTTATGTATGAAAGCACTTACGACACTTCATGTGTGCAGGATTCAAGAAGAAAACCATAGGTCCATTGTGGAGAACCATTGAGAATGTTGAACAAGGAAAGTGCATTGCTCCTGTCACCATTCATTTGATGTTCACCTCTCGCCCTAGCACCCACCAACAGGGTTGGTGTTGGAATAAGGCCTACACCAAGGAAGTCAATGAAAAAATTGCAAGGGGACGGACTTGAAGAGGGCACAAGGGAGTTGTCTTCCCAAATTAGGGGCAACCAATCAATTGATGCAAATCATCAATGGGCTCATTTGATCCAATGAAGAATGTTGCAAGTCCATCAAGCAAAGAGCAGCCTTTCGGTAGTTTCAGCTATAGTAAAAGGGAAATCAACTAAATGACAAAACTACTACAACACCTGGGCAATAGATGACAAAACAGGGAAAAAACAAAATTGTATTTGAAAATTATTTGATATTATGGGGTAGGTGAAACCCTAATGTAAAACAAATCTAGGCCATTCATTAGAAATTGATCCTAGCCATTCATTTGAGCTTTGGGAAACTATAAATAGGGGCTTGCCCCTCATTTGTAAAGGGTTGGAGAGTTGTAAAAAGCATTTGTAGCAATAGAAGATAGTATTGCATGATTTTATGGATGTTCTCTTTGATTTTTCTTATCTTGCATGCATGGTTCTACCTTCCATGTTAGTTTTAGTATTAGTTTCTTGAATGGCTATCATGATGGTGTTGCTATTATAGTATTTGATGAGCTTCCAACCCATACTTTTAACACTTGTTGATGACAAGTTGCTGTGCAAAGTTAGTCTGAGATTCTTTATGTCATTGTTGCAACCTAGTTCAATTGCATGTTCATGATATGTATGTGTAATTTGAAAATCAGCAGACGTTAGAATATTGCACTAGTTTTGTGTAGCTATAGGTTTATCTTGGTCAAACAAACTCAGTTTAGGAAGCCTGTCTACTTTACCAGCCACCATTGTTACTATTCATTCGTAGCTTAGGATTAGAACATCTTTCTTAACCCTTCTCCTTTTTCTATTTCTTTAATCCTTGGTTATAGTAGGATCCAAAACATCACCATGAAGCTAAATTAGATGAAATTTATGAGTTTCAGCTTGTTGTTTTGAGTGAACAACCACTGTTCATTCATTTCTAGCACTTTGAAACTGCATTTGCAAACCCAACTTCCCATGCTTTGTAACTCATCCGTAAGTCTGCTTTGTGATTCCAAAAAATCACATAAATAACTAAGATATTCCAAGCACTATCAAGACCTGACATTAGAGATCTTGGGATAGTGTTCTGCAATCTGATTGTGGAAGATTGTCTTTCAAGAGAGGTAGTGCACCTATGCACTACCTGTGTTGAGAAGTGCATAAAAAACATATCAACAGTATGTTATAGTATGCTTTAAAGGGTGTTAGAAAATGAAAAGGGTTTGTTGATTGTGGATGTTTGTGGAAGATAAGTTGCAAAATTTTGGTCTTTAGACCTACTAGACAAAGGGTGAGTTTATGTGAAGGAGTGCTTTGTTAGGGTTTGAGAATCAATTTGTTGTTTGAAACAATTTGAGTTGTATTGATTTGGATCAAATCCATTTAGCTCTCCATCATGCATATTTCATTTGTCTGATAGGACATTTGAAATTTGATCTATGTTATTTGTTGAAGAGTGTAAATTGACAAGAAGAGTAGAAAAATGTGATTTTCCATTAAATATATAAAAAGTTAAAAACTCCAAAATACCTAATTATTGTTGAGGGACATGTGTTAGAATCATTTCACAAGTAATCAAGGATGTTCACTCTTTTTTTGAAGTTTTTAAAGATAAAATTCATCAAATCTTTGTCCACCACTATTTGATAACATTTGAAACCAAAACATTTCTAGTGAGACATTTAGGAAGCAAAAGTATTTTATGGTATAAAAAGAGGTTGTTGAATAAATATAGGGTTTTAGCTTTAAGAGTGAGGTGTTTAGGTGTCTAGATAGAAGAATCACTTTGTATAAATAAAAAGAGAGAGGTGCCATCTAGGCAATGTTAAAAATGTGATAAATGTATGGAAATCATTGTTGTATGTATAGAAAAAGAAAAATAATGATCTAGCTTATGAGATATGAAAAAAAAATCGATAATGGAACACCCTTGCAAGATTTAATCTAGACTAGTTTTTAGGTTATCTAAAAATGAGAAAGTTTTCTAGTTTTTCTAAAACCAAACACAATATTTTTGTTATCATGCCCATAGTTCTCATTCTAACAGCCAAAACCCAACATGTGGGAAAAACTTGTAAAATGCAACCAATATATTTTTTAAGCTAAATCAAAATTAACATGTACAGGTATGGTCACCACATGCAACACCAAAATATTATGGTGCATGAAACAAACATTTCAATCAACATGTAAGAAGAATAGGATGTAAGTGAACATGAAGAATGATCATATGACATATCCATGCAACATACCTTTCACATCAGATGATTACTAGGAGATGAAAATAAAACATCATGAATAAATGTAAGTAAACTCTAAACCTAATAAGGGTTTAAGTAATCTATTTAAATATTACTATGCACAATATTTATAGAGACCCTAATGAATAACAAAGTCAACTTTATAATATTATTGGCAACCAATAAATTTTTGATAGCTAATTTCCACTAATATTGTTAGTCTATAATTACCTATTGAAAGAACTATAAACTTATATTTATACATGAATTTAGAGAGGCCATAGTGATTCTCTAATAGAATATTAGAATTCCCATAACAAATAATTGCACTAGAAACCCTAGAATACACGTGTTTATAAACGCCCTTCTACTGTAGTTTTGAAGTTTGGAATCTTTGGAATCTTTTTAGTAGAAAGTCAAAGAAACAAAAAGCCTCAAACATTCAACTTGAAATTTCACCAACCATGATTGTGTGTTTCATAACTTTTAGAATAAAAAAAGGAAAACCAAAAAAACTAGTTCAACCACTTTATTAGTAATATGTCCACACAAAACCAAAAAAACAAAAAACTTGGTTCAATTCTTTAGTGATAGAACCACCCAGAAAATGAAAGAAAACTTCCGCTTACAGTGAAAAATAGGAGTGAAACAATGGAATACCATTTGGGTCAATTATTTAATGAATACATAGAATGAAAAATAAGTCAAACACAACAAACACATCAAAACACAAAGACGTGAGGCAAAATGATATGAAAAAGAGAATAATAGAGAAGTGATTATGTTGTTGGTTCATTGCTTTAGCGAGGTGTAAAATCCTTACTTGGGTCAAAAATGTGTAGACGATGACTTGAAAGATGAGCAACAAGAAACAAGCCAACATTGGCGACCATGTAATTCTCTAATTAATATAAAAGAACAAAAACTAAGTTAAACATAGCAAACACTTCAAAATACAAAGAAATGAAGCAAAATAATATGAAAAGAGAAGGAGAAGTGATTGTGTTGCTAGTTCATTACCTTAGTGAGGTGTAGAATCCTCACCCAAGTCAAAAACATGCAAATGAAAACCTAGAAGACAAGCAACAAGAAAGAAGCTAGCATTAGTGACAAATCCTTTCGCAAAAACCATCATCATTACAAAGCTAATGAAAACATGTTTTTGTGCGAAATACAACAAATTTTCATGAAGAGGAATCTTGTTAATGGGGTGTCATTGAGTGATAAATGTGAGGTATTGAAGCATTGAAGGCTTGAAGGCATGAAAATGTGTTGACATTCCATACAAGTACATGGGAATGGATGTAGAGTTAATGTGGCGGGTTAGGGAGGAAAGAGTAGGTGGGGCACATTTAATGTTAGCATGTTTAAGAAAATCATGACATTCTGCCTACTCAACACGGGACATTATGAGCATGTACCAATCAAATGATATGTATGAACCTGTGGTCCTCTTGATCCATCATCAATCATCCTTCAAAACGGATAAAAAACATCTTGATCCACCTCTCTTCATCATCCACATGATACATGATTTGGACACTCCTCAAAACTAAATATTTATGTCTACTCTGAAATAATATATGTGACAAAAAAATATTTTTTCAAGTTTTTATCCATGGGCATGGACCCCAAGAATTACGGTACTCCACTATGGAACCTCTCTCCTATTTAACGTAGGGATGTAATCTAAGATTAGTTTTACTCTTGGATGGAGTGAGGTCTGCGTGCTGTGAATTAATTTGAAGTCTTGTTTTTGTTTGATTGAGGATAGAGTTAAATTTTGTATGTTAGTTTTACTCATGAGAATTGAAAAGAGTGACCAAACCTATTGCTTCCTCCCATTTTCCACCACTTTCTTCCGTCAATGAAGTGCAAACACTTGAAAGCTTCTCCAATTTTTCTTTCGCGTGCCACAACATGATTGACCACCCTACACTGCACATCTTTCCAACACTCATTTCAATTGGCCGCATAGACTTTGTTCTCCGAGTGGGTGGAAAAATCCAAACACTTTCGACCATTGCATGGCACCGAGCAAAATTAGTCAACCGCAAACTCATATTCACCGGTCTCTCATTGTCAAATATTTGCACACCACACGACACTGAAGAAATTTTAGTCGAGCTGGGTGAGTAATAGATTTGATTGTCAATTCTAAGATGTTTTTCAAAAGTATTGAAAATGATGATGATCATGTTTTTAAAGATTTAGTATACCTTGATTTACAAAGTTTATTATTATTATGAAAAATCTATGATAACGTTGGATCAGAGTAAGAACACACTTATATAACATTGATTATATATTCTTGTAGTTTGATTTATATGTTTCAACATTGAAGTTCAAATGAATCTTGATTTCACTATACACTTAAATTTGATTTAATTATTGCATTCTTCAAAAAGTTTAGGTCAACATATTAAAATAAATTAGGTTCCAATCTTGAAGTTGTGAGGCTCTTTCATCTTATTTTTCTAATTTTATTAGAACTCTTCAAACCAAACCTTCTCTTTTCAAAACCTCATCCATTACTTTCTTCTATGATGAAATTTCTAATAATGAATACCATATGACTCTATATCTTTCTCTAACTATTTTGCATAAACCTACATAGAAAATTTTGTTTTATCCTAGATCCTAACTCAATATTTGCACCTAAGGATTAGTGATTGGAAATAGACCTAATATTGCTCATTTTAGATTTTTTATTGAATGTTAGAACACTAATAACCTTCAAAGTTCTGTAAGTTCTATAAGTCTTCGCTTATTCTTTAGTGAGCATGAAGAGTTGGTCCACTTCAACATCATTCCTACTTTTCATCATTTTTAAACTCTTGTTGGTCATCCTTGGACCATCCAATTCTAGGTCATCCTCTCCATTTATATTATTGTAGTAAATATTCACATCAAGGAAGGGTGGTCAGCATTTATCATGAATTCAACGAACCTCTTTGAATCTACTAATTTTATCATAGACACATTCATTACACTCCAATCAAACCTCCTAGTGAATGAACTAATGTTTAATATGTACCCCATTTCTAAATCCTATGAACAACAATAACACATCAAACAAGGCTTATTCTAAAAATTACAAATCTATTATTCTAATCATTCTCTTCCTCTAAACCTGATACCCACTCATCATCATCTTAAGAATTCAAGAAATCATGGTATCCTCCATATTTTCATCCACTTATTCCTCCTGAATATATTCTTAAAATTAATCCCTTTATTCCACTAAAACTTCAAAAACTCACATAACTTAAAATATCTCACCAAAAATTAAAATTGATCTTAAAATTACAACTCTTCATCTCCAATTCACTTGAAATATTAAAGAAGAATTAAACTTTCCCTTCCTAAATAAAATCCTCCACCTATTTCTCAATATCCTAGTTCTCTAAACATTAGCCTTTTATACCTATTTTTTCCACAATCATCATCACTGAAAAGGAGGCCAATCCTAAACATGTATGCATTCTTAATCTTAAATGAACAATTGTCCTCTTTCAAAAACCTTTACCTCACGTCTTAATATCTATTTCAAGGAAACCACCTCTTGAGATGCATCTTCAATGACTGATTTTGGTGTATTTTATTTGGATAATTTTAGGGAAGATGATCTCCTTGAAGAAAAAGAACACACTAACCTTATCAAATAATTCTTCTTTCTTATGTGTTCAATGGATTTATGTTCCTCTTTCTATTTTTTTCATATCTACATGAGGAATATAAATACACCTTTCTTCATGTATGCTTACATTTAAGTTTTATGAATGAAATTTAATTACTAATTTCCTTATCTCATGTTATAATTATTCTACTTGGTGTCTTCCTATGATCTAGGGATGATGAAAATTTATTAGAGTTCCTTAAACATGCCCTTAGTATGTTGACCCAAAATATCTCCTCTTGATTTTTGGTTTATAATTAACTCTTCTCTAGGTTGTATTTTTTATTTCTTGCAAGAGGGAAAAATACTAATGTCTCTATTAGATTTTATTTGTTATTAATAAATGAACCAATGAGATGCTAGAAGTACAATAGTTTGACAAAACTTTCTAATGTATATTTTTTTCTCAAATTTATTTTAAAATATCAAAATTAATGTATCTATCATTCTATTGGACAATAGTTGTGAACAATAATATTAGTATGATGTAAGAAGCTATGAAATATTTTAAATATTGCATTTTGAATATAAAAAAATATTAGTGCATATTTATTTTCATGTCACTTTATTATTCTATTTATTGCCTATTTGATAAATGACATTTTTTATTTAAAGGGTTGTGGACCAATAATGTAAAAAAAAAAATATTAGACTTGAGTGAATTTTAATTTATTGAAATGATGAAATAAAAAATAAAAATGACAGATTGTGGTTAAAATAATTAATAATAAAATAGATTAAATTTAAATTTATAGTTTCAAAAACATAAAATTTAACAATAAGAAAATTTAAAGAAATAATAATTGGGATGCACGGGAGAGTGGGAGAACGCATGTGTAGGGGGTTTTGGAAATCTGTCGAAGGAGAGGAGGAAGCGGATGAGGATGATGATGATTCAGAGTTCTACGTCAGCTTTAGGGCTCATCTAAAGTCTTCGGCTACAACTGTTCTTGTAGGGAAAGGCACGACACCGTTGGTGGTTGCTGGGTGGTTGAGGTCTGGAATCGATGGATGGGATTCCTATGTTTCAGCTGGGGGTGGCTTCGGGGTCAGCTCTGTTGTAGAGGTTTCTTCTATTCCCCCACCCTTTTTTGTTAAATGGAGGCACCCATGGTCTGCCGCTCTCTGGCTTGTGGGGTTTGATGGAGTTCTACTTGGAGATTCAAGCTCTGCTATTTCTTGGATTGTGGGCTTCGGTGGAGTTCGAATGCCTATTGGAGGATTATGAACCTATGAGGGTTTGTTTTGTTCTCTCTCTTTGGCCTTTGTTTCTCTCTAGTTCCTTTTTCTTATTAGGGGGTTTTGCTGCGAGTTTTTCTATAGGGATGTGTAGAAGTTGTTTTTACCCTGACTGGGAGAGCTCTTTGTTTGTTTATCTGAGGGTTTTGACTGTCTCAGCTTCTTCTCTATCTCATTGGTAAAAAAATGATGGCCTCACTATTTTTCTTCTCTCCTTGTACCTTGAAATGTTTTTTGATTTTCTGGGAGATGATCTTTTGTTTGGAATGCCTTTGGAATCTCATTGGTTTGTGATTTTCCAATCTTTGGGGTCTGATATCCTATCTTTACTTCTTCTGACCTCTGGTTTTCATTGTGGTGAGGTTTTTGTGTCCTTTTCCTTTGTGGTTCCATGGTGCTGCTCTTTGTACTTCTTTTTGTGCATCTTTGGGTTACTATGGCCTGTCCTATGGAGGTGGTCCTATCTTCTATTGAGGGGGAGATGGATGTGGCTGGCCATGACCTTCCTCCTATAGAGGTGGAGTGGGATACATCTGGTTTTTCATGGAAGCACTGTTGGGGGGTTGTTGAGGCCCTGTTCTGTGGTTGTAAGGAGTTGTCATTAGCCTACATGCTGTCTTTTTTCTTTATCTTCTATAGAGGTGGAGATCTTGAAAATAAAGTTGATCTTTGTAGTGTTCACTCTCAGGGATAAGGAGTGTTGTAGTCACAATGGTATGGTTGATCTTGGGTTTCTCTTCTATAGAGGTGGAGAGAGAAGATGGTTTTTGAAGATCATTGGTGATGCCTTGTGCACTTGTGGTGAACTTTCCTATAGAGGTGGAAAGGGTGTTTTGTTGGGCTCTAAAACTTATGTTGTTGGAGCTCTTTTTAGTGGGTTGTTGGTCCCATCAAAACAAATGGGCTGTAGTAGGTTGTTGGTCCCATCAAAACCAATGAGTTCAAGATTTATGTAAATCTTGATTCTTTTCTGGGCAAGCTGCTAGCTTTTGGTTGGATGCTAGCTTGCTATTTCCCTGTTGCATTGATGGGTGCTATTGTGTCTATCTTTCGAGCAGCTTGTTCTCCTTGGTGTGGGTTTTGGGTCCCCTTAAAACCTGATGGTTTCGGGTCCATTCAAAACTAGTTTTACCACTAATCAAAAACAATAAGAAAATAAAATTTAATAAAAGATAATGAATAATTATACTTTTAAAATCTATTTTATTTCTCTTTGTTTTATAAGTTACTCAAGAAATTATATAATTTTAAATTCTAACATCCTTCACTAATTTAAAGTTTAATATATTCAAGTTCAAATGTACTTATTAAACTGTCATATTTAGAACTTTAATTCTCTTTTAACATTGCCTATCTTTGATTAATATTTCCAACATAATTCTAGTTTTTCTTCAATAATAGAAACTTGATTCAAATGAGGGATCAAGAACCCAAAAGAATGAAGATCACACATAGTGCCTTGGATGTCATTTTAGCAAAAGAACTAACAATCTACTAGAACACCCTCAAAGCAAAATCCCCATCCAAAGGAAAGGAGATTTATGTATCCCATAACAAATGAGGGTCAACAAAAACATAACACAAAAATTGAAGACTTAGGAAACATGTGTAGAGAGGCTAAGTAGATATGTCTCTCAACACAATAGAATTCATAGTAAGGGGCTTTAATCAAACCATTTTTTGGACATAACACCACTATTCATGAATAAGAATGCACCTATATTAGCTGCCCAATCCACCACATTGTTGTCTATTCTACCAATATGTGTTATCCTAACCTTGTCCAACCCATTGATCATGCTTTTGGCCACCTTAATGACCACCTCAAGACACCAATTTAGGATATTTCCACCTTGCAATTCCCCAATCACTAGCTTGGAATCACCCTCAACCCATACTTTCCTCCACCCTTTTTCTCTAGAAATCATCAAACCCTAGAGCATGGCTCTTGCTTCAACCATGTTGTCTGAGTCATTCCCAAAGTACATAACATATATTAATAGTGCAATTCCTATGTTGTCTCTAAATATCCCAACCCCCACCAGCTTTACCCGGGTTCCCCTTGGCAGCCCCATCAAAATTAAACTTTACCCACCCCAAATCTAGCTTCCCCCACTTGTGTTTCTTACAACCTTTTGAATCCTTGATCTAGGAATTAGCAAGCCACCCAAAGCTAGTCCAAGAATTACCCCAATCAGCCTTAATTTTCCTTATCTTCTAGCAGTCTCACTTGTGAATTTCCCCTATATTGCCTATAAAGTCTACCACTTTGTCCCACTACCAATCCACATGTTGCTTCACCTATTTAAACACATGCCTGTTCCTTTCCAACCAAATAGTTAATATAGTAACAATAGGTGCAATGTCCCATATTAGCTACAAGTCAATGCTAGAAATATTGAAATCCCAAGACTCAAGAAGAGCAACAATGTCCTTATGGATGACCCCATTTTGACCAAAATCTACACCAAATATACCAAGCCACCTCACAATGTAAGAATACATGGTTGTTGGCTTCCTCTTGCTTTTGCACAACATGCAACATGAAGGGTTGGACTTGCCCAAAAGTTGAAGTTTGTCCAATGTCAAGGCCTGTCTCTTCCATGCAATACAAAGAAATAGATTCATTTTTGGGAAACCATATTTGTTCTAGATCCTATGGTCCCCTTTCAAATTCCCTTTTGTGCAATAGTGCATAAAAGCATGTTTAACAAACACTTTTCCACTTCCATGTCTACACCAAACCCACTTATTCTCCTTAGAATCTCCGACCAGTGATCATTTGGAAAGTTTCCCTTGAACCTCCTCACAAGCAAACTCCAACTCGATTATAGGGGTAGATAAAAAATTCCACGCTCTAAAGGGGGAGCCCCACTAACATAATATTGGACCTTATCACCAACCACTGCCTCAAAGTGAGTCATGAGAGGAGCATAATGTCAGTAATCATTGAGAGATATATCCTCTAACCACTTATCCCTCCAAAAGATGATTTGGTCACCCCACCCAAGCCTCAAAGACATATCTGGGCACCGAACAAGGCAACAAGACCTGATAAAATTCCATATACTCGAACCTTTGGGTAGGTCACCCACAAAAAAATGTTGGCATTGTAGTGCAAGTACTTAGCCTACAAAATCTTGCTCCATAGTTTTTATTTTTCATTGTATAACCTCCAAACCAATTTGATACTAAAAGAAATATTCATTTCCTTATGGTTTCTTATTCCAAGACCCCTTTTCTTAACCGGCCTGCACACCTCTTCCCACTTGACAATATTGTACTTGAATTGTTCCTCGCAACCTCTCAATAAGAAGCACCTTTTCACATGTATTTGACAACCTTGTTGGGGATTTTAAAGATGGACATAGTGAAGAATGAAACTGACATCATTAAATATTTAATCAAGGTGAATCTTCTAGCCAAGGAGAGCTATTTTCCCTTCCAAGAAGCCAAAAGAGACTAAAATTTGTTACTGATGAATCACCACTCTCTCTCCAAGCATCTTGTATTGATCAATGGAATACCCAAATACTTACTAGGTATGGAATCCAATTCGTAACCAAGTATCTACTGAATCTCTAATCTATCAAGGAAATCCTTTAGGAAGAAGATCCTAGATTTAGTGGTGTTAACCTTCTAACCCATCACAACCCCATACTTCCTCAAACCTTTTCTTAGGGTGAGGACCTCATTTTCCATTGTAGCTCCAAAAATAAGTGTATCTTCTATGAATTACAAATGTCTTATATTTTTGGCACCCCACAACACCTACAAACCTTCTAAATTTCCATG
This sequence comes from Sequoia sempervirens, assembly GCA_007258455.2. NCBI lineage: Eukaryota > Viridiplantae > Streptophyta > Pinopsida > Cupressales > Cupressaceae > Sequoia > Sequoia sempervirens. The sequence continues at coordinate 21,137,176 of VDFB02358134.1, read as the reverse complement.
AACTAGCTCCTTTTTAAAATTTCTTCCCAACACCTCAACAATGATGAGAAAGAGGAATGGGGTCAGCAGGTCCCCTGTCATAACCCTCTCTTTGCTTCAAAGAAATTTTTGGGCACACCATTAATATGAACTACATAGGAAGTTGAAGAAATACAACTATAGACCTAGTTTCACCAAGTTTCATTGAAACCAAACTTCCTCATAACTTTGATTATAAATTCCCAAGAAACCTTGTCATATGCTTTGTTCATATCTAGTTTTATGATCATCCCTACTCACCTCTTAGGTTGAACCGAGTGGATAGCCTCATGGGAAATAATAGTTCTGTCTAAAATCTATCTATCCTTGAGGAACCTACTTTGTTCTTCTAATATTATACCATTTAAGCATTCTTTAAGTCTAGTCATCATAGCCTTCATGACCACCTTATAGATAACATTGCATAAAGAAATAGGCCTATAGTGATCAAAATTGATAGGATCCTTGATATTGGGAATCAAGGCCAAGAAGGTGGAATTCCACAATTTTAGGATAGCTCTACGAATCCTACACTCTTTAGCTACCTTCCAAACATCCTCCTAAATATGATTCCAATACCTCTAAAAAAATTCTACCTAGAATCCATCCGGACCTAGAACTTTGTTGACACCCAAAGAAAAAACAGCGGACTTAATCTCCCCCATAGTGAAGGGGGCCAACATAAATGCACTTTGCAAATCCAAGATTAAATGAGGAATGCAACCTAACATATCTTCTTCAGTTTATGCATTTGTAGTCACCGAAGAACCAAGAAGATTATTGAAGAAATCTCTAGCTTTAGACCTGATTGACTCAATATCCTCAATCTCAATGTTGGATGAATTCTTGATCCTTAATTTTTTTTTGTGTTTCCTCCTTATCTTTGTGGAAAACCAAAGGAAGGTGGTATTTCTATCACCCTTCTTGATCCATTTGACCCTATATTTTTTATGCCAAAAAACATCTTCCATTTTGATTAGTCTATCTAACTTTTCTAACAACTTATGTCAATTAAACCTTCAATATCTCTTTTAAATCAACCTCAACCCTAATTTTATTGACAAAGATATTTCCCATAGCCTCATTATTCTAAGCCTTCGCCATCTTTTTAACTACTTTCAGCTTCTCATTAACAATGTACCGCTTGTAGCCTCTAATTTTAGAATTCCACCGATTTTCCACAAGATCGTCATAATAAGGATAAGCATACCAGAGGGTCTCCATCTTGAAAGGAATTCCTTTCAACTTGTTAAGATTTCATAAAGTAAGGAATATTGGCCAATAATCTGAACCACCAAAATATAATACTTCAGAAAAGAAGCCACCCAACTCTAAGAGCCATTCAGAAGTAATAAGGAATCAATCAACCCTACACTATATGTTATTAGAGTCAATTATCATGTTGTTCCATGTGAAATAGCCATTTTCAGGTTTAACATCCATAAGAGCAAGATTCTCACACCAATTTTTGAAGGAAATGAACCCATAGTTTCCTTGCATTCTTCCACCACACTTATCTTCTAGGGCTAAAATCATATTGAAATCCCCCCCAAATATTCCATTTTCCTAAGCATTATTACTCTTGAAATTTTGAAGAAGCTCCCATCTCTTGCTTTTCTCTAATTCAAGATTAGATCCATACACATTTTTGATGAATAATTGGCTTCCATCTCTGATGTCTACACACCTAACCACCAAATAGTAGTGGTTTTCCTCAAACACCGAACCACTGATGAAGTGCTTATTCTATAAGATTGGTAGACCTTAATTTTCCTTTGGCTATTAAGAAGCTTCCCAAAAAATACTAGAGTGGTATCATAGATAGGATACAAAAAAACTTTCCTATTGGAAAGGAAAACTCCTTAGCTCAGAAAGTAAGTATCATCCTCTTAAAGATCTTCAAAACATTCTTGTATATTTAATATCCTTATTCAAGATTCTTACTTTTATGGAAAGCGTATAGAGTAAATGTAAAAAAAAGGAATATTATGGACATGTGTGGAGGAAAATAAAATAATTGATTTAGTGAATTGGGATATAGTTTGTAAACCCAAAAAAATTGGAGGTTTAGGCATGAGAAGGTTGCAATAAATCAATAAAGAACTTTTATCTAAAATTAGTTGGAACATGATTTTGAATGAAAAAGACTAGGCTGATATTTCTAAGGCTAAATACTTTGGGAATGTAGATAACAAATTTTTTCTCTCCACTTATATCCCTAAAGGTTCATTAATATGGAATAATGTTTTGAAAATAAGGTACTTTCTTAGACAAGAGATTAGATGATGTGTGGGGAATGAAAGAATATCAATTTATGGGATGATATGTAGTGTAAAATTTCTAACTTGTCCAATGTCCCTTCCTTTTCTATCTTGAAGGATATTTTGATCAAGTTGTATGAAACTAATTTATTATTTTTATATTGATTGGTAGGGATGAGAACCAATATTTCAGGATTTCCCCCCTCATATTTTTTAGAATATTAGGAATGGTGTGGTAAAAATCCAAATTTTGAAGCATTTAGGAGACTGCATTTTATTTAGTCTCTATGGAGAAGAAGAAATAATTTGGTCTCCTAACCCCTCTGGTTGCTTCTCAGTTGATTCAACTTATAGAAGGATTTTTAATGAAGCTCCTATTTCCTTCAATTGGAAGTTGATTTGGAGCCATAGGGTTATTCCAAAAATAAATTTATTTTGGTTGATTGTTGGCCATAATAAAAATTTGACAACTAATAATATAATGAAGAGAGGGTTTAATTTTGTTAATTTGTGTATCCTCTATTATGTAGAAGAATAATTTTTTACACATTTATTCTTACACTATAGCTTTACCCAAGAAGTTTGGGAAGAGTTCTTTGCTTCTCTTGAAATTTCTTGGATTGTCTCAACAACTATAAAAGATTTTATCTTGAGTTGGGTAAAAATTCTCCTTTTTCTCACCCTATCACTATAAAAATATGGAACCAAATTCTCCCTATCCTTTCTTGGGGGTTTTGGAAGGAAAGGAAAAATAGAATCTTCATAGAGGAAGTTAGAAACAACAAACTACATTTTCCAATCTATAAAAAATGGCATCAAATCTAATATTAATTTAGTTAAGTTGAGAGAAGCTCTTAAACTTCTCTTTTCCCCTTGAATTAAAAATCAGTTATAAGTGGGGAATTAATTAACCCATGAATATGGTCAAGCCTAGTATGACAACCCTAATAAAAATCATCAAATGGAAGAAATTAGAAAAAAGATGGATAAAATTGAATTTTGATTGTTGCAAAAGGGGGAACCTTAGGAAGTTTTGTGGTTGAGGGTGTCCTAAGAGGTGAGAAGGGGTTTGTGATTGAGTTCTTTTCTAATAATGTGAGAATCAAAATAAACAATAAAGTGGAGGAATTTGTTGCTTGGTGGGGTATAAAGAGAGCCTTTCTTAAAGGTTTCCAAAAAAATAAAATAGTAGGTGACTTTGAGTTAGTCATTAATTTTATTCAAACCTTCACAATACCTCCTTGGAAAATTAGAAATTTTATCAATTGAAGATAGTAGATTACTAGTACCTAACTTCTCCCACCTAAATATCTCTCATAACTTCAGAGAAGGAAATAAATTAGTTGATTATCTCACTAATATAGCCCTCCAATGTAGTGACTGGAAGCATTGGTGATTTGATGAAAACCTCTCATTGCAAATAAAAGATATTTTGATTAAGGATCGACCAAAATACAATTATAAAAGCTGGTATGATGATTCTGATTAATATTAATTGAAGGGTTAGAACTTGGAATATGAAGTGGCAATTTTTTTTAAAGTGTGCTAACCTCTCTTTAATGCTTAAAGGACTACCTCAAGATTATCATTTGAATAAGATAGATAATAATTTACATATTAAGATCCCTTCTTTTAATTTTTTTTTTCCTATTCATTCTTGCAACACGTAAGAAATAGATTGTCCAAAAGCATGAATAATTTGACAGGGATCGAAGATATTGTTCTAATAATTATCATCATTAAAATTTGGTTTCAAGTGGGGATAATTTTATTAGTGATGACAAGCTATGTGAGTGATCTGAATGGAAGAATTTAGAAAGGGTGTTTTCTAATTAATGTTTTGTCATTCAAAGGATTATAATCAAGGTTGTATTTATTATCATTATAGACACAAAAATTTGGTCTAAGCCTATGACTTCAATATTCTTCATAATTTGTATTCTTCATGGTCATGATTAAATAATGTTAATTATTTAATTATTCACTTTAACTTAAATTCTTCTATTGATTAAATAATATCAATTATTTAATTAATTTACATTTTCTTTATTCTATCTGATTAATTAAATAAACACTTTTTATTTAATTATGTTACTAATTAACCTTATCCTTCTTGTCAAATTAAATAAATTCTTATTTAATTTACTCTTTATCATACTTCAACTATAATTAAATAAATTCTTTATTTATTTAATTATTCATTTAAATCCCTCATCACTTAATTAAATAAATCTTATTTATTTAATTATTCTTCAAATATCAAATCTTGAATTAAATGAATTATTTAATTCATGAATTCTATTTTAACGCATTCCTCTATATTTGGATAATTGTGTGAGTTATCTAAGTATTCACTTTTACTCGACTCAAAGATCTATTTCAAATCGCTCAATTAACTCTTGATTTAATGTCTGAGTGGCATTCTTGAGTAATCTCTTCATCAAATCATTCAATCATCCAGTGCTAACACATTTGTGTGTACGTTCAAATTAATTAAATATTCCTATTTAATTAATTAAACCTTGTACGTGCATTTGAACAGGAGTTGCTTTAATCCATATTCATCTTTGTCATGCAAAGATAATTCTTCTATTTTCGAATACCAAGCTGGAAGATTAAATCATTTATTTAATCTTTAATTCTATTTCTAATTTGTATCACTCATGTCACTACTAACAGTTATCATAATGCATGTCCAATCAGTCAATCTCAACCATCCGTTGATCTTTCAATCCTGGCCTATCGTTTGAATAATCAATTTTCTATAAATTGATCTATCATTCTTCATTCCAATCTCTCTCGAAAACTCACGAAATCGTATGACTTTTGCGAGCACTTATCTTGAATCTTCGATGTTTTGCTAAATCACTATCTTAGGCTATACTTGCATGAACTCTTGAAAATATGAGGGAAATTATACTACAACAGAAAAATGGAGAAGGGCAATCAAGATGAATCATGGAAATATGTAGTAATTTGGTGAGATTGTTTCAGTTTGTTCATATTTTTACTTTCCTTTGTTCTTTGTTGCTTAACATTAGATTGCATTTAGATTTAGATTGCATTGTTTGCTCTAGTCTTGTTTCTTATCTTTCTGCACTTTCTAGACGTTACAATCACAATTTTTGGATGTTTACGATAATCTCTCTCACTTGTGTCATTTTCATGATTTCTATTCTTAAGGGGGACTTTAAAAGAAAGATTAGTAGTTTATTTTATAACATCTCTATTTTGTTTGGAAACACTTATGCTTCAATATAAGCTTCTTTCTAGTCTCTTTTTCATTGTATAAGGTTCTCTTTAGAGTGATTTTTTGGAGAGAAAGGTCCACAAAAATGGGTTCCTCGAGGCTATGTGCTGAACCCACCACCTTTGTCATGCACAAAAATAATTCTTGAATTTTTTTTACTTTTTTTTAACCCAATTATTAAGATAAATAATACATTAAGTTTTTGAGGTGTAACACTAAACATAATGTGAGTTGAGCATCCTTGGGAGATTCACTTCTAAAGTCAGGTGTAAAATTTATCTATGCATAATTGTATGCCAATCTCTACTAGGGTTCACTTGCCATATGCTCCTTTATACTCTCCTTGGATTGTCTATGTAACATGATTTTTTGAATGAGTAGGGTAAGACTTTGGAAGACTATGGTTTTGGGACCAATGGTCAGTAGGTTATAGTTCAAATGTCCATAAGGTTCAATCAGGTTTAATGAAGGTTGAGTGGACCATTCATTCTCATGAGAAATGGGTTCATTTGAGACTACTACTCATGAAACATCGGTCAATGAGTTTGACTTGAAAACCACACAATTGAATCTTGATAACTATATCATAAGGATAACCATTTCGTAGTATAGCCACTAGATAAATGCTTATAGTATCACAAGTTATCCCATACCAATATTTTTATTAAATCATTGGATTTATAATAATGATAATGTTAAGTCAAAATGTTGGAATTAATTTTTTCCTATTTCCAAGTAATAATATTGTTGTTTATGGAGCAATGGAACCCTAATAATGAATATGTTGTTGTTGTTTGATTGCTAACCAATATCATTATCATTAAATCAACCTATTAGTATTATTATTTAACTCTAAATTGACAGCTTGGTATTATGATTATCATTAAATCGAACAATAATATTCATTTTGTCCCCTTTTTTAGTATATATTTTCTTTTAAATAAAATAATAGCATTAACCCATAATATAATTATTGTTGTAAATAAAAGTATCAATATCATTATTTTAATCACGATGATGGCTATTATTTTAATAACATTTAATTGTCAGTTCTTAAAACGGATGGCTATAATGAATTATAGAAATTACAATTTCCATCAATAATATAATCACTACTAGTATTATTAAATATTTATTTTGGCATTGCTATATATAAGAATTAATATTATTCTTATCACTAGAGTGTAGCATGGTATGAGTGGGATAAAAAAAGATAGTAACCAGATTTATTAGATTTGCTAGGCACCAACATTCGTTGAGTTTTAATTCCATTTGGGATCCATTTCAAAAAGTTGGGTGGGAGGTACAAAAATATGCAACAAAAATATATAATTGCAAATTAACTAAAAGAGAACCCTAATTTATTTTATGTTCCTTGTGAAAAGGCAACAAGGGGGGAAATATTCTCATGTGGGTGGTTGGGTATGGAAGAAGGAAATTCAAGTAGCAAGCACATATTCTTTCTCTTTTTTTTGTTGTCAACATTTTAATGGTAGTAATTACATATCTAGTTTTTTGCAAGTCACAACTTTATTTACCAAATATTCTCCTATATTAATTTATTTATTTTATGATGTATTCAAACACAATTGTGAGGAAAATAAGGGTTTGGGAAACATAATTTGGTGGTTGTTCCCCTTAAAAGGGTTCACAATTCCCCGTATGCCCCCCACATCTCATAAGGGTAGTGTGAGTGGGGTGGGGAAGCTCCCCCTACTCCCTAAGCCCCTATGGTTTCAATTAGGGATGGGGCCATGTCCCCACTTTCCCCCACTCACATTTTATTTCATTTGTTTTACATTTTTTATTAATCATACATGTGTAAAGAAATATAGAAAAGCCAATGTTCTGATATAAATTAGTATTAATGGTTTTCTTTAATAAGCAACCCAAGAATAGTAAAGATACCATCATAATAAATCTTATAAAATCCATGTTTTAAAAAATCTTAATATTTATTATTAAATATCTAGATGCTCACATAACTCGCCCTATTTATGTGTATAGATTATTGTAAAGAGTATGTAGTTATGAATATGTAAATATCCATACTGATATTATTTAATAGACAAAAATGATTATTTTACTACATCTTTACATTTCTAATGTATAAAAGAGGGAACCATGTGTTTAATGTCTAAACCTAGGGTTAATTGGCTTCATTTTCCAAAGGTACATTAGAAAGGGAGATCAACAAGATGAATAGATTGACTATCAACCACAAAGGTGAGTCAATCAAACTTGGATCTCCTTAATACCTTGAAAGTGGATTGGAAATTATTTGAAATGATTAACCTAATTGAACTATATGACATAATGTGGCTAATGCAATATTCTAAAAGCACATAAACTAAAACAGTAAATTGCAGGTAGATCTGAGAAATACTAGAGATTGTGCATTCATCATAAAAAGTCAGATTTGACATGTAGAGGACACAAATTCCTAGGGGTGTATGGGTTCCTAATAGGGGGGCTTGAAATTAATTTTTTAGTCCTCTAATGCTTTATTTTTCCTTCTATTTTTTGGTTTCTAAGCTTTTATATTATTGTCAAGTAATTTCGTAGTAACATACACAACCAAAGAGAGAAAATGTTGGGCCATTTAGGGGCTTGCCTTATTCAAACCCTATGTAAGTGTTTCCACTTCCCCAATGGAAATGTTAATGATAGGAATGATAATTGAAAGGAAGGAATTATGAAATTACAAAGTGATGCAAGTCACCACCCTTCAATGACTTCCTTGAAGGATTGATGTCATGCACATCACCTTAAGGATTTGGATTTTGCTTCCTTGAATACTTGAATACTTTGGAGACCTACAAAAAGGGTTAAATCCTTCACAACACATGAACACACATAAACTTTGACATGATGTTGTATATTGAATTGCTACTATAATGCTTTGAAATGTTGCTCTTGAAAATATTATTTACTCACAAATTCTTGTTCTAGTTGTTATAATTCAAATGAGAAAATAAATATGTATTTATATGTAATTGTTCTAATTTTCTCAAAATTCAATCCCAAAAACTAACACTTGAAATTTGAAATTTGAATGTTAAAATACTAACAACCACATATTAAAAATTGGTCTCTAGAAAGATAGGGGGATGCATATGCCACTTGGCGTATGGGTCCTAGCCCTATCTTCAAGGACTTTTAGTGTTGGGATCAAATCATAATTTATAGAATTTATTTAATGCTTGTAATCCTTCAAAAATTGGTAAAAATGGGCTTTGGGATTGTAGACATGCAAAATTTACATTATGCATTTGATCGGATTCGGTCAAATTAGATGTCGCATTAGGACCATTCATCAATTAATCAAGTGCATTTTCATCCATTCATTTATCAAATAAACATTATCATTCAACCTTCATCTTGCATCATCCATTTAATTAAATAAATCAGGACTTCATTTAAATCAAATCTTAAATTGTATTCCATCATTTTCTGATTTAAATAAATCAAATATCAAAGTCCAAAATGTCAACTCACCTAATCAGCATTAAATCAGCATAATCATCATCTAATCCTAATCTAATGCTAATCACATCCCACTTGCATTATCTAGATCTAGCCACTTGCACAATAAATCAATTTTATTGATTTATTAAAACCTCATTTTCTCTCAACATGACAAGTCAAACAGGGCATTTATTGCTCTTCTTTCTTGTCCCCCTCTCAAAATTTATTGCAAATTTGAATTCAAAATTTCCCTCTTGGGCACTCTTCCCAAATCTTGCACATACATCAACTAATCACATGATGACAAGTGTCCTCAACTCATTGGCTTGTTTTTTATCCCACATTGGTCCCTCTTCAACACTTAGCATTTTGAAAATCTTTAAATAGGTGCTTCATCCTCAAGCAAATCCTTCACAATCTTGCAAGGTCACTCTCTTCATTTGAGAGTTCATCTTGTCCATTTCACTCCATCATCTCCATCATCTATAGCAATTTCATCATTTTAGCTATCAATCAAGGATTGGGAAAGGGTCACTAGCACATGTGACACCAATCCAATATGAGATAGAGTTGGATTCTTGCTTCTTTATGCTTTCACTTAGTTTAGTTGATATTTTGTTGTTTGGATTGCATTATGAAACATGATTCTATATTTCATATGGATTCTATATTTGATTTTTCTTGATTTAACAATACTCATGCTTGTTTATTTTTGAGAAAAATGCAGATTTAGGGTCTACATAAATGGTGCTAGAAGGAGGGCCAATGACTGTCGGTTTTAGTTCATATGAAAAAAAAAATCATTTCACAGAAATTTGCTTTCTAATGATTGGTTGATTCATTTTTTTTTTTCTGTGTCATTCGTTATATTCTCATGAATACTTTTTCTTTCTTTCTTTTGCAAAGATCAATGGAGCCATTAGATTATAAAGGTACTTAGAAATCTGAGTTAACAGTCTCTTTTGGAAATCTAAGATAACGTCTCTTTTAGGTGGATATTGTGTTGTTTACCTTGAGCTGACATCTCTTTCAGGGTTTTTTTTTTTTTTTCATTCAAAATGCCTGCTCTCAACCAATATCTTCTTGCTTAAAAAGAACGTTGTCTCAGTTTTGTCCAGACTTCTGACTTTCTTTTGTAAAGGGCACCAACCTCATTTATTAATGCCTGCCTCTGGATTTGCCTCCACTTCGCTACCAGCACGAAAATGATTGCAGGTCCATCACATGCTTAGGAATTGGGTTCTTGTTGTATTCTGTGAAGTGGTATTTCCATTTACATTTTTTTACAGAAAAGGATATTGAATATCAGTGGTAGAGGAGTTGACTTTCAATGCATTCGTATCCAAGGGGATGTGAAGAGCTGGCTAGCTTTTCAGCTAAAACAGAAATATTGTTTTCTAATAAATATTTGAGCCTTTCTTTTGAATCTTTACTTCTGCGTGTTTTTACTAAGTGATGTGATATGAAAAATATTGATCTTCAATGTGCACATCCTGTAACTTACACTCCTGGAAGGTCACGTGTTTTCTTTTACTGGCACATTCTGTCAAGTAAATCCCGTGCCCTCTCATGCTCCCATTCTGCCAAGTAGTTTTTGTGGTGGGAAAAGACTACGCGTATCTCATCTGCCCTGCACATGATTATGTTGTTTACCATATGCAAAATAAATCTATCTGTTTGATTTTTACACTAATCGTTGTTTTTCAAGACATTGCTGGAGATGTAAGACGCTCTTATAAGGGTTGTATGACTTGATCTACCTCTGCCTTGGAACACACAGACTTGGGAAGATCTGGAGATAGAAAAAAGCATATGTCCAATATTTCTAAGATTTGAAATCATCGCGAGCATTCATTGACCAGATGAGACTCATAAATGAAATATTGTAGTATACTGACTCAATCTGGTGCACAAACTTGTAGATTAAAGCTGCAGCTGAAGACGTGGGGAGCTCCAGTACCCGCGATTTGAAAGCTCATCAATGAGGAGTATGGCTAGGAATACACTACGCCTTCTATGAGATCACATCTCTCTGAGACAGTCTGAAGGACAGTTCGCGGGCCTTCTTCATTTTACTTTGGGATGACAAGCTGTGGATGCAGGCCATAAAGTTTATGGGCCATTCAAATAAAATTCCAGCTGTCTGCGCCATCAATCATAGGGTTTTTTGTCTCCTTGTTGAGTTCTCATTTATTTTAGGTTGATCAGGTTAATGTGATTTTCTGTTTGTTCTTATGCTATACGGATTGGAAAATTAATGAATGCTGTTGAGGAGAAGTTTAGTATTTATTAATGAAAGGCATAAAAAGTTAAAATACTCGAAGGCATAGAATGCATGATCCCTAGGATTCTCTATACGCTTATTGTTATAGGTTCTATCAAAGAGTTTGTAGACTAGCGTATCTCCCCTAGCTAGTAAATTTCCCATTAGCTGGTTGGTGGCAGCGAGAATTGTGGAACATGTCAGGTGCTTCGGAGAAGTAAAAAGTGGCATTGGGAGATTAGGTGTCTTTATTCATTAGCCATCTATTGAATGCATTAATTGATGCTTTTCCTTGTATGTAATATTGTTGTTCTCCATAACTGATTGGCTGCAGAGAGTGGTAAGCAAGGACTTTTTTGTATTTACATATGCATAATGTTTGATGCCATTAAAGCCATTAATCAGTGCTAACAGATTTATAAATCTTCTAAATCTTTTTGTAAAGAATCTAATCATTGTTGAAATATGGAATCCTAGATTGTTGAAATTAAATTGTTGGTAAGAGAAGCTTGTGAGCTTTGTTAACGAAACTATTTATTTTTGGTTAAGATTTACTTTAAAATCTTTGAAAAGTAAGGTTCTTGTTAAAGATAATGCTTAAAGATGATTTTAAGTAAATAACTTAATTCTTGCATGATCTTCTTTCTTGATAGGTACAAAAGCAAACGAAGGACAATCAAGGTACAAACGAAGGAAAAGTGAAGGAAAAAGGTAAAATCAACAAAGAGAAGGCTATCAAATGAAAACCAAGGAGGGAAAATTCTTTTTTTGAAAACACAATGTGTTTTTAAACACTTTAGTGTTTGATCAACACTACCTCATGAAATTGTTTTTCTTTTGTTTTAGAACACTAATTTTCGTTTGGGTCTAAAACGAACAATTTGATTTTCATTGCAAAGGACTTAAAACGAATCTTAGGACAAACTTACTAGAGTTCGTTTTGGGTTAAAAATTGAACAAACAATCTTCATATTTCATTTGGTGCTTAAAACGAATTCACAATTGCTTTGAAGGGTATAAAACGAACAAGTGTTTGAATTGTGTGATTGTCTTTTGAGTACGTATCCTCTCCCCTTGCGCTTCGTGCGATCTAGGGTGCAAGAGAAACACTCAAAATACATTTTATTGCTTTGAAACACTTCAATTTGGGCTTAAAATTGAACATCTTGTGCGAGTTTGAGTAGGGGCATTTTCACGACATTCTCTTTCTTTGTGCCATCAAAGATTGATCGAGTTACGGATTGTGTCTTTGCTCGCTTTTGTTTATCTTAGAGGGCCTGCCTTGGGGAAAAGTACTCACCCAAGGGACGACTCAACCGGTAACACTCTAAAGCCAAGAGTATTTCCAGCCGGGATATAAATGAGGGTTTTGGTTAAACACCATAATCACGCGGTTGGCTCCGACAAGATGGATCCGAAAGGGGACTCTTGCCATGTTGGGTCAACTCCTACAACGGAAAGTCCTTACTAGAACCCATGTGCTAGAATTTTCCAAAATCCTTAATCTATTTGTTGGTGCAAGAACGGTCATTCAAGCCACCCCTCTTCGGTCTTCTAGTAGAGATGGAAAGCATGCATGGGAGTTTCATGGGTGTTGATGCTTGGCTGCCCCGATTGACGTTAATGAGCCGTGGAGGGGAGCCAGTGGGGTCAAGCATCTAACCATCCACTAGAGATAAGCGTAGCTGGACTTGTCCAAGTGGGAATCCAACAAATATAGTCTTACACATCCATAGGGCTTGTAATTGTTCTTTGTTTGAAAACACAGTGTTGTATTCGAAAACATTTTGCAAACAAACATTCAACATGATTCTCAAAATTTCAAACCCTCTTTAAGACAAATATCATTGACTCAATCTACATGTTACTGCTTTCCCTGTGGATTCACGTTCGTAGAGGTTCCTAAGCATTGGATTATACCTCAATTTGTCTTCTTGAGTAAACAATGGGAAAACCCTTGCCTTAAGTTAATTGAATTTCCACATAAAATATCTTGTGGGGTTTAAAGAAATTAAGACATTGGACATATTAATTTGAAACTTTAATCAAAGAGAGTGTTTTTGGTAAAATAAATCCATTAAGCAAAGCTAAGCAAAATGAACTTTCATGTGTGTTGAAGACTCCAAATCCCAAAAAAGCACAAATCATTGATTGGAAATCCAAAATGTTCAAATCATCCCTTGGTTACAAAGGTCTTTAGGAAGCATATGCATGCTCTTCAATACCTAGGTCTAGGAAAACAAAGTGGTCTTTTTAGGTTCATCTAGGGATCAAAACAAATCAAACCTCTTTCATCCATCTTTCAAAACATCCAAACATCATCTCACAAATCATCTTTTGAAAAAACCTTGAAATCATCCTTGAAGTGCTAGGCTTTATGACAAAATCAAGCAAACACCAAAATCTTTGAGACCAAGTCCTTGAAAACATTTATCGAAACACCTTTGGCTATGAATGTGTAAATGCATCCTTTTTCATATCCTTAGTCAAAGTCATCCAAATCATCTTGTCTAGCTTAGTGTATGTAGATGAATTCTTCTCATATACTTAGTGAAACAATCATTTTGTTTGGGTAGGTGTGGGTAGATGCATCCTTCTCCTCACACATATCCAAATCATCATCCTTTGAACACGACTATCCTTTAGATCATTATCAAATATCTTAGGGTCTTTTTGTTCAAAATCAAAATCAAGATCAAGGACAAAATCTCAAAATCCAAAAATCAAACCAATCAAAAAATCCAAAGCCTAGTATTTCATTCAAGATCTATCAAAATTCAAAACATCCATACTCTTTTATCATCACATTTGATCCTAAAAGGCATCCTAAAACTTTCACTTTGGGACATAAAATAGAGATTAAATCCAAAGAGTCAAGAGATTCATCTCCCATATTCTCGAAGTGTGATCCCCGTTTTATGGTTCTAACTAGATCTCAATACAAGAAGAGTATGGAAGCCAACAAAGAAACACTCGCTTCAAGCAATCTTAAACAAACCAATGCAGAAATGAATCTCACAGAATCAAGCAATCCATTGATCCCCTCATCATCACAAAACCTACAAGAAGAAAATCAAGGGGAGGACCCTACCTTTGGAATGTCTCATGAAGAAATAGCTGAAATACTCCTAAATCTGGATAATCATCGAATGATCAATGTCATGATGAGACTCAACCCTTCGTTGTACATGCTTGAACTAGCAAAACAAGGGGCCAAGTTGCCTTCGGATTTTGATGTGAGTACCATAGTGGAGACATCATTTACACCAATCTCATCCACCCCCATCACACCCATCATCACATCCAACACGATTCCAAATCCGCCACCACTACCACCAAAACCAAATGTGGCAAGACAATATGACATTGCGCTAAAAGCTCACCTGGCCTACCAAAAGGCCATCCAACAATATCTAGCCAAGCAACAAGCAAGACGAGCTCGACCAATGCAACAATCCTCTCAAGCTGCCCAAGCCTCTCAAGCTACCCAACCAACATGAGCACAAACACAAAAGATGACAACTGGTGAGAACAAAGATCACGATCACTCCATCATTGAATACCTTGAAGTTGTGTCTATTCCATCCAATGAGCAAATGAACATATGCCAAGAGTCACTTCTCAATCATGATCAAAATCCACCAACAATACCCAACAATGATCCAATTCCACAAATGTCAACATCATTTGACCCTATGGTTGAAGACCTTAGAAATCTCTCTACTGCAATTGTTGAAAACAATGCTCAAGATCTATCCATCAATAAAGATATTTTCGCTTCATCCAACGAGGCATCGACCAGTGATCATGTTGAAAATGTATCTACATCACCTAATGAGGTAGAGGGCATATCTCAAGAATTTATTCTAAAGTATGATCAATGTCTTTCACCAAAGTATAGCAATGGTCCTTTCCAAGACATATTGACATCCTTCGACCTCATGATTGCCGATATTGAAGGAATCTTCAACTCGACACCTAATCCAAGTCCACTCAAAGATCACGAAGATATTAAGCCACTTCCTAGGCATAATGAAGATATTCGAGAGCCATTTGTAAGCAGTCCATCCTTTGAAATTGTCCCATGTCAAGAACTTGATCCAAAGCATGTCGAAAGCAACTCTGAAATTAATCAAGATCAAGAATTTGTATCTTCAAGATACTAAAATGATCTAATGAACACTCTCTTATCCATGCAAGATGATCATATCCATGTAGCACATAGTCTTCCATCTACCCATGAGATGCTTTCTACAAATGGGCACGTAGATGATCTTCATTTAGAACAAGATTTTGTTACACAAAAAGAGTAGATTCTTAACTCCTACAATCAAATGGAGTTGTCAACATCAGGATTGAACATGTCCCAAGTTCAGATTAAGGACATCATGAATAAAGATATCGAACATTATCCACTCAAGGAAACAAGTCAGAAAGAACAGGATAATCCAGAGTTAGCAGAGCGAAAAATTGAAACAATGTCATCT
The DNA here is from genome assembly GCA_007258455.2 of Sequoia sempervirens. Taxonomy (NCBI): domain Eukaryota; kingdom Viridiplantae; phylum Streptophyta; class Pinopsida; order Cupressales; family Cupressaceae; genus Sequoia; species Sequoia sempervirens. The sequence continues at coordinate 21,121,429 of VDFB02358134.1, read as the reverse complement.
ACAGTGATCATTTGTCAAAGCATGTTTACTGAACAAAATATCTCAAAGCAAGTAGAATCAAAGCATGAAGGTGATACTATCACCATACTGGGGACAACTTCATCTCAAGCAAACATCAACATAGGGAGCACGAAGAGTCCTTATGATGAAGCTAGTGTCAATACTACAACCAGCCACACCATGTATCTTCATCCACCCATCACCCCATCCATGAATTGGGACCAACGTCAAAAGAAAGATTTGAATCAAAGTACGAAGAATGTTATCAAAGCAAAAGAAGCTGAGAAGCATAATGGACAAATCAAATACGCATGGATACCAAAGCATACAAAGAAAGATCATCCCTATCAAACTCCATCAGTCAAAGAAACTATGGGGAAAAATAAAAAAGGGAAAAGTATCCATCAAGAATGTCCGCAAAAGAAAAAGAAGGCTTTTCAAGCGACGTACAAAGTATATCAAGCAGTTGGTCCTAATTCCATGCACACTTCCGTATCCACCCACCATTGCTCATCTTCCCAAGTTTGGAGAGTCAAAGGTTCCAAACTGTCAACCAATCCATCTCTTATCCCTAAATGCACTCCATCCACGCCTCCACGCATAATATCCAATTCTCATATTGACCGTGTATTGGCAACAACCCTTCATCATAATGATTTAGAAGGCAATCTATCGCGATGTGCGCACAAAGACAAAGTCAACTCCGGTATCAATGAAGCAGATCAAAAATCCCAAAAGTTGCATTCAAGTGCACGTATCTTAGCAAAGAAGCTCCTTCAGGCAGGATATTGATGGCACATTATGACAGAGGCATCTACGTCAACACCACCAGGTGGTTCAACATGAATCTTTCGGAAAAATACAAAAAAATCAAAAAATGTGAAAATCCAAAAAAATCAGAAAAAGGATTGAAAATAGTTAAGATAAAAATCGTCCTCTAGTGAAAACCACTACGGTGGCGCTTTGGGCAAGACCATGATGAAAACCTGGCAAACAGGCGTCATGAGTAGAATCGAGCATCTACGTGCGCCACTTCAGGTGAAAGCATCTCATCCCATTCATAATAAATCGAGCATTCCATCCATCTTATCCATAATAAATCTACGCATCCATGAACCATTTATCCAATCCATTTGCATATATCTGCATCCATAGTCTGAGTCATCTTGATCTTGATAAAATTTTGGGGCACGCTTTATGCTTGCTTACGGTAAAACATCTCGACATGGGTCATTTTCATTGATCCTATCCTATCCTATGTTATTTGAGCCATGAAGCATTATCTAAATGAGCACTTGTTATCTGAACACCTTATCTTATCGCAAGATAATCCTTCACATACTTTGCGTGCTTACCATATCCATCCATCCATACACTTATCCGAGCATCCATCCATTGCATTCCATACGTTGCTAGACATTGGGGGCAGATATGTACATCTTGCTTCGAGAATAAATCTTGGTCTATATCCTCCAGCTTATGTGGCGATCCAAACATTGGAAACATGAAATCAAATTGGTCCACCACTTGTGAGCAAAAAAATCCGAATCACTAGCCCATGGCACATTTTGACGAGAAGACATTCCTTATCAGTCTTAATCTTTCATCAAACATCAATTGATATCAGTCGCATCTAAGCTGCACGTCAAACATCACATCAAATCATCCAAACATCTTTTGTTCGAAACCAAGCTCCATCAAACATGATCAATCAAATCCAATCAAAAAAACATCATCTCGGGATATCCTTGTGTTGCTTAACACTATCCTTGCATTGTCGTGTATCCTCGACAATGTTATCATTATCAATCCTAATCAACCCAGTCCTTGCATTGTTGTGTATCCTCAACAATGTTATCATCATCAATCCATCAAATCCTTGTGTTGCATAACACTATCATTGCATTGTTGTGTATCCTCAACAATGTTATCATCATCATCAATCCATCAATCTGATCAATCCACCTTAGCTTGGTCTTCAACAAAAATCATAAACAAAGCACTGATATCCTTACACATCCATATCCAAATTGTCAAAATCATGCGAAAATCCAAAAACATCCAAAACATATCAAAAATCCAAAAAACACTCAAAAAGCAGAAAACATCAAAAACATTGAAATCCGAACTACGTCGTCTCTGAGCTTAAACGTAGGCAAGGCTAATCTTTGATCAGCCCTCGAGACATCAAAATCCAAAACATTTTAAAAGCATCAAAATCCAAAAACATTTGAAAACATCAAAATCCAAAACATCAGAAAATCAAAAATCAAAACATTTGCAAAATCTTGAAAACACCAAAAAACCTCAAAACATTTCAAAACGTCAAAACATCCAAATATTTGAAAAAATCATCCATCTCATCCGGTTGCACTCAAAATAATCAATCATCCATAATAAACTAATTGTCACATTCATCCTTTAGCAACGCAAACAGAAACAATCATAGCGGTAACAAAATCAAGCTTGAATCAGTAAAATCAAAATCAAACTCTTGATCAGTCGCAAACATGTCAGTCGACTTTATATCATCAGCCTATCAATCAACTTATCAAACCATCATCATCCTGTACAATGCATGTCCTAGGATATATCGTTCCGACAATGGGCATCATTTATGGATATCACTTTGGATCTTATCCTATGAAAACACATCCCTTTGGCTGGAGGTATGAAGAACATTGGCTTGTTTGTGTACTTGATATTTTCTTTTGATTTATCTTATTGCGCTCAGTCCAAGGACCTCTCGATGATATCCGAACGAAGGATTTAGAGAGATAGGAATGGGGGCAACGATCATTATCTTTTGTCTCCTGTAGCTTGTTGGATGTTCTTGTAAAATAACTTGGCTAATACTTGCTTTGTTAGGGTACTCTAGCAAGGTTTCTTCAGATGTCAAGTGAACAAGAATACTCCTATCGCTTGTTGAGTCAAAGTCCATCACACTAGGTACAATGCCATCTTGGTCCTTTATACCTTGATGCATCGTGCTTAGGCGCATATCAAACATAAAGTAAGTGACCCTTTGAAAATCCCAATCCTTGATAAGCAAATCATCCATCTATCATCATCATCATTTATCATCATCATCTTTTATTATCATCATCATCATCTATCATCGTCATCTCTAATAAAAGTCTCGACCAATCATGGACTTTTGGATCCTCTTGTCATCATCTCATTCCGCACTAACATCATGCATTCGTCATGCATCCATCATGCATTCATCCTGCATCTGCAAACCATCAATAAACTGCATACCACATATCATTCATATCATACATCATAGGAAACATTGATCATTTCACATGCATTGCATAATCATCAACATAATATAGATCTGTTAGTCTAAGCATCTCATAAATCATCCATTGCATAATCACAACATATCACATCATCAAACTCATCCATCTCATATCATGTCATCATTTAAGTTGTTTAGAATAATATAGATTTGTTATTCTAAGCATCTTGAAATCATCTTTGCATCGTCATCCATAACCACCCATTTTGAACCTCTTTATCGTGAGATCGACCCTCAAATCGAATCTTTCACTCGACTCTCGAGGGGACAATGTACCAATGTACTTTCTCAGGGGCATCCGAAAATCAGAAATTTTTTAATTTCGACAAGGTAGTTTATTCTTTGAACCAATGCAACAAGTATTATTGCTTCAAAGAGGGCAAATGTAGACATGCAAAATTTACATTATGCATCTGATCGATTCACCAAATTAGATGTCGCATTAGGACCATTCATCAATTAATCAAGTGCATTTTCATCCATTCAAATAAACATTATCATTCAACCTTCATCTTGCATCATCCATTTAATTAAATAAATCAGGACTTCATTTAAATCAAATCTTAAATTGTATTCCATCATTTTCTGATTTAAATAAATCAAATATCAAAGTCCAAAATGTCAACTCACCTAATTAGCATTTAATCAGCATAATCATCATCTAATCCTAATCTAATGCTAATCACATCCCACTTGCATTATCTAGATCTAGCCACTTGCACAATAAATCAATTTTATTGATTTATTAAAACCTCATTTTCTCTCAACATGACAAGTCAAACAGGGCATTTATTGCTCTTCTTTCTTGTCCCCCTCTCAAAATTTATTGTAAATTTGAATTCAAAATTTCCCCCTCTTGGGCACTCTTCCCAAATCTTGCACATACATCAACTAATCACATGATGACAAGTGTCCTCAACTCATTGGCTTGTTTTTTATCCCACATTGGTCCCTCTTCAACACTTAGCATTTTGAAAATCTTTAACTAGGTGCTTCATCCTCAAGCAAATCCTTCACAATATTGCAAGGTCACTCTCTTCATTTGAGAGTTCATCTTGTCCATTTCACTCCATCATCTCCATCATCTATAGCAATTTCATCATTTTAGCTATCAATCAAGGATTGGGAAAGGGTCACTAGCACATGTGACACCAATCCAATATGAGATAGAGTTGGATTCTTGCTTCTTTATGCTTTCAGTTAGTTTAGTTGATATTTTGTTGTTTGGATTGCATTATGAAACATGATTCTATATTTCATATGGATTCTATATTTGATTTTGCTTGATTTAACAATACTCATGCTTGTTTATTTTTGAGCAAAATGCAGAATTAGGGTCTATAGGGATGTATAATTTAGGAAATTAGGGACTCAATTAGGCTCATTAATTTAGGGGAGCAAAACATAGTGTGAAAATTTTAAGGGTGACAATTTCTGACACTACATTTAGCCCCCACTTTAGTGAGACTATGGACTTATGCTTAGACTAACACTAAACTAGAAAAATATATGTGAAGAGGGGTTCGAATGTACAAATGTTGAAGAGATGGGATGACAAGGAATCTAGGAGGTGCACAAGCCCCCAAGATCTAAGATCCCATGGAAAACCAACATAATCGCAAAGGAACACACACATGCATGTAAGATATGGAGCAAGATAACATACAATAGCATACATGTCAGGAAACACGAGGCATCCATAATGAAGACCCATGACATGATGGAGCATAAAGATGAAAATGAAATGAAGATAAATGGCATATAAACACTATCTAAACATAAAGAAGAAACACAAAAGGAACATAAAAAAACACAAGGTTAGTACTAAAATATTTGATTCAATAAGGTAGAGAGACCTTAGTCTTAAATTGTCTCAAATACCAAACATCATCCATCAAATGCATGACTATTCCCATGAGGACTGAAGTCATACACATCACTGATGGGTCACATGGCTTCACTAACAATCAAAGTGTGTTATGCTATGTGACCATGTTAAAAAGGGTGCTGAAGTTCATGATGCAACAAGTTCCATTATGTTGAATCCATGATTTATATTACAAAAACTCACTTTAGTGGGTGCAAAAAAACTCACCTCAAGGGGTGCAACAAAACTCACCTAGGGGGTTAACAAAACCCACCTTAGGGGGTGCATAAAACTCACCTTAGGAGGTGCATAATGACAATAGGATGAGGCTAAGAAATCAAGAGATTTTGTATCAACACCACCACAAGAGATGGAAAAAATAACAAAGAGGATTTTTTTAGCATTAGAAAGGTCATACCTTAGGGGATATCACTTATGAAATCACCACAAGAGAGGACAAGTCATGGAAAATAAAAATTCATGCCTTAGGGAATACTTTCCATAGCATTACCTCCAAGGGAAATTTCCTATACCAAGAAAGGTCACACTCTTGAAGGATATCAAGCCCAATATCACCACAAAGGAGACAATAACATAGAATAAGAAGATTACAGTTTGATCAACAAGGTGACACTTCTTAGGAGTCATATGCTATCATCAATAAGAAGGGACTATTCCTCACGAAAAAATGAGTGGAGGACTATATGCCCCCCTTAAAATTTTAGTGTACTTGGTACATTAATGTTTCAAGGAGATAAAGAGGGATCCCTTGCTAGAAGGAATGCACCTAGGATAAGGCCACTGAACCCTTTGCCCCCCAAGTGTAAGGAGAAAGGTGAGCCAAATTTATGATATGATACTCCTTGCAAAATGATAGATGATTGCATAAAGCCAAGTTTATACCCTCATGGATGGTAGTGAGTATGTTTTGACACTGCAACTACCACATGGAAAGGAATAAATAAAATTGAATGTTAATGGATTATATGCTCAATTTAATTCCCATAAGGATCAAATTATCTTAATTTCTTCTTTAAAGCACAAAATTCATTGGTAAGATGTCCAAGTTTTCTATGATATGCATAGTAAGACATTTTTTTACTCTTTCATTTCTTATCTTCTTATTCATGGATGGGTGGCAATGTGATATTCCCTAGTTTGAGAAGTTTATCTAAGGCTCTTTGAGTCTTCATTATAGGATGTAGGAAAGGTAAATTTTTAAGTTTGTATTTCTTGGTTGGTGGTTAAGATGTTTGTTGTGAGATTGGAGGATTTTGGTAACCTAATCCTTTGGTATCTATTGATGGTGTTTTCTCCAAGAGGGGATGAATTTCATGCTCATTATCTATGTGACATCCTTGATTACTCAAGATTTGAAAGAATTTACCATAGTATTGTTCTAGGTTGATAGGTGTGTTAGTGACTTTGTTTTCATAGGATGAGAGAGCATCAATAGAAATGTCCTGATTGTGAGTATTATGAATAGGTTTCACCATGGTCAGTAGTTGAGATATGCCTTGCTATTCAATTTTGGGATGTAAGATGTTAAACATTTCAAGTGGTGGAATTATAGGAGGTGTTGAATATTGACATAGGTTGTTAAGCCATTGGGTAAACCCACAATAATGGGTTAAAAAATTTCACATGAAGAAAAATTAGAAATGCCCATCAAAATTTTTAAAATGGCTTACTCCTAATGAAGGGGGTTCAAATGAACCCCCCCTTCTAATGAACCCACCCTTCGAATGAACTTCCCCCCTTATAATGAACCCCCACTTGCACCATATAGGGGGGTTCATTTAAACCCTCCTTCATTAGAAGGGGGATTTGAATGAACCCCCCTTTTTTCACCTTCCCCTCCATCATATCAAAATTTATGTATTCTTTTTACTATTGAAGCCTAGGAAGGATGTTCAAATGGAGTCAACTATTGGAAGATGGTCAATGCTCACCTCAAGATTTGTGACATAGAATAACCACCTCTTGTGGATCTGTTAACTCTAGTAGTTGTATCGGGCATTAACAGGTCAATCTTTTGGTGCAATGATAATTGTGGGTAAACAATTGATATCAGATCCAAAGGTGTTAGGTTTGAATCCCCTCGGGTAATGCTGAGGGGGATTTTGTTGGCAGATGGTCAGCACTCCCCTTAGGATTTGTGACATGGACTAACCACCTCCCATGGATCCATTAACTCTGGTAGTTGTATTAGGCATTAACAGGTCAATCATCTTTTGGTGCAATGACAACTATGGGCCAACATCAATAAGTGATAAAACAAGTTGGAGGACTGTAGTGATCAAAATGTGTTTTCCAACAATTATAAATTTAATATATATTTTTTAGTTTTTAGTTTTACTGAACATAGGTTTTTCACCAAACATTAAGTTCAGTGAAAAATGATTGTGGAAAAATAGTAAATTTGGGAAAAAAATATTTAAAAAATATACACACTAGGTATTGATGTCTTTGTTCCAACAAAAAAATGAAAAATGAAATTCAATACATACCAAAAAATTTGTGTGAGCCGAAGTGCACCTATGTCTAAATTGTAATTGGTTTGATTCAAAATTTAATTAGAAGAAAATACTCAAAAAAATGTTATGAAACAAAATGAAAGCACTATACTAGTGTTACCAACCTAAATCCAAATGAATCATAATTTTATCCTTTGTAGAAAAAAGGTTATTCAAGCCGAAGTAGACACCACATTTTAAAAATGTTGTTTACTATTAAAACTAGTTATCAAAGTAGATGCAAAAACAATTACAATTTAATTTCAATTTTTTTTAAAAAATACATTTAAAATCTACAAAAAAAACCTCACAAATCACTAGTTTATATCAATTTCAAATTCCTAACAGTTTACCTACTGTAGGTGTTAGACTGTGAATTTTTTTCTAAACATGTTGATTTCAATGTCAAGTTTGGCCAAAAAGTGTTACCCATTATTGTGGGATGACCCCAATGTTGCATAGAAGGATAAAAGGTTGCATTATTTTTAAGGTCACACATGAAGTTTTGTATGAATTCATGCATTGTTTCTTCATCTTGTCCCAAGATATCTATCTTATGAGGACATGAATTGGGAGGCTCCTGAGAGTATTCTTCCATAGAAGTTTGACCTATGCCTAGAAAATAGTACATAGTCACCCAGGGGCATCTTATTCTTCAACAGGGATTCTAAAATATCAATGTTTGATTGGTTTTTACACTTCTTAAAGATTATAATTCTACTTGCAAAAAGTTGTAACAGTAAGTAATTTCCTAGAATTTGCTAAATTTATGCCAATTTGATACAAAATGAAAATATGCAATAATGTTGAATATATTTAAACAAGTTATGAATGTAAATTTTAGATCTGAAATGCAATAATTAACTAATTCTAAAATTTAAATTCCTAGGAATTATTATTTTCATACAATTTTGAAATTTAAACTAATAGGCCAAAACTGGGGTAGAGAATAAACTAGGTTTAGCTTGGTATAAGTATCAATCTAAGGATCATAAGCTTGCGAGAGGTGTTGTGACAATATACCTAAGGGAGGAAAGTAGTGAATTAGGTGGGGATGAATGAAACTAGAGCACATAAATTTCCTAAATGAAAATCTGGTTTAACTTTTCTATTCTACCTTTTTGACAGTAACTCACCAAGAACTATGAAAGGAACTATTAGTTCTGTAACAAGAATAATTTGTGACAACAACATTAGTTTATTGACAGAAAATAAAACACACTTTACCAAATTAAAAATACTAAAATCAAACTATAATAAGATATTACGTTCCAAACTAAAATCACAAAATCTTCAATCAAACCAAAATATAATAAAGATGCTGGAATTTAAATCACGCGACCATTAAAGTTTGAAATCTATTGAAATTAAATCAAATAGAAAATAAATAACACATAGAAATATTAACAAGAAAAATAAATAAATGTCACCGTCCTTCACCAGGGAGTGGGCCCTTGCTATCTGGTTTGCAAGTGAGAAGAGATGAGAGCTTTTCTATGTTGCCTTGATCAGAAGAATGATATTTTAATTCTTGGAGATAATACAAAAAAATAATCATCCCCCAAAAGTCTGCTTATGCTGCTTATATATACACAGCCTATAAAAAATACACACTAGAGTAGATAGTTTTTTTTGGCCTACAACCAACAAACTAGAAGAAACAAAATGCGGATTGATAGCCACATATCTAAAATGGGTTCTTAAAATAAATTATGAACTAGAAGTGTATAATCTTCTCACAGCTCCTCCTCATTTAGTTCCATGGGTTTTTCTCTAGCTACCAAACACATCCCCTTTCACAAACTAATATTTGTAGTTTTGTCAAGAAAAAACATCCACCATATACCTAGTAGTGGATCCTCCATCAACGGTTTCCACATGGGATACACTGGTGCTAAAGTGGTCACTATCACACATGGAATTATTGGATTACAAAGATCTTAGCATGAAATAGATTCACGTGGATGAAGAATACATGTGGGAAGTGTCATGAAGAACCAAAGGAAGGTCACCATTAGATAAAAAAATGCACAGTCATCTCTAAATAGGTAATGGATGCCACCTTAGAAGCTAACATCATCTTTTAAAAATATGATAGAACTAAATTGTTGGTCAAAAAGTAATACACATAATTTCCTAACCAAAAAGTGACAGGAAGGTCTACACCCTTAAAGTTGCATGCTACAATATATATCTTTTGTTGACATAGTGAAAGAGATATTAGTAAACACAATCTAATATTATTTATTCACATATTTTATTCAAAAACTAAATTAAAGATTACTTATATATATATTAAATCATATGCAACATAAAATGGTATGATATTGAACAAAATGGGATGTGGGGATGATGAGTATGAAGGTCCATGAAATAGGCCAAAGTACGACATAAAATGGGACATAAATGGATCTCACGATAAATAACACACTTACTTTCAATTTTATGAACTATATGCAATATTCCTAAAAAAAAATGCAATTAGTGATTCCAAAATAAAGATCTACAAGTACCTACAAACTAAGTAGATAGAGACAAACAACTATGAAAAAGTTTGTTGATGCACCTATACAAGTATAGGTTCATCTAGGGGTGTTTGAGGCCTTGATATGAGGTTTGAAAATTGAAAAATGGAATGTTTAAGTTGGTGTTTAATGTTTATGTTTCTATCTGCAACCAGGAAAGATGGTGATTATTTTTCAAAAAAAAATTGATGTGATTAAAATGCAAATGCGTGATAATATATGAATAAAAATGAAAAATTATGAATGCAATTTTGAATGAAAATATGATCTAAATTACTGAAATGCACCCTAATGAAAACTATGATGCAAGCTGTGATGAAATATTTTTGGATTTTTATGAATTTTATTTTGTAAATATAAAACCCTAAATGAGAAATGCAAGATAATACTATGCAAACACTAGATCTAGGGTGAATGAATGCAATTTTTAGAGGGTCTATGATGTCAAATTTTAGGTTCACCAAAATTTAATGTATGAAAAAGGGAACCCTAAGTTTTATGTCTAAACCTAGGGTTAATTAGCTTCCTTTTTCAAAGGTACACTAGAAAGGTATATCAACAAGACGAATAGTTTGACTATCAACCACAAAAGTGAGCCAATCAAACTTGGATCTCCTTTATTATGGCCTTGAAAGTTGATTGGAAATGATTTGAAATTATTAATCTAATTCAACCATATGACCTAATATGATAAATTCAATATTTTGGAAGCACACAGACTAAAATAATAAATTGCAGGAAGATCTGAGAAGTACTCAAGATTGTGCACCTGCCATAAGAAGTTGAATTTGGCATGCAAAAGAGGACACAAATGCCTAGGGTCATATGGGTCCCTGATACGGGATTCTCAAATTGATTTTGTAGTCCTCTAATGTTGGATTTGGCCTTATATTTTAAAGTTGTAGAGTTGTTAGGATGTTGTCAAGTAATTTTGTAGTTGAGTTTCTGTGGCCTAACAACTTTTAGGGATTTGAATGCAACAATTGACAATTTTCGTTCAATCCTTCTTTATTCCTCTTCAAACTTGTAACCTAAAGATTCAAAGAGAGAAAATGTTAGGCCATTTAAGGGCTTGCCTCATTCAAACCTTATGTAAGGATTTCCACTTCCAAAATGGAAATGTAAATAATAGGAATGATAATTGAAAGGAAGGACTGATGAAATCACAATTGATGTAGAGCATCTGGGCAATCATGCAATCAAAATCATCCAAAAAAATATATGTATATGTTTTCCAAATTTGGTTTGTTTTGGGTTTGGTGTTAGACTCTCATAGTATTGGCAATCCATGGTATGGTCAAAATGGTAGGCAATCATGAATGTTCCTTTGAAGGTGGTAAAGACATTCAATGAGAAAATATCAAGTCATATTAAAACTGTTGACACTGACAATTTTTTTAAAAATGGTGAATTATCATTGAAGAGTGATTTCACAAGGTTTCTATTGTCTCTTATAAAATGCACCCTATGCAAAGTTATGAAAACTAAGCTTTCTAGAGAAACATGGCATCATTTCAAGGCTGTAGGTCACCTAAAGTTGAAATGAACCTCTGGAGAAGGCCGGCTTCCCTTGGTGTCACCTAACTGCTAATTCTGTAGAGGGAAAGGTAGGAGTGAATACAAATGAAAACTAACCTATGGTGATACACTAAATTGATGAGATCAATGGAATACTAAGACTGTATTTGAAAATTGTCGATGATCATAGGCTACACATCAAATTCTATGAGCTACACATTAATATATATCATAAATAGGTTTGATGCACACACTTTTCAATAAAGGAAAATATTTTCATAGAAAAGAATCTATGTGTGATTATGTAAACATAGTTTGTGATTCATATAACGGTGTTTTTTACAAAGGAAGGCATGAAACACTAGATAAAGATATAAAGGAATAAAATAATTCACAAGATAACTCAATCATTAACCTAAAATGCACAACACTTTGTGGGAATAGTGATGAAAACCTAAATCATCAACAGTGGCCAAGGTAACTCTATACTTTATATTCCAAAATCGAAGTGAGTTACAAAGCATACACCAGCTAAGAGGGGATTGTTAAAAATAACTAAGTCTTTTGAATGTATTATTCGAACTCCTTTACAAAGAGGAAAAAATGCCTTATATACAAAAGTGTGTTAGCCCCCTTAGGGCTTACAAAATATTAGACTTCAGAAAAATCTCCCCTAGATCTTTCGAATGGAGTTAATGTTGTATTAAACACGCATCGCTACTGTCCATGTCGGCAAGAGTCGCTTCCATGAATTGTCTTCTTCAGATCTTTCTGCAACCACCACATTCACTTCTGCTCCTCATGTACACCTTTGAATCCCCTAGCGAGCTACTTTGAATGCTCTTGAGCTTAGAATAGATACATGTTGCTTTTCGCCTCATTGATCTTCTTCTCCCCAGTCAGACTGCCATAGCTCGCCTTTAGCTCCTCAAATTGGTCAATCAATGTCACATAGATTCTTCAGGCAGTCAAAAGTTTCAAACGACATTGCATGTTTGTGAGACACCATCGGTGTCTCCCTGATGTGATTCCATCCTTTAGCAGTTATCGGCATGGCATGGGTCAACTGGTGAGACATTTCGATGAGCTATAGAAGTCATATCGAGCTCGCAAAACCTATCAGCAAGATTGCATTCTTTTGGCAAGACCACATGGTGAAGTCCTTCTCTCGGCAAGACTTCCTTCTTCACCAAGACCTTATGGTGAAGGCATGATCCTTTGCTGAGTTCCATTTCTTTTGGTGTGGTCCCCTTTCTATTTGGCAGGACATCACATGATCGGGGAGACCTTATAGTGAAGGGGGAACCCTTCGGCGAAACCTTTAACAGTCGAGGAGATATCTCCCCGAAACAAATCCATCTCGCTGAACTAAAACTTCATATCAGTGAAACCCTCGAGCTTCGGCCATACTTTATCTCCTCGGCATGACATCACATCGAATCCCCTATACTCTTGGCAAGACACCATGCTTATTAGCCAAACCTCCTGTCGAAGGTAAAATTATCACCGAACTAAAACTTTGGTGGGGAATTCTTCTTTTAGGTAGACCTATGGTGATATCTCTTCTATGTCACCAAGACTCTAGCACGTTGGCCAGACTTTATGCCGAAGGCATAACCTTTTGCTAATCTTTTCATTTTAGGGAGACCTCTTCATAGTCATGCCGATATGTATTCCTATGTTCATATGCATTGTTGTAACATCCTCTTATCGAGGAGACATCCTGTAGATACCCTACATCTCACTGAAACATTTATATGTTCACTTTTGGTCATCATGACAATCCCGTTCTCTTCTTGATGAAGCAACATGTCGGTGTGACTATCACTGGTCAGTGAGACTTCAAGACTTCATACCGATAAAACCTTTTTGTGCTTTGTCGGCGAGACCAAATGCATTCGCCAAGACATCTCTCCACCACAATGTTTCTCACCGAGATGCATATCTTTATCCGTGGTCAGTGAGACATAAGGATCTCACCAAGACCTTTCTCCGAAGGAGACCTTCACATCAATGGGAAACCCCTGCTAGTTGGCAAGACATCTGGAAGGTCTTGCCAACTTTCTCCTTAAAGGAAAATTATGTCAAACTTGACTGAGGCTAACCTTTCAACTCAACTCCCTTGTTAGGTGTCATCAGATGCATGACCTAGCCGTCAATGCAAATGTACCATTTGGCCCTTGTGAACTTCTAAAACATAGATTTCCTAACTAATTGAGCCCATAGGTGAAAACTAGGTAACATTTATGGCGACCTTTGTAAGATGTTTGCCTACTAAACATGGAAACTAGTAGCCAAACTTGTCCATTGGGCATGGAGTCATTGGGAAAACTGAGGAACAAACTTGGAGCAACTTTGTACATGACCATAACACATTGTGACTCACTAGAACACTTGGAAACTTATTGAAAACAAGAAAAAATGCTAAATGGAAACTATTTATTTGTGTTGGAAGAACACTTAGGGAATTGAAACAGCAACTAAACCTACCCTATACTAACCAGTAAGAAACTTGTCAAACAAAACCATTCACAGGATGGTTGAAATAGCTACCCTTTCTCCTCAATATGCAATGACTCTCAAGCTTAATGGCAGCTAAATAAAAATGGGACACAGGAAGATATTTATCAAGACGATGCACTGCCCCTTGAAAGAGGTGAATAAATTCACTTAACTCGCCAAACAAACCATACATATTGTCAACCAAAGGAGGACAAATGAGCTGAACACACTCTTATTTGGCTGTCAGTGCATCTTGCATATCTTCTTTTGTTGTACCTTCAGGTGTAGGTACAGGATTGGTGCTTGGTGTTGTATTGGACTCCATCTAAGCTAGGCATCTGATTGGACAGCCTCTGGTAAGGGTAAAGCTTGAACTCTCCTTGTTGATCTCTTGCTCGTGGGAAGCCTCTTCATCACCTTGCTAGCTAGAAAGGTATAACCCCTATGGCTGACTTGATGGAAGAGAAGTAGCCTCCTTACTATGCTCATGCTTTCCAAAATGAACATTCACTCCTTCAATGGAGAATAGTGAGATGGCTTCCCCCAACACACTTTCAATCAATACATCAGCTTTTGGCTCCTCTATACACTGGAATGGAAGCTGCTTATAACATTCATAATTACTCATAGAAAGACATTCCAAATCATTATTTCCTTCTTCAATGAAAGAAGGTAAAGGTTCAAATAATGAAGTGGCCTCAATGGGAGAAGAAAAAGGTTTAACCAGTTCAGTAGTCTACAATTCCTCTACACAACAAGAAGGAAGCTCCTTCAATTAATCATGATCTTGTAAAATAGGATTATGAGGCCCCTCTTGTTGTTTCGGCAACTTTGTAGTTGTTGCTTCAGATCATCATCACTATCAACCTCTTTTGGTTTGTTGCCATCCAATGTTGAACAAAACTATTCAATAATAACTGTACATGCTTCTTCATAAAGCTCAACATTGGCTCTCTCATTCATAACATGCTCTAAGAAATCAAAATTCATACCTTGAAGAATAGTATTTAGTTCAGCTTTAGGCTTTCCTTCCAAGTCTAATGCTCCATTATCTTGCTGACTGTCATCAATCGACAACTGCCCAAATGGCTTGATGCCTTCTAGCTATTCTAAAACTGCAACCTCGCAAGTGCCTTTCATTTGAGGAAGATCGTCAGTTAGTTTGAGCTTTGAGAAGAAACCATTTGTTTGAAGCTTGGAACTGAAAACCCATGCTCCTTCAACTATGCAATTTCATCATAGCTATCCATGCTAGATTCAACCTATCTGAAACTTGGAATTTTCAAGTTACGAACCTCTTCATAAATAGGCTGATGTGGAATATAAGGAGCTACTTGGACTTCATGACTCTGTGTTTGAGAAAGAAAAAGCTTCATTTGCTCCTCTTTTGTAGGTAACTCTCTTTCGAGCCTATTCTCAAACTGTCTCCTTTGTGTTTCTAATTCATGTCCATGAAGGTAGTCCTAATAGGCCATTTCTTCTTCTTGTTGATCGTACTCCTGCTGCCTCCTAATCTCTTCCATCTACCTTGTGATATTTGACAGCATGTCCTTCATGTTATTCATGTTATTCTTTATATACTCAACCTCTTGGAGCTAATTTTGGACATCCAAAAGTGGATCCAAAGACTGAGCAGGGGTGGGTGGGAGGTAAGCATGTTGAGCATGTTGATAGGCTACTATTGCATGGCTGTTTGGGATTAAACCACATCATGATTGGCCTGATATGGCTAATATGGTGATTGGTTGACAGGATTTTCATGAAATGAGGGATGATTAGCAGTTTCATGACAAGCTAGATGATAGAACATGTCTTCATAAAATGTAGACATTTTCGAGCATTCATAGAAGCTAGAAACACATTAAAATTTCTTGTAAAACAAGAAGACTAGATCTGATTTTCTAGAAATAAGAACATACCAGCACTTAATCTGCTTGAAACCAGTTGATATTCTCCCAGAGTCACCAGGTATGTAAAGAAAATGCCTCCTAAAGGCTAAAACTACTACTGCACACACCAAATAGCAGCAATAAAATGCATAAACATGAACTGAGAAGTAGTTCACAGTCCCACTAGGCCTTCCAAAAACTGTTGTCTCTTATAAAATGCACCCTATGCAAAGTTATGAAAACTAAGCTTTCTAGAGAAACATGGGATCATTTCAAGGCTGTGGGTCACCTAAAGTTGAAATGAACCTCCGGAGAAGGCTGACTTCCCTTGGTGTCACCTAACTATTAATTCTATAGAGGGAAACGTAGGAGTGCATACAAATGAAAACTAAATTATGGTGATACACCGAATTGATGAGATTAATGGAATACTTAGACTGTACTTGAAAATTGTCAATGATCATAGGCTACACATGAAGTTCTATGAGCTACACATTAATATATATCACAAATAGGTTTGATGCACACACTTTTCAATAAAGGAAAATATTTTCACAAAAAAAATCTATGTGTGATTATGTAAACATAGTTGGTGATTCATATAATGGTGCTTTTTACAAAGGAAGGCATGAAACACCAGATAAAGTTATAAAGGAATAAAAGAATTCACAAGATAACTTGACCATTAACCTAAAATGTACAACACTTTGCAAGAATAGTGACGAAAACCTAAATCATCAACATCAGCCAAGGTAACTCTGTACTTTACATTACAAAATCGAAGTGAGTTACAAAGCATACACCAACTGAGAGAGGATTGCTAAAAATCACTAACTCTTTTGAATGTATTATTCAAACTCCTTTACAAAGAGGCAAAAATTCCTTATATACAAAAGTGTGTCAGCCCCCTTAGGGCTTACAAAATATCAGACTTCAAAAAAATCTCCCCTAGATCTTTCGAATGGAGTTAATGTTGTATTAAATGCTCGTCCCTACTGTCCATGTCAGCAAGAGTCACTTCCATGAATGGTCTTCTTCAAATTTTTCTGCAACCATTGTATTTACTTTTGCTCCTTGTGTCCACCTTTGAATCCCCTGGCAAGCTGCTTTGAATGCTCCTGAGCTTAGAATAGATACATGTTACTTTTCACCTTGTTGATCTTCTTCTCCCTAGTTAGATTTCCATGACTCACCTTTAGCTCCCTCAGATTGGTCGACGAATGCCACAGATTCTTTGGGTGGTCAAAATTTTTGAACAACATCACATGTCAGTAAGAAATCATTGGTGTCTCCCTGATGCGATTTCATCCTTCATCAGTTATCGGCATGGCATGGGTCAATTGGTGAGATGTTTCGAAAAGCTATAGAAGTCATATCAAGCTCGCAAAACCTATCGACAAGACTACATTCTTTCAGAAAGAACACATGGTGAAGTCCTTCTCTCGGTGAGACTTCCTTCTTCACCAAGACCTTATGGTGAAGGCATGATCCTTTGTCGAGCTCTGTTTCTTTTGGTGGGGTCCCCTTTCTATTCAGCAAGACATCGCATGATCGGGGAGACCTTATAGTGAAGGGGGAACCCTTCGATGAAACCTTTAACAGTTGAGGAGATATCTCCCCAAAACAAATCCGTCTCACCAAACTAAAAATTTATATTAGTGAGACCCTCTAGCTTTGGCCAAACTTTATCTCCTTGGCATGACATCACATCGAATCCCCTGTACTCTCAGTGAGACACCATGCTTATCGGCTATACCTCCTGCCGAAGGAAAAATTATCACCGAACTAAAACTTTGGTGGGGCCTTCTTCTTTCGGGCAGACCTATGGCGATATCTCTTCTATGTAGCTGAGACTCTAGCACATCAGCCAAAACTTATGCCGAAGGCATAACCTTTTTCCGATCTTTTCATTTCGGGGAGACCTCTTCATAGTCATGTCGATATGTATTTCTACTTTCATATGCATCGCTATAACATCCTCTTGTCGGGGAGATGTCCTGTAGATACCCTACATCTCGCTGAAACCTTTATATGTTCACTTTTGGTCATCATGACAATCTCGTTCTCTCCTTGATGAAGCAACATGTCGGTGAGACTTCAAGACCTCATACTGATAGAACCTTTTTTTTCTTTGTCGGCGAGACCAAATGCATTCGCCAAGACATCTCTCCACCGCAAAGTTTCTCATCAAGATGCATATCTTTATTGGTGGTCAGTGAGACATAAAGATCTCGCCGAGACCTTTCTCCGAAGGAGACCTTCATGCCGATGGGAAACCCTTGCTAGTCGGAAAGACATTTGGAAGGTCTTGCCGACTTTCTCCTTAAAGGAAAATTATGTCAAACTTGACTAAGGTCGACCTTTCAACTGAACTCCTTTGTTAGGTGTCATCAGATGCATGACCTAACCCTCAATGCAAATGTTCCATTTGGCCCTTGTGAACCTCTGAAACATAGATTGCCCAACTAATTGAGCCCGTAGGTGAAAACTGGGTAACAGTTTCATTATGCTACGATATCATAAAAAGAATGTTGTACTTCCTACAACTTGTGGATCTCTAAATTATGTTGCACTACAGGTAATTATTCATGATCTAACTATGAAGGATTGGTTGTCTATATTTGGTCTTTTGGGGTCATTCTTTTCAAAATGCTTTTAGGATAATTCTCTCCTTTTGATGATGTTAATATAATTAAATTATATCATAAGATCCACCATGCAAAAATTATTTGTTTCATGGTTCTCTTTTAGATTATGGAGATTAATTTCAAATATATCAAAATAAAATATTTATGAAGATCAATTGTTTAAGAAAGGTTATTTTTACCTAACTGTGCTTTTCAGCCCAATCAAGTTAGGCTCGGATAACACAAATGTTTTCTACTTTGAATAAGGAGAAAGGTACGCAAAGTATTTTGCTAAAGTTACTTATGATCATCCAAATAGTGCCATGAAATGAATTTTTAGATTTCATAATGCAATTGCTTTACAAAAAGGAGGAATAGTACAATTTTTTTTGAATAAAGTAGTTCCTTAAATTCATTACAAGAAAAATGCTTATAAGTTTCCCACACAAGTTGTGGTAATAACTAAATAAGATGCAATAAAAGATAAATTTTACATTTAGAAGTAAAAGAAGATGTCTAAGAGAAAAGGAATATGTCATTGCCTAAATGACGAACCCCATTGTTGATCAACTACATCTTCAATTCGTTTGTTAATAGCTATAGAGGTTTTTGGAAGGGACAAAGAAATGATGTTAGAGCTTAGGATTCAATGTCTCTTATACTTCAAATGATCAGATATACAACTTATCTCTTGTTAAGAATCAAATCAGAGAGTTAAAGGTGTCTCAAGATGAGATACACAGTTATCATGAAGATCCAAGAAAATTAAAGATCATCTAATCATCACGAGAAGCTCTAGCTTCTTAGTTTTATTAATTGGTTTGTTGACTGTGTAGGTACAGGTATAATCTTATCATACAAATTAGCAGAGAATGATCATATATATTCAATATAAAGACTATGTCACAATATTAAAGGAAATGACATAGGAGGTATATAGTGCATAGTCAAGACAATCACAAAGATCAAATACACAACCAACATAATAATAGAGAATGTTCTAGAGGCTAGCTCACAAACATCATGGGAAAAAGTTATAGTGATTATGAAGAGGAAAAGGTTGTAATGACTATTAGCCTATCTAGATTTTTATGTTGACTGTGAAGAGCAAAAGAATTATAAAATACAATTTAAAAGGAAAAAAGACAGACAATGCCATGAATTTGATTAAGATAGTCTTGAATGAATTCCAAAAGAAGAGATTGAAGAGCATTTCTACAGTGTTAGAAGAAGTAACTTTCACCATCTACAAATTCATCTTGTAGGCGGCAAAGAGTGTTCTGATAGTCAATAAGAGAAAACCATGGATTCTAAGGAAATTAATTGTGTAAAGAACCTAGTTACAGGGCAAAAGCTTCAAAGGGGGACATCAAGATCATAACCAAGGTGGATTTTCATGATGAAAAGAAAAATGAAAGGACTGTTATGATAAATCAAAGACAAGGATGACAATCTTAATCATCAAAGAATAGTTTCACCTCTGTCAATAGTTTTACCTTTGATTCTTCACCATGTACTTAAAACAACAACAAATGCTACCTCACATGTGTCATCTACTTTTATAGACAAGGTGGTATTATCATCAAATATTGAAAAATGTTGGACCATTATCTAGCTTGGCTTCAAGATTAAGCTACACTACAAAGCTAAATATTGATAATTTTGTATCATCGAATCGAAAACTAACATGAATGTTTCTGTAGATAATGTTGTTTGATGTGTAAAGTGACAATGATAACACCAAAGTAAAGTGACTAAAAGGAGGTCTTTTCACTATCTTAAAGGCCAAGAGACCAAGGATAAATACATAGAGCTAAAGATATCACAATCACATGAAAAGGGAGAGATAAGTGACTCAAATAATGAAGTCACAGTTGAAGAAAGGAAGCTTCAATGGAGTACAACTATAGTCACTATACATTGACAATAGTGGACAAATTGATACGTTGTACAATTACCTATAGTTTCAGGGTAAGGAGTAGAGCACAAAGAAATGACGACTAATATATTGAATGCCAAGTTATAAGGAAGCAACCTAGAATTCATCACAATTAAAGTCAGTGTGCAGACATAAAATCTGGAGATTTCATTGGATAGCAGAGACAGTGCTATGACTAAATAAAGGACATGACTTCTAAATAAATAGAAAATGCATCAAATAAGGAACATTGATAGCATAGATGTCAATAGTTAATCATTAGTATTACAATTCAAGAGCAGGCCATGGGAATCTATCCCATTTTAGAGGAAAATGAACAGCTCATAAAAGTAATCCTTTAGGTCTAAACAAGGTAATTCAAAGTGGCATTCACTAAGGTTACTTAGAAGCCTTAAACTCTAGTAATACAGTGAAGGGTTTCTTCAAAAAGAACCGCATCCTAGAAGAGGCCTTGGGGTTGCAATGGGTTTTGAAACCCTATGAGCATAGTGAAGCCCTAGAGTAAAAAACTGTAAAGATGCATCCAAGAAACATAGAGAATAGAAGGTTTTTCATCATTTCTTTCTAGGACAATAAAGAAACATCTTACATTTTCAACAAAGCATGAAGAGTACATAGAAGAGATAGAGAAACCATGCTAAAAATTGTTACATTTCAGAGAAAATACCATAGGAAATAACAAATTTCACTGTCTTTCTATCACAACTAGAGCACAAACAATGTTTTCTTTCAGAGATATGAAAAATTCTCAACATTTTCATTCAAGAGAGTAGCTTACTAGCAAGGAGGAAAAATTCAACCATGCAGAGAATACTTAGAAGCTTCAAACCCTTAGCACCAAGAGCAATAGCATGATAACATTATTGGTGAAAATGAATGCAAAGTGAGTCTGTGAGTAGGGTTAAGAACTTTTGAGTTTCTCAATGAAACCCTAATTTTGGCTGACCAAGGTGTTATTTTCACTTTTATTTCATAAAATTGCATGATGATTAATATTGAGGTCCTGGTTAAGACCTTTTTATGGTCTATTCAAATTTTGGCGCCTAACAACAGAGACATTTCTTTTTTTGTATACTCACAAGACAAGTATTAGGTTATTTTAACACCTATTAAGGTAATAGTCAATTAATTACCTTAGTACTTGTTATAATAATTGTGATATTTGTTTATTTTAACATTTATTAAGGTAACTAACTATTAGTGTTACCTTTAATACTTTTTAAAATAGACTAATAGGTGCCCTCTAAGCATGCAAAGAAGGAGAGTTGAGTCAGAATCAGTTGAACTAAAGTGTTATGCATACATTTAGAGTTCTATCTTTGAATTCAAGTCAAAATCAGGTATTTTTGAACTTCTCTTTGATCAAACAACTTGAGAGGGGGATTTTGGAGCTAAATTAGCTCAAATTGGAGTAGTTATGAGTCCTCTTTTTTAGGATTTTTTTTTCTTTGTGGAGTATCTTGAGATGGATATTTTGAATGCTTTTGATTGTAGTTGACTCCTCTGGGAACTTTGGGACTATTTCTATATTTTAGGAGGGAAATGTTATGATTTTTCCCTGGTTCTTTCTTTTTACATCCTCTCTTGGATATTGTAGAGAGACTTAGAGTTTTTTAGCTCAATACATTTTACATTTTTGATGCAACAAATATTTTAGCTTTTTTTAAAATTTATTCCAAAGATTCCTTCTATTATTCAATAAAATCTGGCATTTACCTTCTCTTTTTTAGGTGTTATGTCTCTTACAAATGATCTCGATCAAAATTTAATGTTTTTTAGTATCAAAACCTTTAAATTTATATCTCATTCATGGTTGCATGTATACAAAATAAATTAATCATCACAGGTCATAGGTTGTGCCATTGATTTGTCTTATATTCCAAGTTGTGAAAACATTGTTTTCCTTCAAAGAAAATAGATTTCTCAAGCATTTTTATGAAGCATTTATGTGATTATATTTCCCAAACTGAGTTGTGACAACAAATATTTTGAGACATAGTTGTGAATCAAAATGCATGTTAGTTACATTTTGGTGTATCACCTAGAACTAGCTTTTCAAGTTTTTATCAACTATCCTTCTTCCTTTTTCCCACAAAATTTATTAGTTTCTAGGAGATCTAAAGGGGAACCAGACCATAATCTGGAGATTCATCTTCATCATGAGCAACCAACAGGCTTGAAGATATTTCTATGTTTCACAAGATTATTGAGCCTCCAAGCTTAGCATCTAGGTGCAATCCTTCATGACAACAGTTACAACCATCTTGTGAATCAAATACAAGGGAAATGCATCATTTGAATTAAATATGTAGATATTTTTAGCTTTGAGGGAGAAGGTGAGGCATTAAACAAAGAAAATAAAGATTAAAATTTTGAATGAAAACATGGGGAAGAAACCAAAAGGTCATGTGATGGAAGGAGGAAGTGCAATAGGTGAGAAAGAGAATGCATTGTTTTAAATTATTTGATGACCAAAACCAAAAGTGGGGGAAGGCCGCACAATTAAGGAGAAGAGGGAAGTTGAAAGAAGATTGGAGGGGTAGTGAATAGGGATTGCACTCAAAGTAATAAAACAACACAACCCTGGAGGTAAATCACACATTGAGGAGAAGCAACGTGCCACATAATAGAATAGGAGGAAAATTTTCATAAGAAAAGAGGAGCCAATATGAAATGTTGTGGGTAAAAGAATAGAGGAATAGAAAGGAAAGGACCATCATGTCAAGGAGGGAAATATATTGTAATTAAATGAGCCACTACAAAAGAAAAGAAGTAATTGTTCAGGCCAAGAATATTTGGAAAAACACACAATAAAGTAAAAGTGATGATTAATGGATATTTTGTTTTAAAATTTTATACATAGTGGCAGGCCCCATGACTCTGAAAGGGGTTGATTAAGGAAATAAATAAATTTAGTATATGGTAGGATGCATGTTAGAAGATGGAATTTGCAAATAGATGCATAAAATAATTGGGAAGGAATCACTAATTGTAGTAAGAGAGAAGGCATGAAGTGTAGATGGAGAAGGTTGAATGGGGTCAAGCAAAGGAGATTGAAATGGGAAAATAATCAACAAGAAAAAGGAGGAGCTAGTGCAGCTAGTAAATGGTAGAAGAGATTGGGTTGTGAAACAAGGAAAAAGACAATTTCAATGTCATTATTTGTAAATGGAGAAGTTGTGCCTATGGAGGTTTGTTTACATCAGCTAGTAGAGGAAGAATGAATGGATTTGAGTTTGTATAAGGATTGATTTTTTTTTTTGAAACCTTATAACATAGAATTTGTAATTGTTTATTTTTATAAAACCATAAATAAAGTTATTTCAATTGTTTTCCATTTTGAGTATCTTATTGTGCAATTGTAAATCGATTAAATCAACAAATAAATTGTCAATTTTGGGAGTTGATTGTTCATGAAGTTATTTGTAGTCTACATGTTAGAATTTAAATGAGAGATGTGGAAATATTATTTTTCTCATCTTCATCAAAGATATCAGAGCCAATGGTCTTGAGTGTGTAGGCAGAGCATCGACTGAGACACAGTTCACACTAGGACCTGTGGGTGGAGAGGGAAGCGAGAAGAGGTTTTGGGGGCATAAGAAGATTGTAGAACATTAGGTATCTTGTGATAGAACATATGGATTGAGGAAGTGCGAGTAAGAAGATCAAAAGTATTGTTGCAGGTGTGTAGAGTCCTGAATAGTTGAGAGTAGGAAGTGTAAAGAAAAGTGTTGTGGTAATGGAAAATTAGAGCTGACGAAGTGCAATCTTCAAGAGGATGGAGGTTGCAAGGAAAGAGTTGTAATGAAGACATGCCAAAGGAGGGAATGGATAGAAGAGGAAGAATTTTGTAGAGGAGGTTAGGCTATTTGGTGGAGGTTTGGCTTTTATCAATAGAGTTTGTTGGAGATTGTTCACATTCTTGAAGGGTGATTCTATCACTCGACTCCACCTTCGTGAGCCCATTATCATAATTTATTATTCAATGTGTCTGATATAAGAGCATCTAGGCGAACATGCAATCAACATCATCCAAAAAAAAATTGTAGTTGTTTATTCTAGTTTTTGTTTGTTTTGTGTTTTGTGCTGACCTCTCATAGTATAGGAAATTCATGGTATGGTCAAACTAGCAGGAAAGCATGGATGTACCTTTGAAAGTGGGAAAGAAATTCAATGAGAAAATATCAAGTCATATTAAAACTATTGGTATCAAATTTTTTTTTAGAAGCTCTAATTATCATTAAAGAATGATTTCGCAGGGTTTCATCATGCCACCATCTCACAAAAAGAATGTTGTACTTCCTACAGCTTTTGAATCACCAAATTATGTTGCACTAGAGGTAATTATTCACTATAAAAAAATTTATGTTGTGGATGTGTTGCTGATATGTGGTTGTCATTGATGTCAACACTATTATCATTTGGTGTATCACAGGTTGTATATGTCAAGGATATTGAGAAAATTGTAAAAGAAAGTGTTCCAAGTTCTCAGTGGAACTATGCAGATCATGAAGGTTTCTTGTTATGTACATTGAAGTTCAGCTACTATGGATTAAAGGGTTTTCTGTTGAGTGTATCTAGATCATCTACCAAAAGTTTCAGAGGTCCACGTATATATTTGATCATGTTATGGTCTAACAGTGTTTATGTGATGTCTGTCAGTGTTCTTGAGTAAAGTTTGTGTGATATGGAATTTTCAGTTGTTGCAGATGTTTCTCTATTGTTTCTTGGTGCTCTTGGATGTTTCTATATCATGCTCTATCTTTGTGGTATGTCCACATTGATTGATGTGCTTGTGGTTAGAAATTTTTCTTGCATGTGTTCGGTTTTTCTTGTTCTTGACCAACATGTTGGTGGTAGCGAGTTGTGGATCTTCGAGGAGGAAGTAATTGAAGTATTTTTGTGTTGGAGTTGTTAATTTGGGTCTCCACTATGTTGTGGCCGACCTTGGTGGATTTGCATTAAAAAAATTATTTGTAAATTTGGGCCAATATTGCAAATATGTTTTATTTTCCTGGCCGACTAAGTTGTTGATGAAATCTCATGATGCAGATATATTAGTGTGATTGTTTCATCAGTGTAGTGTGTGGAAAAGGTGCTTCATGTGTTGGGTGTGCTCTTATATGTGTATGTGTGAATATCATTCAATTGCAGAGCAGAGTGTGAAGAAGATCGAGCGAAGTAGAGGAGTTTTTTGTGCTTAATTGGAACTATAATTAGGCTTGTGAAGAAACTAATTTTTTAGTTTAGACCCTCTAGATTTTAATCCTATTCTATATTATTGGGTAGTGAGCCCCTTCTGTAACTGAGCAATGACCTCTAGGAAGTGTGCCTGAATCCATGTGCACTCCCCTTTATTTATTTCATTATACTTTTAACAGGGTATAATCTTGTGGAATGACATCCACCATGGTTTTTCCCCTAATAGGGTTTCCATGAAAAAAATCTTGCTGCTCTCTGTCTCTCTGATGTGTTAATTGTTTATGGTTAATTGCTTATTCATCATATCTTAAGTAAAGTTTGAAAATTTTATCATTCTATAACAACTGATTCATCCCCCCCCTCTTAGTTGTTTGTCCTTGTTTTTCTAACAATTGGTATTAGAGCAGGTTCCTCTAAAGAAGTCTAAAAGCTTGAGTTGATCCGAGATGGCAACATTCAAGAAGGACAGTCCAAGATTTGATAGAACTAACTACTCACTATGGAAATTTAGGATGCAATGTCACCTAAGGTGTATTGGTGAAGCCTATTGGAAGATTACAAAAGATCCATATATTATTCCTTAGAACGGTCCCTCCACTACTAATGAGATCAAAGATGTTGAAAACAATATCAGGCCTATTGAAGCTTTGGTGAGTGCTCTAGCAGATTCAAACATGGCAAATGTGGTAGGACTACAAACATCTCATAAGATTTGGATGAAGCTGGAAAATTTGTATGAAGGAGATGCACAGGTGAAGATGGCTAAGTTGGAAAGTTTAAAAGAAAAGTATGATAATTTGAAGATGGGTGAAGATGAAAATATCACTTTTTTTATGCAAAGAGTAAATGAAATAGTGATGGGTATTACATGTGCTGGTGGTTCTCTAGATGAGGATGAAATTGTAGCTAAGATACTTAGATCCTTGCCTCCCTCCTAGAGAGTGAAGGCTCATGCTATTGAAGAGCTCAGATCAGTAACAAAGATGTTAATAGATATGCTGGTTGGTAAGCTTGCTGCTTTTGAATTAAGTGAATTTGGTGAATTTTTTCCAAAGACTAAATCAACATTCAAGGCTACTGTATCTGGAAGTAACAAGCAAAGGTTTTGGTCTAGGAGAATGTTCCAAAAAGATATCCAAGTATGATGAACTGAAGCAACTTGAAGATAAACAAAGAGAAGTAGAAGAATTGGAAGCATTGGTTGTAAAGAAAGAAGGCAGAGGAAAAGGCAAGTGTGAAGGAGTGTTACCTATTAAATGTTTTTCTTGTAGTAAAATAGGTCATTTTGCATCAAGATGTCTTGAAAGAGTTCCTATAACTAAGCCTCACAAGTCTAGATTCCAAAAGAAATGCTACTTTACTAAAGAAGGAGTAACTGATGATGAGTCTAATAAAGATAATGGAAATGAAGATGAGTGGGTTTTCATTGCTACCATTGAAAATAGTCCTATGGCTACTAAATCTACTAAGTATGAGAAAGCTCCTGCAGCTTGAGTTGAAGAAAAGGATGAGTGGGTTATTGATAGTGGATGCTCACATCATATGACTGGTGATAAAAAACAAATTTGTAAGTCTAGAGAAGTATGATGGTGGTGTTGTAAGATTTGGAAACAACAATGTTGGTGTGATTCATTGAAGAGGTTCTATTTATCTTGGTGGTAAGGATAACACTAATGATGTTCTTTAAGTTGAAGGATTGAAGCACAATTTTTGAGTGTTGGACAGATGGTGGGAAAAGGCTATGATCTACAATTCAAAGATGGAAGATGCAAGATACATAGAAGTTCTGGCAATATGATTGCTACAAGTAAATAGAAAAAAGGTAATATTTTTCACCTGAATACTGCTAGTGGTATTTGTTTAATTACTCAAGTAGATGAAAGCTAGTTGTGGAATAAGAGGTTTTGTCATGTAAATTTTGATAAAATTTTCAATGTAAGTTCCACTCAAGCAGTAAGAGATCTACCTAAGTTAGTGAAGCTTGCTAACACAATTTGTAAGGAGAGTCAACTGGGTAAATAGACTAGAGTCTCCTTCTAGAGAAAATAGTTTCATTCAAATGATTTGTTGGAGCTGCTACATACTGACCTATATGGTCCTTCCAAAGTTACAAGTATTCATGGAGAAAGGTACTTTATGTTGATTATTGATAATTACTCTAGAATGATATGGGTTTCCTTCTTAAGAGAAAAATGTGAAGCATTGGAGAAGTTCAAAAGTTTCAAGGATATGGAAAAGAATGAGAAAGCTCTGAAAATCAAGTGTCTGAGATCTGATAGAGATGGTGAGTTCACCTCCAGGGAGTTCAACTCTTTTTGTGAAGAACATGGAATCAAAAGACAATTATCTACTCCCCGAACCCCTCAATAGAATGGAATTGTAGAAAGAAAGAATAGAACAATTTTGGATGCTACTAGAACAATGATGATATAAGGAAATGTGCCCTAGGCCTATTGAAGTGAAGTTGTAAGCATTGTTCTGTACACTTTAAACTAATTAAATGTTAATGGAAATTCTGGTAAGACCCCTTTTGAGTTATGGTTTGGTTACAAGCCTACTATTAAATATTTCAAGACATTTGGAAGAAAATGTTATATCAACAGAAATGATGATATAGGGAAGTTTGATGCAAGAAGTGATG
Source organism: Sequoia sempervirens (assembly GCA_007258455.2). Lineage (NCBI taxonomy): Eukaryota > Viridiplantae > Streptophyta > Pinopsida > Cupressales > Cupressaceae > Sequoia > Sequoia sempervirens. Next base: position 21,092,899 of record VDFB02358134.1, on the reverse strand, counting down.
AAGGAATATTTTTAGGTTACTCTACTAAAAGAAAGGCTTACCGATGTTGTATCAATGGATTTATTTTGAGATTAGATTCAAGTTATCAAATCAATGCGAAAGACAAAACCCAAAGTAATTACAAAGAAAAAAGGAAGCAAACGTAAATGAAACAAGTATACCAAATAGTTGTTGCAGCCTCCATGATTCACCTTTGTAAGACCTCCTTGCTTGTTGGTTGATGTGTTTTGCCCTCAGATTTGACGAGTGAACAATCTGTAAATATAAGTCTAAGTCCTAAACCAAGCTTTGAAGGATTTGAACAAAGTCTAAATGCCTAATGCCTATGACAATATGAGTGAAATTCCTATGCCTAAATAATGTCAGAATAATAAAATCTAAGTCTAATGTCTTTGTGTGCGTAATCTAGAAATGAAAGCAGAAAATGCCATTTTGAATGGACAGGCGAGATTGATTTTTGACAAAGACCTAAAATCAGCGGACAAGATTTAATTTGACAATCCCCAATCAGGGTTAGGGAAAAATCCTTAAGTGAGTGGTCGAGATGTCATCTGAGAAAATCAAATCGGTGGTGGAGAATAAATGAGATAATCAATTTAGAAAATAAAGATTTTCAAAAATCAAGAAGATAAAGACTGCCTAATTTGTGAGATTTGAAAAATCAAGAAGATAAGAGTTGGACTGAAGATCAGATTTGGAAAATCAAGGATCTACCTGATTACTTGATTTTTGGAAGATTAGTTACTATTTTGAATTAAATTAATTCAAAATAATGAATTTGTGAGACAATAAATAATCTTTTTTAGATTATTTACCAAAATGGACTGACAGTTAAGAAAGTGATGACATTTTAAATAATTTCATTTATTTAAAATGAGAGAAATATTAATTTTGACAATTAAATAATTAAAGATAATTATTTAATTTAGCAAATAAGATTAATTAATTAAATAAATTAATCAATTCATTTAATTATGACAATTAGACATATTAAATAAATAAATAAAATTTATTTATTTAATAATCAGAAGAAATATATGATGAAGGGAAATTAAATAAATTAAGAAATTTATTTAATTAAGGGAAGACTTAGACAATTAATGATGTATTTAATAAATAAATAAAATTTATTTATTTAATAATCATGAAGAATACAAAGACATGAATTAATTAAACAATTATAAATTATTTAATTAATAGTCGAATGTGGACCAAGGACATAATTAAATGTCATAATTATGCTAGGATGAAAGTAGTAAAAATGAAGCTTGTAGGCCTAGGTCATTTTTAGGTGTCTACAGATGCTATAACAAAAGACTAAGAAAGATGGCTGAAAGTGCAAATGTCAGAGTTGATGAGGATTCTGCCAAATCATCTAGATATTGTGGATATGATTCAGACAAAGACAATACAAACAAAGGGAAAAATATTCAGACACAAAGTCTACTTCAAAATATTCTATATGTTTGAGGAAGGCAACCTCAATTCATATTGATAAATCAAGTAAGTCAGGAAGCACAAACAAGTGCAAGTTCAAAAGGAAGATCAGAAAAATCAGAAGCTCAAGAAAATTCCAAAAATCCAAGGTATGTAAAGATAAATCATTCTGAAAACCAAATTATAGGAGATAAGAATAAAGGAGTGCAAACTAGAAGGAAGATTGTAGAAGAGTACTTCCTGATTTCCAAGATTGAACCTAAAAATTTCACTGAAGCCTGCCAAGATGAACACTAGATGGAAGCTATAAAGGATGAGCTAATACAAATTGAAAAGAATGACACATGGATATTGGTTTCCATACCTAAAGACAAAAATGTGATTGGTACTAAATGGGTGTTTTGGAACAAGCTAAATGAATAAGGTAAAGTGGTGCAGAATAAAGCAAGAGTGGTATGTAAAGGGTATTCTCATATGGAAGGTGTTGATTTTGAAGAAAAATTTTCCCCTATTGTAAAAATTGAAGTTGTAAAATTATTTCTTGTTTATGCTACATACAAGGACTATAAAGTCTATCAAATGGATGTGAAGTCAACATTTCTCAATGGAGAACTAGAAGAAGAAGTATACATTGAACAACTGGATGGATTTTAGCTAACTAACAAAGAAGATATTTTTTCAGCCTAAAGAAAGCTCTATATGGACTTAAGCAAGCCCCCAGAGACTTGTATGCTAGATTGGACAAATACTTACTGAAGCTTTGATTCACTAAAGGTACTGCTAATAGCAACTTATATTTCAAATTGGATCATGATAAAGAGTTAATTATAGAAGTCTTTGTTGATGACATCATTTTTGGAGGAGATGACAATCTATGTATGAAGTTTGTTGGTGAGATGAAGGATGAATTTGAGATAAGTATGATTGGAGAGATGAAGTTCTTTCTAGGATTACAAGTGACCCAGTTAGACAAGGGAATTTTCATATCCAAATATGTGAGAGAGCTACTAAAGAAATTTGGGATGGAAGATTCAAAGCCTATTGGTACTCCCATGGTGACTGGATGTAAGCTAACATAAAATGATGATTCTCCTAAGGAAAATCAAACTAGATATAGGTCAATAATCAATGGATTTCTTTATTTAATCCAGACTAGACTAGATATTATGAATGATGTATGTATGGTTGCTAGATTTCAAGCTGATCCAAAAGAATCACATGTGACTATTGTTAAGAGAATCTCTAGATATTTGAAAGGAACAGTTGAATTTGGACTTTGGTATCCAAATTATTATGATCTCACTTTGAGTGCATATACTGATGTAGACTGGGCTGGAGATGTAGATGACAGGAAAAGTACTAGGGGTGGTGCTTTCTTCCTAGGGAAGAAGCTAGTATCCTAGTTGAGCAAGAAGTATAATTCCATTTCTCTATCTACTACTGAAGCAGAATATGTTGCTGCTACAAACAATTGTACTCAAGTAATATGGATGAAACAAATGTTGAAAGATATCAGAGTGGTATATGAAGAGCCTATTTCCATATACCAGGACAATTCAAGCGCAATAAATATTTCAAAGAATCTGGTACTTCACTCTAAGACTAAAAATATATCAATCAAGTTTCACTTTTTAAGGGAGAAAGTGAATGAGAAAGAAGTCAGATTGGAGTATGTGCCTACCAAAGAGTAGATTGTAGACATATTTAATAAAATGTTGTTGAAGGATACTTTTGAGTATCTCTGAGGAATGCTAGGGGTAATCACCCCTCCTGAGAAGAACTAAGAGATGCATTTACTTGCATCAATCTGTGAGCTACATTGCTATATTTTGATTCGTATTGATGTATCGATGGTTGATACTCAGGGGGAGTAGTCAGATGTGCAGATATTTGGTTCAGAGCATGTATGGTTACCTTTTCCATTGATGTCAAAGGGGGAGAAGTGCAATGTGAAAAATCCTTTTAAAGGGTCGAAGAGCAATTGAGGAGAAGAGTTAGAACCAAAGGGAAAGAAAGTGTGTCAAGGGTTGATGGTATTTTTCACATCATGTGTTTCCATCAATGCCAAAGGGGGTTATTTTTGGATGCTATGGATGTGTTACTAATATGTGGTTTCCATTGATGTCAACACTATTAGCATTTGGTTTATCAGAGGTTGTATATGTCGAGGATATTAAGAAAATTGTAAAAGAAAGTGTTCCAGGTTCCCAGTGGAACTATACAAATCATGAAGGCATCTTGTTATGTGTGTTGAAGTTCAACTGTTGTGGATTAAAGGGTTTTCTATTGAGTGTATCTAGATCATCTACTAGAAGTTTCAGAGGTTTGTGTATAGATTTGATCATGTTGTGGTATGACAGTGTTTCTATGGTCTTTGTCAGTGTTCCTAAGTAAATTTTGTGTGATCTGGAAATCTTAGTTGTTTCTTGGTGCTCTTGGATGTTTCTAGATCATTATTTATCTTTGTGGTATGTCCACATTGGTTGGTGTGCTCATGGTCATAATTTTTTCTTGTCTATGTTAATTTTTTCATGTTCTTAGCTGACATGTTGGTGGTAGCGAGTTGTGGATCTATGAGAAGGAAGTAATTGAAGTATTTTTGTGTTGGAGTTGTTAATTTGGGTCTCCACTATGTTGTGGTCAACCTTGGTGGATTCACATTAAAAAAATTATTTGTAAATTTGGGCCGACATTGTAAATATTTTTTATTTTCCTAACCGACTAAGTTGTTGATGAAATCACATGATGCAGATATATAAGTGCAATTGTTTCATCGGTTTAGTGTGTGGAAAAGGTGCTTTGTGTGCTGGGTGTGCTCTTATGTGTGTATGTGTGAATATCATTCAATTGCAGAGCAGAGTGTGAAGAAGATCAAGCGAAGTAGAGAAGGAGTTTTATGTACTTGATTGGAACTATAATCAGGCTTGTGTAGAAGTTAATTTTTTAGTTCATACCCTCTGGATTCTAATCCTATTATGTATTGTTGGGTAGTGAACCCCTTCTGTAATTGAGCAGTGAGCTCTAGGCAATGTGTTTGAATGCATGTGCATTCCCCTTTTAACTAGGTATAATCTTGTGGACTAACATCCACTGTGGTTTTTCCCCTAACATGGTTTCCATGAAAAAAATCTTAGTGTTCTCTATCTCGCTAATGTGTTAATTGTTTATGTTTAATTGCTTATTCATCATATCTTAAGTAAAGTTTGAAAATTTTATCATTCTGTGACAACTAATTCACCCCCCCTCTCAGTTGTATGTCCTTGTTTTTCTAACATAAATATGGAGTAGTTATAGATATTTGGTCGTGTGGAGTTGTTCTTTTCGAAATGCTTGCAGACTTCTCTCCTTTTGATAATGTTAATATAATTAAACTATCTAATAAGATCCACCATGAAGAGGGTCTTATTTCCATGGTTCTCTTTTAGATTATGGAGATTAATTACAAATATATCTATAGAAAATATTTATGAAGATCAATTGTTTAAGAAATATTACAACCATGTTGTGAAACAAATACAAGTGTAGCACATCCTTTGAAATAAATATGTAGATATTTCCAACTTTGAAGGAGAAGGTGAGGCATTAGACAAAGCAAATAAAGATAAAAAATTTGAATGGAAATGTGGGGAAGAAACCAAAAGGTCACATGGTGGAAGGAGGAAAGGAAACAAGTGAGAAAGAGCATGCATTGTTTTAAATTATTTGCTGATCAAAACCAAAAGGGAGGGAAGGTTGTGTAGTTGAGGAGAAGAGGAGAAGAGGGCGGTTGAAAGAATATTGGAGGGGGCCCAGTGAATAGGGGCTACACTCAAAGGAAGAAACCCATGTAGTCCTAGAGGTAAATCTCACATTAAGGAGAAGTAGTACACAACATAATAGAATAGGAGGAAAAATTTCATAGTAAAAGAGAAGCCAATATGAAATGTTGTGGGTAAAAGAATAGAGGAATAAAAAGGAAAGGACCATTGTGCTAGGGAGGAAAAGAGATTGTAATTGAATAAGCTACCACAAAATAAAACCACACAACAAAGTAAAAGAGATGATTAATGGATATTTTGTTTTGAAGTTTCTTTCATAGTGGCAAGTTCCACGACTCTACAAGGGGTCAATTAAGGGAAAAAAAAACTTAAGAGATGAGAGATTGGCATGTTAGAAGATGGTATTTGCAAATAGATGCATAAGAGAATTGGCAAGGCAGTGCTAATGACAACAGGAGAGAAGTAGGAATGAAGTGGAGATGGATAAGGTTAAATGGGGTTGAGCAAAGGAGATCAAAATGGGAAATGAATTGAAAAGAAAAAGGATGAGGGAGTGTAGCAAACAAATGGTAGAATATATTGGGTTGAGGCATGAGGAATAATACAATTTCAATGTCATTATTTGTATATGGAGAAGTCATGCCTATGGAGGAATGTTTACACCAGCTAGTAGAGGGAGAATGGATGGAGTTGAGTTTGAATAAGGATTGACAAATTCATTTGAAACCTTGCAGCACATAATTTGTAATTGTTTGTTTTCATAAAATCATAAATAAAGTTATTTGAATTGTTTTCATTTTATGTATCTTATTGTACAATTGTAAATCAATTAAATCAGCACATAAATTGTTGATTTTGGGAGTTTATCATTCATGAAGTTGTTTGTAGTCTATATTTTGAAATTTGGATGAGAGGTGTGGAAATTTTATTGTTCTTTTCTTCATCAACAAAGTGTTGCAACTTACGACCCTTTAATGTCTTCCTTGAAGGACTGAATTCATGCACATCACCTCAAGGATTTGGATTTTACTTGCTTGAATTCCTAAATTCTTTGGAGACCTACAACAATGGTTAGCCTTCACAAAACATGAACACACATAAACTTTGACATGATGTTGGATCTTGAAATGTTGTTATAATTTTGAAATGTTGCTCTTAACTTGCTCTTGAAAATAGTATTTTCTCACGAATGCTTGTTCTAGTTGTTAGATTTACTTTGGCATGATGGTGGGTCTTGAATTTCTACTATAATTCTGAAATTTTTCTCTTGAAATTCTCTTGACAATAGTTTTTTCTCATGAATGCTTGTTCTAGTTGTTATATTTTAAATGATAAAATAGCTAGGTATTTATATATGCAATTATTATAATTTCCCTAAAATTAGACCCAAACGCTGACACTTGAATTTAAACTTTGAATATTGAAATGCTAACAACATATAAAAAACTGGTCCCCAACAAGATAGGGGGACCGATACACCCATGGGAATATTGTTCCTCAGCCTATCCTCTAGTAATTTTAGTGTCAAGATATCAAAAAATTAATTGTTGTGCATTTATTCAATGATTGCAATCCTTCAGAAAATGGTAAAAATAGGCTTTAGAATGCATAATTTAGGAAATTAATTAGGCTCATTAATTTAGGGGGAGAAAAATATAGTGTAAAATTGTTAAGGGTGAAAATTTTAGACAATAGAAAATGAATAGTTAAAACTATGTATTATCCATATATATGTTGTTTACTAAGATACATTTTTTCTTGTATTCATTTCTTCAAATAGAACATAGAAGTCCCATATTGGGGAAGATAATATAAAAAAGATAAATGCAACCATTGGAATATTTTACCCAAATAAGATACATAGTATGACCTCCCATGCACACATATTTTACTTACAATAATATCATTTCTCTTTTTTTTTTTCTAAAAAAAATAATCCTATAGCTTAATAATTACATGGAAAAAAAATATTTACTATTTGTTATATATAATATAAGTAATAGAGATGGCCTAATGTTCAATTTGATTTCACACAACATTTCATTTAAATTCCAAATTAAAAATCTCTCTCTATTCAAAATTTTCCCTTAGTACAATCTCATTCTCTTCCTCCTTTCAATAAGATACAAATACCTTAAACTTCTCTTATTACAATTGATACAAATACCTAGATCTTATTACTAGGATTCTTGTGATTGATAATTTATTTTGGTCTTCATTGATCTTTCACCCCCATTGATTGGTCATCCTCTCCTCTTGAATCTCAATTAGCTCTTTCGTCTTCCATCCATTAGATATCTAATCTTCTCTAATCTCACCGAAAATAAGAAAATTATATTTTATAAATAGTCATATTTCCTTTAACATTTGAGAGTTTCATTATTTCTATAATTTTGTCAAATTCTTACAAAGGAATTTTCATTCACTTTCTATCTAATCCCATCAATGAATTACCTCTAGAGAATCAAGATATTTTTCTTTGCAATATCCACCCAAATCATCTCATAAACAAAAAATATTAAAATGTTTATGTTTGAACTTTAATTCCATTTCACATATGTCTCTTCTCTCTAAGTGTCTTATCATCGACAGGTTGTGGAAGGATTAAGATTAGCACTTGCACGAGAGGGTTGCAATAGTTATGGTAATAAAGAGTTATACACAAGTTAAATAGTTAAAGAAGTCTATTTTTAATTGTTTATATAATTTTTTAATATAAGCCTAAAATGCATATAAATATTGTCTACAAAATTTATAAAACATTTGTATTACATATTTGGCTTTTATGAATTAAAGGAAAGACATCATAGAAAAAATCAGACTTTTTGTGTGTTGTCCTCAATTTTGAAATTGATGTTGATTTTAGAACAAATTCTCCACAAAAATGTGCAATTTTTATCCTCACTATAGAATTTTGAACTTTAATGTGGACAATTTTTTAGGGTTGGATAACTGGCTAAATGAATTATGACAGGCCTGGATATGGCTACAATGGAATGGGATTATTACTTATTATGAACTTGAGGCCCAAGAAATTTAGTAGCATCTACCTTCATGTGAGGAATGACTTGTCACTAGGTTATAAGTGGGAGTCCCAAAATATTCAGAGATTCGGTAGATTGGTAGCAAAGGGAAAAGTGGTGAGAGATCATAGCCAAAAAAATGGTGTAGTTTAAAAAGTTGATCCCCAAAGGACCTTTCTTATATTTTATTAGCCATAGGATGAAATGAGGTGAATGGTGAGTCTACAAAGCACTTGTCCTAATGGTGGGTCTATAGAGAAGGTCGCTTGTCTATAGATACATACATATATAAATATACATGGATATGAAAATATACATCTTCCTATGTATATATATATACATTTTTTATATATATACAAATTAAAATTGAAGTAATACTAGCATAGATATTCAATCTAACATATTATGTAAGTATATGTAAATACATATATATATATATATATATATATATATATATATATATATATATATATATTCTTGTTATCTTACCTTTCCCAATATCGTACTTAAAAATTTCCATGTAAAAGTATTCATTTTGAACCATACAAAATTCTTGAACACAATTTAATAGGGTGAGTACTTGTAATGCAATTGTCCAATCATAGTGAAAAAATCTTATGATAAATACATGATTTCTTTTAGTCTTAAAATGCAAACTCGCATAACTGTACAACTCTATTTCAAGGAGTAAGGCATGATACCACAACCACTTATTAGTTCAATTTTCAATCATAGAAAATAACTATTAGTGTGTGAGTGTGTGTGTTACCAAATCCTTGATATCCATGGATTTTCTTTTGGATTTAATTCTCTCTCTAGTGATACTCTCTCTCCCATCCTTGGAGGGGACATGTACTATCCTGCATCCACCTCGTTAATCTAAGATAATAGTTAGTCCAATATCATAATAAGTGTAATCATATCAATATAATTCACTTGAAATATAAAGCATGGTATTACATTTCATTAGCAAGATCATTAAATGCATAATTTATCATTTCATAATATATACCAACTTGATATAATTATTGACAACAATACCTAAATTGATTCATCATTCCTATTTATAAGTCCAAAATTCAAATTAATAATAAAATAACATAGTCTACATGGTGATTAAAAAATGGGATGTAATATAATGTCAATGTGTAAATGAAGGGAAAATAATGATTTTGTTCTAAGAATGTAATATGATGTTGTAAAAAAAAAAATTCCTACTAAAGTGGTGAAGTTGTTAAAGAGTGTAAATTGACAACAGTGGAAAATGTGATTTTCCCTTAAATATATGAAAAATTAAAAATACCAAATTACCAAATTACTATAGAGGGACATGTGTTAGAATCATTTCACAAGAAATCAAGGAAGAACACTCTTTTTGTGGGGTTTTAAAAGAAAAAAAACATAAAATATTTGGCCACCACTATTCAATAACATTTGAAACCAAAACATTTCTAGTAAGACATCTAAGAAGAAGAAGCATTTTATAGCATAAAAAGAGGTTGTTGAAGAAATCTATGGTTTTAGCTTTTAGAGTGAGGTGTCTAGGTGCCTAAGTAGACGAATCATTTTTTAGAAATAAAATGAGAGAGGTACCATATCAACAATGTTAAAAATGTGACAAAAGTATGGAAATAATTGTTGTCTGTAGAGAATATATTTGTACATAAAATAAAATTAATGATCTACCATATGAGATTAAAAAAGGATAGTAGAACACCCTTGTAAGATTTAAACTCACCTAGTTTGTAGATTATCTAAAAATGAGAAAGTTGTCTAATGTTTCTATAACCCAACAGAAATATTTTTGTTATCATGCCCATAGTTCTCCTTCTAATGGCCAAAATCCAACATGTGGGAAAAACTTGTAAAATGTAACCAATATTTTTTTAACTAAATCAAATAGCATGTACAAGTATTGTCACCACATGCAACACCTAAATACTATGATACATGAAGCAAACATCTCAATGAAAATGTAAGAAGAATAGGATGTAAGTGAACATGAAGAATGATCATATGATGTATAACATACATTTCAAATTAGATGATTACTAGAAGAGGATAGTATAACATCACGAATAAATATAAGTAAACCCTAAACCTATTAAGGGTTTAAGTAAATATTTAAATATTATTATGCACAATATTTATAGAGACTGAATAAGAAAGTCAATTTTACAATATTATTGGCAACCAATAAATTTTTTGATAGCTCATTTCCACTAATATTGTTAATCTATAATTACCTATTGAAAGAACTATAAAATAATATTTATAGGTTAAATTAGAGAGGCTATAGTGATTCTCTAATAGAATACTAGAATCCCCATAACAAATAAATGTGTTAGAAAAACTAGAATACACATGTGTTGATAAACACCCTTGAACAATATTTTTGAAGTTTGAAAACTTTGGAGTCTTTTTAGTAGAAAGTCAAAGAAAAAAAAGCATCAAACATTCAACTTAAAATTTCACTAGCAATTATTGTGTATTTCTTAGCTTTTAGAATAAGAAAGAAAACCAAAGAAACTAGTTCAACAAATTCATTAGTGATATGACCACACATTAAAAAAAAAACTTGGTTCAATTCTTTAGTGATATAACCACACAAAAAACCAAAGAAAACTTCCACTTATGACCACAAAGAGGAGTGAAACAATGAAATATCATTTAGGTAAATTATTTAATGAATATAGAAGGATAAAAATAGGTTAAACACATCAAAACACAGAGGAGTGAAGAAGAATAATAGAGAAGTGATTGTGTTGTTGGTTCATTGCCTTAATGAGGTATAAAATCCTCTCCTTGGTCAAAAATGTGTAGATGGTGACTTGAAAGATGAGCAACAAGAAACAAGTTAACATTGGTGACCATTTCCTTCTCTAATCAATATAGAAGAACGAGAAACAAGTTAAACATAGAAAACACCTCGAAACACAAAGAAATGAAGCAAAATAATAAGGAAAAAGAGAAGAAAGGATAAGTGATTGTGTTGCTAGTTCATTACCCTAGTGATGTGTAGACTTGTCACCTAAGTTGAAAACATGCAAATGACAAGCTAGAAGATGAGCAACAAGCAAGGAGTTAGCATTAGTGACAATTCCTTTCACAAAAACCATCATCAATACAATGCTATAGACAACATGTTTTGGTGCCAAATACAACAAATTTTCATGAAGAAGAATCTCGTTAATGGGGTGTCATTGAGTGATAAATGTGAGGTACTAAACCATTGAAGGCTTGAAGGCATGGAAATATGTTGTCATTCCATACAAGTACGTGTGAATTGATGCAGAGTTAATGTGGTGGTTTAGGGAGGAAAGAGGATGTGGAGAATATTTAATGTTAGCATGTTTAAAAAAATCAAGGCATTTTGCCTACTCACCACATGAGATTACAAACATCTACTAGTCAAAGGATATGTAGGGACATGGGTTCCTCCTAATCCATCATCAATCAGCCTTCAAAATGGATAAAAAACATCTTGGTCCACCTCTTCTCATCATCCACGTGATACATGATTTGAAAACCCCTCAAAACTAAATATTTATGTCCGCTCTGAAATAATAAATGTCACAAAATATATTTTTAAAATTTTTTATCCATGGACATGGACCCCAAGAATTATGATACTCCACTATAGGAACCTCTCCCCTATTTAACATAGGGATGTAATATATGATTAGTTTTACTCTTGGATAGAACTTAACTATCCGCATTATATGGAGTGGGGTCTACGTGATGTGAATTAATTTCAAGTCTTATTTTTGTTTGATTGAGGTTACTCATGAGAATTGAAAAGAGTGACCAAATCTATTGCTTCCTCCCATTTTCCACCACTTTCTTCCGTCAATGAAGTGAAGTGCAGTGTAAACACTCGAAAGCTCCTCCAATTTTTCTTGAACACTCACTACCTTCACCACTTCTCATTCTTTCGCGTGCCAGAGCATGATTGACTAGCATAAACTTTTGTTATTTAAATATCGATGCACAATGAAGTGCACATATTTCTAACACTAATGACACTTTTGAACATTGGACAACACTGAGGAAATCTTAATCCTCCGAATATTTTCTAGCAAAATTAGTCAACCCCAAACTCATATTCACTGTTCTCTCATTGTAAGATATTTGCACACCACACTTTACCATTCTACATGCCTTCGCACCTATTTAAATGCTTTATATCGTTTCTTGAAAGAGATTGAAGTAATATTTTAATCCGGACATAACATTCACTCATTACCTTCGCACTAACTTTCCTCCCATTTTCTTCTCACGATTGACCACCGTAGACTTTGTTACACAAGTGGCCGCCAAAAACAAAAACACTCTACCATTCTACATGCCTCCGCACCTATTTAACAACATTTCCGAGTCCCTGCCAACAACACACAGGCTTGGACAGCTTTACATTTCTCACTTATTTGTTTCTGAGTTCAATGAAGATGAAGATGCCTTTAATCTCTTCCCTCCTACTGTTCTTTCTCTCTGCACTACCTTGTTCTATTTCTTTCCATTCTGCTGCTTCTGATGAAGAAGCTCTTCTGTCTTTTAAGCGTTCACTTTCTCTCGACCCCAACAACTCTTTGCTCGATTGGTCTCCTCATCATTCCGTTTGCAACTGGACTGGTGTTGCCTGTTCTTCTCGTCATCAACGCGTGGTTTCCTTGAATCTCACAGGTATGTCATTAGTGGGCCCCATTTCTCCTTTCCTTGGCAATCTCTCTTTTCTTAGAGTACTTGCTCTCAGGAATAACAGCTTTCAGGGTCAAATTCCTCCTCAGCTAGGAAAGCTTTTTCGCCTCAGAATACTTAGATTGTCTAGGAATAAATTGGAAGGCTCCATTCCCTCGACCATAGCTGACTGTCATTCTTTGCAGCGTCTCATATTGTCCTTTAATCTTTTGAGTGGTAGTATACCTTCCCAACTTGGCCTTCTTTCACATTTAGAGGTCCTTTATTTAGGAGCAAATCAATTGACAGGCACTATCCCACCTTCTTTAGGAAACTTGTCATCTTTAGTTGACTTGCAGTTGGGGAAAAACAAACTTCATGGTGTTATTCCTATTGAACTAGGTATGCTTACTCAACTTAGAGTGCTTCATCTTAACAACAACAACTTGACAGGAGCAATTTTGATGCTACTATAACAACAAAATTTTCCTTTTGAGGAGGTAGTGGGTCTTCATTCAGAGGATGTAGAGTTTGGTTTTTTACTCTTCCGTATTCTACAATGAATACATGTAACTAACTAAGGAACATCTCAAATTTTGGTGCAAATGATCTTCAAATGAAATGAAATGTAAATGTAATTGAGCCTAATGCTTTTTGCTCCCTTGTTCTACAAAAGGGATTTCAGGGCTCATTACAAGTGTCAAATTTTTAGGTCTTAACATGGTCTAGGTGAAAAGCTAAGTTCATAAAAAAACATTTTGTAGAAAATATGAATGAATAGAACAATAGATTGTCTTGGGTATGAGTCATTTATGTAAAAGTCTTAAATTTTTTTTATAGAAGCTATAGTTATCGAAAAAAATACTCTCCTATGTATCTTTCATACTAGTTATAAATGAAAATATCAATGGTCTTCTCATTTATCTTCAGTTGTTCCATTGAATGTATGACTCTTTTTTAGCTTTAACTCAAAGAGTTGATTAAATGCTTGAAGATGGTTATAGATTTGTAAGGAATTGTATAGGATTTGGTAGGAAGTTATTCTTTCAAGCATTGTGAGTTTTCATACTACAAAACACTATGGAAACAGTCCACCAATTTCTAAATTAAATAGCTTATATATTACTAGTTCTTGCATAATTGACTCCATTGTCCCAATTAATGAAGCACTAGTCTATTTGTTAGATAATCTTGCATGAAAATGAGGTATTGGCATGCTTGGTCATGGATTTAAAATGAGAACAAAATTCATTTAAAAATATTTTCAAATATAAAGTATGTGTTTGAAACACCCCTAGTTCCTAGGAAATTATAGAATCATTTTCTCAAAGGTCTACCAAATCTTCAGTGAATTGCATTTATTTGCATTTTATAGGAATCAATCTGTGTATAAATGTGTTACCAACTAGAAATACCTCATCGGAACACAAAAAGGAACACCCTCCTAGGTCGCATAGAGCTTGAAGCATAGAGTAAAGACCTCAAAATCCTTTACTCATTGTGTTAACCACTAGCCTTGGAGATTCTTAACCATAAGGGCTAGCTACCCTTTAGAGAATTTCAAGGTTCTAAAAGAAAAAACACCAACAAACCCTAAACCCTTACCCTCAACACTATAACTTAAACCCTAAACACTATACCCTCAACCCTCAACCCTATACCTTATACCCTAAACCATATACCCTATTCCTTATACCTAATATCGTCAACCCTAAATTCTAAACCCTATACCCTCAACCCTAAATCATATATCCTATACCCTATACCCTATACCCTAAAACCTAAACCCTATACCTTATACCCTCAACCTTAAATAGATACCTTATACCCTCAACAATAAACACAATACCCTCAAACCTATACCCAATATCCTCAACCCTAAGCCGTATACCCTACACATTGAACCCTTATCCCTCAACCCTAAACATTATCCCTAAACCTTAGAAACTAAAACCTATATTCTAAATGCTCGACCCTAAACTCCATACCTCAACTCTAAACCCTATACCCTTGATTACTTACCTTGGACCCTCAACCCTATACCCTATACCTAATACCCTTAACCCTCAACCCTATACCCTCAACCTTATACCTTAAACCCTAAACACTACAACCTCAACTATCAACCCTCAACCCTCAACCCTATACCTTCTACCCTTAACCCTAAACCCTATATCCTAGATACCTTATATACAATACCATTAACCCTAGATCCTAAATCCTATAGATGAAAAAATTCAATCCTTTTTTGTATTATTTAGAGTTTGAACCATTTACATTGTGCTTACACATTGTCACTAGTTTGTGCTTGTTTCAGAGGTCCGAGAGCCTTACCAGCATATTTCCAAAGCTTTTTTAAAATATTGCCCAAGTTATTTACAAATTTTGCATCACTAATGATAAGAAAAAAATTAGATAGTACTAAGCTATTAACAATCCAACAAAATTTAGTAACAAGTACATTAAGGAGCTGTTTAAATATTTGCTTGATTGCTATTTCCTCCTCCACTAGTTTCCTCAACATCCTCCTGGAAGAAACTATCCACCAACCTTGAATCATTTGAAGCAGCTTCTTCAGCATCGTAGACAGTCAAATCTTCACTTTGGGGACCAATCAACTAGGGGGCTCTTTGTCTTTCTAGGTTGAAATCTTTATTAACTACCCTCTAAATTTCATCAAACACCCTCTAGAATAACTCTTCCCCCTCTAGGTTCAACCGACATGCATGACCACACCTAATTTCATCCCTTGTCATGGAGGTGGATCCCTCTCTAATTATCTTCATGAACTTCTCCATACCCAATATCCTTAACCCTAAGTCGTATACCCTATACATTGAACCCTACACCCTCAACCTTAAACATTATCCCTCAACCCTAAATGTTATCCCTCAACCCTAGGCACTAAAGCATATATTCTAAATACTCAGCCCTAAAATCCATACCTCAACCCTAAATCTTATACCCTTAACTACTTACCTTAGACCCTCAACCCTCAACCCTATACCTAATACCCTTAACCCTAAACCTTATACCCTCACCCTATACCTTAAACCCTAAACACCACACCTCAACCCTCAACCCTATACCTTATACCCTTAACCCTAAACCTTATATCCTTTACCTTATATACAATACCGTAAACCCTAAATCCAAAAAATATTGTCACTTTGTGTGAGGTCAAATGAGGAACATTATTTTAAGTCAAGACTAAGATCATGAACAAATTCAATCCTTTCTTAAATGCTACCACTATGAAACAAATTCCCATACCACACCACATGACACTTAAGATGAATTTTGCATCTCTTCAATGCATAACAGACCCCTAAGGACTAGGTTAGTAGAAGAGGAACATTTTCTTTGAGAGGTGGGACAAATTTGAAATTTATGTATGCATATCTTTCTTATTTACTTTTGTAGAACAATATGTGCATTTTTCAAAGTAACATTCCTCCATTTATTATGTGTTATTCTAAGTTAATTTATATTATGTGTATACATTTAGTTAGATTTGGTTAAACTAACCCTAGAGATTACTAATTTTTAATTTGAAATAGTGTACTAAAATAAAATACCTATGCTACTTTATATTTACAATGTGCTTTTTCTAATAAATTATTAATAATAATTTCATTAATCTTTTTTATCTAAAAATTTTGTTACAAAAATAAAGATTTCACTTCACTCTCACTTTTTAATATTATTTCTTACTATTTTAATTATCTTTATTATAATTTTTTTATCAATAAATCAATTTTATCATTTATCATTTAGTTTTTAATATATTAAATTACTTATATAAAAAATAATAACCAAGATACAATTATTTTTAAATAATGTTTCAATCACTAAACCACTTTTATGTTTAGTATTTAGTATACATTTTTAGAAGTTTAAAAGGATAAAAGAATTACACACCACACAAAATCAATGAGTGGATATCTCCTTTTCGAAAAAGGTCACTTTGTGTGAAAATAAAATGATGAACATTGTTTTAAGAGCACACAAAAATATTCAATCCTTTCTTAAATGTTACCACTACAAAACAATTCCCACACAACACTCAAGATGAAATTCACATCCCTCTTAAATGCATAATAGACTATTACCAACTAGTTGAGTAGAAGAGCACTATTTTCTTTGAGAGGTGGGACAATGTTTGAAAGTTTAGTACCTCTATCCTCTTATTTCATTTTCTAGAACAATATGAACATTTGTTAAAGTAACATTACTCCATTTATTGTTTATTAGTCTAGGTTAATTTATATTTACATATATATATACATCTTATTAGATTGGGTTAGGCTAATTCTATAGATTCTTAATTTTTATTTTTCAATAATATACTAATGTATTAGATCTATGCTAGTTTAATTTTACAATATGACTTTGTCTAATAAATTATTATTAATAATTTGGTTAATCTTTTTTATTTTAAAATATTTCTTACAATATAAAAAAATCACTTCACCCTCACTTTATAATATTATTTCTTACTATTTTTATTATAACTTTTTAAATTTCTTACATAATTTGTATATAAAAAAAAATCAAGATACAATTTTTTCTAAAAAATATTTTAAAAATAACCTATTTTTATGTTTAATATTTAATATATATTTTTTTTTAAATTAAAGAATAAAAAAAAACACCACGCAGCACACACCACACACCACACGAAATCAACATCTGAATGTCTCTTTAAAAAAAATGCAGAGTGACAAAACAAAATGATAGACATTACCACGCACACGGCACCCAAATTCTACATGCCTTCACACCTATTTAAAAGCTTTATATCGTTTCTTGAAAGAGATTGAAGTAATATTTTAATCCGGACATAACATTCACTCATTACCTTCACACTAACTTTCCTCCCATTTTCTTCTCATGATTGACCACCGTAGACTTTGTTACGCAAGTGGCCACCAAAAACAAAAACACTCTACCATTCTACATGCCTCCGCACCTATTTAACAACATTTCTGAGACCCTGCCAACAACACACAGGCTTGGACAGCAACAACTTGACAAGTGCAATTCCTGATGCCATTTCGAACTGTACTCTTATCCAACTTTTTCAATTAAATAAGAACCAATTAACTGGTCACATTCCCTCATAGTTTGGAAAATTGCTTCATCTTCAAGTACTTCATTTATGGGATAACCATCTTGTGAGTGGAAGTAGTGGCTTGTCTTTTCTAACAGCCTTATCTAATTTCTCTTCTTTAGAATGTCTAGAGTTGTCTAGTAATTATCTCACTGGAGTTTTGCCCTCTTCTATTAGCCATCTATCAAGCCAACTCTTCCATTTGGTATTGGGTTCCAATGAAATTGAGGGAAACATACCAAGTGGAATTGGAAACCTCACAAAGTTGTTAACATTAGATTTATCTAACAATCATTTCAATGGTTCAATTCTGTTAGCACTTGGTCACCTCCCCAATCTTTAAATGTTGTTTCTAGATAAAAATAATTTAGATGGAAGAATTCCAGAAAGTTTTGGTCATGCAAAATGGCTTGGGTTGTTATCATTAAGTGAAAACATGATTTCAGGTCAAATTCCAAAAAGTATTGGTGATCTTCCACAATTAAGACATCTTGTTCTTCATCACAATCAATTGTCAAGGAAAATGCCTGCTAGTTTAGGGAGATGCATCACTATGGAAATGGTGGACTTGGCTCACAACAAATTAGAAGGAAATATACCTCCTGAATGGGGAGGTCTTACAAATCTCCAATTTTATTTCAATATTTCCAACAATTTGTTACAAGGTTCTATTTTAATAATGAGTAAAATGGCAATGGTCCAAGCTATAGATGTGTCTCTCAACTACTTCTCAGGCGAAATTCCAGCTGCACTATCTAGTTGCACAAACTTGCAATATTTAAATCTTTCATGGAATTCCTTTGATGGTCCAATACCAACATCACTTACAAGTTTGAAAAATATTCAAGCTATTGATCTCTCAAGCAAAAATTTGTCAGGTGGAATCCCAATGGCTTTCCAAGAAATGAAAATGCTTCAGCATATCAATCTCTCTTCAAATAACTTAAAAGGAGAAGTTCCAAAGGGAGGATTTTTTGCAAGAATTAGTGAGTTAGCAGTTTCAAAAAATGTTGGCCTTTGTGGTAGTTGGATTAAATTACAACCATGTTTTGATTACAAACACAAACAATTCTTGGTCTCCAAAAAGGTGATAGTACCAGTTGTGATTGGCATTGTAATCTTCATCATGTCTTTTGTATTGTTTCTAATTTCCTATAAGAGACATAGAGATCAAAAGACCTTTGACCTTAACATTGGGCATGAAAGGATTTCATATGAAGAACTTGTACATGCAACTAGTGGGTTTAGCCAAGACAATATGTTAGGGGTTGGTAGTTTTGGATCTGTTTATAGAGGGATTCTCAACAATGGTACAAATATTGCTATTCAAGTTCTCAATTTGCAGGATGAAAATGCTCTCCAAAGTTTTGAAAGAGAATGTAATGTGTTAAAAAGAGTCAGGCACCGCAATGTGATCAAAATCATTTCAGTTTGTTCTAACCTTGATTTTAAAGCATTGGTTCTTCCATTCATGTCAAATGGAAGCTTAGAGAGATGGCTATATCCTAAGGGAGGAGGTGAATGTAGATTAAATTTGGGTGATCGAGTAAGGATAGCAAAGGAGATGGCACAAGGAATGGAATATCTACATCATCATTGCTTTGTGCAAGTCATTCATTGTGACCTAAAACCCAATAATGTGTTTTTAGGAAATGATTTGACTCCACATATAGCAGACTTTGGCATTACAAAACTTTTATTTGAGAATTCAATGATTTCATTGACTTCTTCAAGTGTACTGAAGGGCTCTATTGGCTACTTTGCACTAGGTATAAAATTTTGTATTAGTGCAATATAAATTACCATTGATTTTTTCTTTTTTTAATTTTACATGATTATTTCATATGGATTGAGAATTAATAATTATAGTATTACATTGTAGAGTATGGAGTGGGTGGAATGATCTCAACTAAAGGTGATGTATACAGCTATGGAATTCTACTTTTAGAATTGTTGACAAGGAGGAGACCAACAAATGCCATGTTTGTAGAAGGTATTAATCTACCAAAATGGGTAAGTATGGCTTTTCCAAATAAAATTGAAGAAGTAGTGGACAACCAACTACTTAGAGATGTTAATGAGCCAAATAAAGAAATGGTATCGGCATGCCTTACTCAGTTTATGCAAGTAGGGTTGGTTTGCACAAGGGAGCTACCACAACAATGCCCTAATATGATGGAGATAGTTGAGAGATTAGAAAAAATAACAAGTGCATTTCTTGGTACTCCAAGAGATTTTCATTTTCCCATAAATATCTTACCTTTACTTGAGAGTACAAGTTGTCCAAGAAATACGAATTCAAGAAGCCCTGAGAGTTGGTCTACATCTACATCTTAGCTCTTCGCTCAACCTAATAGCAATTGTTAACTATTGTTGTCTTGCTTTTAGTCTATTATTTACTACATGAGTTTAAGTCTATTGTGTATCATGTAAGTAAAACATGTTTAATGTTGGAAAAAAATAGGTTTTTTTGAAGGTGGTGTATAACATTTAGCAAGCTATTAGCAAACACATTTATTGGTTGACTATACATGTTG
Source organism: Sequoia sempervirens (assembly GCA_007258455.2). NCBI lineage: Eukaryota > Viridiplantae > Streptophyta > Pinopsida > Cupressales > Cupressaceae > Sequoia > Sequoia sempervirens. The sequence continues at coordinate 21,072,354 of VDFB02358134.1, read as the reverse complement.
AAAAATAGAAAGAATATTTGGACAAAAATATTGTGATTTTTTATTTTTTCTTATGTCTTCATTCTTCGTTACAAAGGCCATAAATTTTTCATGTAAAGTTTTAATTAAATAAGAAATTCTTAGATCCATTTTATATTGGGTTGAATTATTTTAAAATGAGACCACTATTTAAAGTTTATTTTAAATTGAGCGAACAATATAAAAATTTAAAAATATCTTATTTAAGTATCAAAAATGAGTTTGAAAAATATTTTGTTTGGCATCAAAATAAACAAGGAAATTATTAATATTTTTCCACCATTAATTCATTGGCAATAACTTTTTTCCTAAATACTTTTAAGAAAACCAATTGAAGACGAATCATTTCATGTGTAATATATAAAATTCCAGCAACATGTACCTCTTGAGTGGTTAAAATTTGTTCCAAAATAGAAACCTTTCGATTGAAATATGGCAAACCCAATATGAAAGAATAGTTGTAATTCTAATGTATTCACAAAACCTCTAATAAAAATGTTGAGTTCCTCCAAAAATTGTAATATTGAGTAGACTATTTTTCAGATGAACCTTTCAATAAATAAAGAAAATAAGATTGGATGACAAATTTCTAACATATATAAGTAGATATAAATGCATACAAAATTTAAAAATGTGTTAATAACAAAAGAAAAATTATGCACAAGCAAGTTGACATCTTTTGGTTGTTTCGCCCAACATCACCAATAATCCCCACAAGAAAACATCCCATTGTTATAATGAAGGAATTGATTTGAAACAATCTTAGAGATAAATTTGTTGGCTGAGTGGAAATCACCACACCCGAAGGTTCTTGGCAATTCGTATGGCTATTCTTGGGGAAGACCAACAAAAGTAACACAATCCCACCTTGTGTTGGTTTTTTGTTTCATCGGACAGTTGAATAGCTTCTTCACCATATCCATTCATAACATATCCTTCAATAATTTCACTACAAGGAATTGTATCTTGGGTGGGCATCCTTTCAAACACTCATTGGGCATCCTCAATACCCCCACACTTGGCATACATGTCAAAAGTTTGGTCCCTACAAAGACATCAACAAGACATTTTCTTTGAATCATGTCTTTATGGGCCTCCTTTGCCCTACAGAGATCTCCCAAGATGGCAAATACTTGGAGAACACTAGAAAATGGGTCAATGTCTAGCTTCACACCTAACAATTGCATTTTTTTGGAAGAGCTCAAGGGCCTTCTCAAGATTCAAATTTTGTGCATATCCTGCAACCACTACATTCTATATGACTTCATACCGAGAAGATATTTTTGTAGTCACCCAAAATATTACCTTATTAAATAAATACTTGTTATTTATTTAATTTACCCACTTCCCTTATCCAAATACTTAATTAAATAAATATTTGTTATTTATTTAATTAATTTCCCCATTACCTTTATTCACCACCTTTATTTAAATAAATCTACATTTACTTAATTAATCTAACATTTATCCTCATTCCTCTAAATTCCCCTAACATTTCTTAAGATAATTAATCATTGATTAATTAACTTTATTCCCATCCTAAACATCATTATCCCATTCTCCAACTTTTGACCCCACCTAAGTTAATAAACAATTGGTTTATTAACTCAACCCATCCTCATTAATCAATTAATCCTTGATTAGTTGATCTAACCCTCATCCCTAATCATCATTATCATTATTTTCTAATTTTAAATTCCTACATCTCACCTACCCACACTAACCTCTTACACAAGCCACCCTATTAGCCACCCTATCTCTTACACAAATTGAATGCATCTCTTCCTAATGTGTGCTCACACATGTGTGAGAACACCTCACTATTTTATCCCTTTCTATCTTGTGACACTTGTGACAAGGCTAATCAATCCTCATCATTGATCCAAACCTCACCATTTCAATCAATCTCAACCCCCCATTAGCCATTGATTCCTCTCACCAATTTTTATATTTTGGCTAAATATTCATGTTTTTATGTCCCCCACATGTTCATCCATCCATTTCCCCATCTAGGTTACCCCAAAACTTCATTTTTTTACTTTTGGGGGTCATATTCTAGCACATTCTACAAAGTGGCGCCTAAGTGCAAAATTGTGGTGCCTATGTTCAAAATTATTGCACCTTTATTTTATGGGAAATATTTTTGGTTGTATAAGGTGTTTGTGGAATTAAATATTTCATTTTTAAGTCATTAGATGCATTTTCAGGTTGTTTTCTCAACTGGGTATCTAACAAAAATCAAATTTTCACCTCCGAAAGCTATCTTTTTGGCACATTTTACAAAACTATCCTTATTTTCACAAAATGACACCTCTATTTTAATAGAAGTACAACTTTATCTATAGAATGGTGCCTAGGTTTTAGGATGCATCTTTAGGTCTTCTTTTATCTATTCTTTTGCATCTAATATTTTTTTTGGATACTAATGCATCTTCTAGGTCTCTAATGCTCATCTAAGGCACAAATCATCAAATATCCATGCTTATATTCATGCTAACAATATTTTTATGTGATAATATTATCATCTAACCACTTGTTTTGTAGCTTGGAATTGATTTTCAAAGCCAAAATCATCAAACTACTAACATCTTCTTGTAGATTTGTTTGTCCAACGCTTTCTTTTTTTCACTAATCTAGGCATATTTTGTTTCTTAAGCTTAAAAAAATATTTTTTGAAATGTGTCTTTAAGTGATTGGTGTGTATGCTCTCCTCTCGCACCTAGTGTGATCTTGAGGATCAAAAAAATCACTTACACTTTTTCTTTTTCTTTTCATTGCAAGGAACCCAATGCATGTATTCTCTCCCCTCAGGCTTTGTGCAATCTTGGGGATCAAAAACACTTGGATCATTCCTTTTAGGGGTCTTTCCTAAGGATTTCATCACCCTAGGGGACAACTCCAACTGCCATGTTCCGACGGAGTATAAAGAGTGGGAGGTGAGAAAGCCACCACTCTTGGAAGTAGAATTTTGTCAATCGGGCTAAGCCTCCAAGAACTTTATACCTTGGATAAGTGAAGGTGGAGAGTGGGTTACCCTCTCCTCCTAGTGGTTTGACATTGTTCCCTTTCATCTATGGATTTATGCCTCACGTACCCTTGAGGTATATAGAGGACTCCCTAGTAACATTGTGTATCCTAGATTAAGACCTTTCAACCATAGCTTAGTGTGGTGCAAGGGATGGACATTGTACCCTGAAGTTACTCACCATGTACTCCCTTAGGTTGAGATAGAAATCCTTGTGGTGAACTATGATATTTCTCAAGGAGAGAGAGAAGGTGAGCCTGTGGGATCCATTGATGACCTATGCCATTGGATCTCTAGCTATCTTCTTTTGTGAGAAAAGGTGCTCTAGTGAACTACCCAAGTATCAAGGAGTATTAACCCAAGCTTACTTAGGTGGTGTATTTACACTAAGTTATAATCCCACTTGAATAATTTAGGCTTGTTCAAGTTCTTGAAGTGTCTTCTTGTGAAACACCCATGGAAAAAAAATTAGCCAAGGGGTTGAGGATCAAACATACACTTAGAAAATCCATCAAAATCGACCACTTTTCTTGTTTGTGTGCTTTTAATTCTATCTCCTAGTCAAGAAAGAGAAACCTTCACCTCACCCAATTCTTCCTATCCGCATCATCCCTCTACATCCTAATCATACCATCCTTTCTATCATAATCATCCCTTTCCATCATAATCACCTAATCCTAATCATCCCATCCTAATCCACTATTTACATCAAGTAATCACCCCTTCTAATTCTAATCACCTCCCCTACCTCATTAGAGCCATCCCTTATTATCCTAAATATCCATTTTAATCTTATTCCCACTTCTTAATCACCATATCCTAATCATCCCATCATAATCCTCTATAATCATTCTAATCATCCACCTTAACCAAATAATCCCATAATCTATATCCAATCCATCCTTTAGGATCCTAAGCTTAATTTTTCTAGTCCATTTGAGGTCATATTCATCATCATTAAGATCCCCATCTAATTTCATCATAAATCTTGTTCCCAATATCCTCTAATCATCATCCTTAATCCATCCTTCATTATCATCCTCTATTCTCCATCATCCTTAATCCTTATCCTCCATCATCATCCTTAATCCACATACCCCATTATCATCCTTAATCCTCATCCCTCGTCATCATTTTAATCCAATTTCCCATTCAAACCAAATCCCAATCCAATCCATCTATCCTCATCCAAATTCAATCAACCATTATACATTTATCTTCTCAATTAAGCATCCAAATCCCATCCTTAATAAAAAAATCATCATTTTAATATCAAATTTTGGTTAAGGAACTAATATCTTTCACACTCCATATCCTCTCATCATTATCCAATTCATTCATCTAAGGATCCTATCCTTAATCCACTATCACCCATCTCAAATCCAATCTCCTAATAAAAAATTAAGGCCTTAGATTCATTTCATCTTTAATCCAAACTTTCTTAAGATCATTAGCCTATCTTAAGTATAGTTATCAAATACAATCAATCCATATATATTAAATTTTCCTATCTTAAGTATAAATAAAATCCAATTAAATATTTCTTGGGAACATTAGCCTATCCGAAGTATAGAGAATCAACCTTAATTAAATAAAATCATGTTAAGGTCTTCACATTTCATCCCAAGTCTAATCCCATCATGCATATTCATCCTCATATCTTATTCTTCTAATCCATGGATCCATCCCTAATTCATTTCCATAATTTCCATCCTTATCCAAAATCAATCCAAAATTTTCCTCCAATCAAGCCCTAACCGTGTCTTTAAATAATCCAATCTATCTTGCATCCAACCTAATCTATCTTAATCCACCTTCATCTATTCCAAACCCATCTAATATCATGAACCCATATCCTAATCCATATGATGATAGTGACATTATTATGGATCACCTTGAACCCATTAGAAAAAATCCTCCAAGATTTCACCAATCACCCATCCAATGTCCCCCTAAAACCCCACCCACACCCTCATCACCCATATCATCCCCATGGGATTCCATCACCAATCATCTCCTCATCCACTACTTTAATAATGATAAGGATGCCATGCTTAGCTATCTCCTTGATATTGGTGCTAAACTTCCACCCTCCCCATCTTCATCCAATCCCAACCTATCCCCTCTTACCTATCACCCCCTTCCTTTGACAAGGGAGACCAAGCCTCTAGCCAAAACTCCCCATCACAAATATCCATCACCACATCCTTTTCAAGCTCCTCATCCTCATCCCCAATTTACAAATCCTTAGAAAATTTCATCTCTTATTCCACTTGTTCATCTTCCACATCCTTACAATACACATCACCCCATGTCCCTCATAATGGTTGGATCCAAGGACTACTTTCAAAGGTGCTTAATTCCCCATGCAAAAACAAATATGTGCAATCTTCCCATGTCATGCATTCACCATCATCTCCATGCCATGATAAATCTCAATCCCCTAAGTCTCATGAATCCTCTACTACTCCATCCATCCAAGTTGATGCATCTTTCCAACCTTCCTCCCCCATCACACCATTCACATAAAATGAACCATGCCCATATACTAATCCAAGCATGCTAACATGGATTCCTCTCCATACAAATATCAAGGAACTCCTTCTCCCCCATCATACAATCCCATCTCTAATCAAGAACAACATATCCCTCCCATCCCATCTAATGATACTTTTCTATCCCAAGATCAAATTACCCCTTCCACTCCATTACATGATCCCTCTCTAAATCAAGATCAAAGTACACCTTTCATCCCATCTAGTGATGATATCACTTTCATGATCAAAAAATCCATCCCACTCCATGTCATGATCCCCTTCCATCTCACAACCAACAACACACTACACCATCCACCCCAAAATACTTAGTTTGTCTAAGAATAAATTGGAAGGCTCAATTCCCTCCACTCTAGCTGACTGCCATTCATTCCAGCATCTCATATTGTCCTATAATCTATTGAATGGTAGTATACCTTCTCAACTTGGCCTTGTTTATCATTTAGAGCTGCTTGGTTTAGAAGTAAATCAACTAACAAGCACAATCCCACCTTCCCTAAGAAACCTTTCATCTTTAGTTGATTTGGAGTTAGCGACAAACAAACTCCATGGTAATCTTCTTGTTGAGCTAAGTATGCTTACTCAACTTAGAGTTCTTTATCTTGAATACAACTTCATAGGAGTAATTCTCATTTCCCTTTTCAATTGCACTCTTCTCCAAAATTTGGAATTATCCCATAACAAGTTAATTGGTCATATTCCTATTGAACTAGGTATTCTTACTCAACTTAAAGAGATTTATGTTAACAAAAAAAACTTGAAAGGAGTAAGTCCTAATTACATTTCCAATTGTACTCTTATCCAAGTTTTGGAATTAGCTAATAATCAACTAATTGGTAATATTCTCTTGGAGTTTGGAAAATTTCTCTAGCTTCATCCTCCATATTTATGGGCCAACCATCATGTGAGTGGAAGCAGTGGCTTGTCTTTTCTAATAGCCTTATCTAATTCCTCTTCTCTAGAATAGCTAGAATTGGGTAGTAATTATCTTAGTGGCATTTTTCCCTCTTCTATTAGCCAACTATCAAGCTAACTTTCCAATTTGTAATTTTACTTCAATGAAAAAGAGGGAAACATACCAAGTCGAATCAGAAACCTCACAAAGTTGTCAGAATTATATTTGTCTAACAATCATTTCAATGAAACGATTCCATTAGCTCTCAATCAACTTCCAAATCTGCAAATGTTATACTTGGATAGAAACAATTTAGCTGGAAGAATTCCAAAAGGTTTTGGTCTTTCAAAATGACTTTGGTTTTTTTCATTAAGTGAAAACATGATTTTAGGTGAAATTCCAAAAAGTCTTGGTGATCTTCGACAACTAAGAGATCTTGATCTTCATCACAATAAATTGTCAGGGAAACTCCCTCCTAGTTTACAAAGATGCATCACTATAGAAATGGTGGACTTAGCTCACAACAAATTAGAAGGAAATATGCATCCTGAATGGGCAAGTCTTACAAATCTCCAATTTTATTTCAATATTTCCAACAATTTATTACAAGGTTATATTTTAATAATGAATGAAATGGTAATGGTCTGAGGTATAGATGTGTCTCTTAACAACTTCTTAAGAGAAATTCTAAATGCACTATCAAGTTTAGACAACTTGGAATATTTAAATCTTTCATGGAATTCATTTGATTGCCCAATACCAACATCACTTACAAGTATGAAAAATCTTCAAGCTATTCATCTCTCAAGCAAAAATTTGTCAGGTGAAATCCCAATGGCTTTCCAAGAACTAAAAAATTCTTCATCAATCTCTCTTCAAATAACTTAACAAGAGAAGTTCCAAAGGGAGGAGTTTTTGCAAGAATTAATGAGTCAACAGTTTCAAAAAATGTTGTCCTTTGTGAAAGTTGGATTAAATTACAACCATGTTTTGATTCCAAACACAAACAATTCTTGGTCTCCAAAAAAGGGATAGTACAAGTTGTGATTGGCATTGTAATCTTCATCTTGTCTTCTGAATTGTTTCTATTTCCTATAAGAGACATGAAAATCAAAAGACATTTTACCTTAACATTGGGCATGAAAGTATTTCATCTGAAGAACTTGTACATACAACTAGTGGGTTTAGCCAAGACAATATGTTAGGGGTTGGCAGTTTTGGATCTGTTTATAGAGGGATTCTCAACAATGATACAAATATTTTTGTTAAAGTTCTCAATTTGTAGGATGAAAATATTCTCAAAGTTTTGAAAGAGAATATAATGTGTTAAAAAGCATCAGGAACCACAATGTGATAAAAATAAGTTCAGTTTGTTCTAACCTTGATTTCAAAGCATTGATTATTCCATTCATGTCAAATGGAAGCTTAGAGAGATGGCTATATCCTAAGGGAGGAGATGAATGCAAATTAAATATGGATGATGAATTAAGAATAGAAAAGGAGATAGCACAAGGAATGGAATATCTACATCATCATTGCTTTGTGCAGGTTGTTGATTGTGATCTAAAACCCAATAATGTGTTATTAGGGAATGATTTGATTCCACATATAGCAGACTTTGGCATTACAAAACTTTTATTTGAGAATTCAATGATTTCATTGACTTCTTCAAGTGTATTGAAGAGCTCTATTGGCTACTTTGCACCAAGTATAAAATTTTGTATTATTGCAATATAAATTATAATTGATTTTTTCTTTTTTAATTTTACATGATTATTTCATATGGATTTAGAATTACTAATTATAGTATTACATTGTAGAGTATGGAGTGGGTGGAAATATCTCAACAAAAGGAGATGTAAATAGTATGGAATTCTACTTTTAGAATTGCTGACAAGGAGGAGACCAACATATACTATGTTTGTAGAAGGTATTAATCTACCAAAATGGACAAGTATGAATTTTCCAAAAAAAGAAAAGTGGACAACCAACTACTTAGAGATGTTAACGAGTCAGATAAACCAATGGTATCAACATGCATTACTCAATTTATGCAAGTAGGGTTGGTTTTCACAAGGGAGCTACCACAACAACACCCAAATATGATGGAGATAGTTGAGAGATTAGAAAAAATAACAAGTGAATTTCTTGGTACTCCTAAGATTTTCATTTTCCCAAAAATATCTTACCTTTACTTGAGACTACAAGTGGTCCATGAAATACAAGTTTGAGGAGCCCTGAGAATTGGTTGATATCTACATCTTAGCTCTTCACTAAAGCTAATAGTAATTATTTTAAACTATTGTTTCCTTTCTTTTAGTATATTATTTACTATATGAGTTTAAGTCTATTGTGTATCATGTAAGTACAACATGTTTAATGTTGGAACAAATTAGGGAGTTTTGAATGTGGTGTATAACTTTTAGTAAGTTATTAGGTAAACACATTTATTGATTGACTATATACATGTAGAAAAACAGAATGAATATCTGGAAAAAAATATTGTGACCTTTTATTCTTGTCTTGTGTCTTCATTCTTCATTACAAAGTCCATAAATTTTTCATGTAAAAAATTAATTAAATAAGAAATTTTGAAATCCATTTTCTATTGGGTTGAATTATTTTGAAATAAGACCACTATTTAAAGTTTAGTTTAAATTGAGCGAACAATATAAAAAATAAAAACTATCTTATTGTAAGAGAGGGGGAGCACTACATGCAAGACCCTAGGTCATGGAGGGTCAAGATGTGAGAGGATTCCCTAACTTACCTCAGCTAAGTGTAAAGTTAGGAAATTTTGAGGTGAGAGTAACGAGGACCGTGAGGCCTCTTAGTTACTATACAAACCTAAAACACAAGAAGGGGCTAGGCGAGCCAGTTTTAGGTCTAACGCTATGCCTTACGAAGCTCTTTGTCCAAGGATGAAAGCACAATCTCTAGACGTCAATGCGGTGAGTTGGCATCCATATGACTAGACAACAGTGAAGATAAGGTCAAACCAACAAAAACTAGCTAATAGCCCAACTGACTAACTAAAGGGCCAAAAAGATAAGATTAAGTAAATGAAATAATCTCTAATATTATTAAGTAAATATACAAGAGTAAGGAGAGAAAGGAGCATCTCACGAAGGAATTAATTTTCCAGTTGATCCTTCGAGAAGCACACACTCCTACACATAAAGAGAAAGGAGAATGTTTGGTGGCTGTATAGGGTTCCACCTCAATTAGAGCCCCATTTAGGTGTTCCCACCTCCACAAACAACCAAGGAAATGAGATAAAGAAAGAAATACAATAAAGAGCACAGAAGCACTACAAAAAAGTAAAGTGTTAACTCAACCAAGTGATAGAGGAGAGGAGAGGGAAGCTTACCACCTCCACCAAGAGCACTCAAGGTTGCTTGGGGGAGAAAATGAGAGAAACTCAAGCCTCTACTGAAATGGCGTGGTCCAAAATTGTTCTATCAATGTGATAGAGTGTGCTTTCACTGCAATGGAATGCAAGAATGTTGCTTGAAGTTTGAAGTGAGTGAAATGAGCTTGTGAATGAAGTCCATAAGATGAAATGCTATGAAGAAGAGTGAACAAAAATGACCATATTGGGGTTGGTTGACTATAGGGGCATTACAACTTGACTCCCAATGAGAAGTGTAATTCCTTTGTAGGTTCAGCCATATGAATCCACTAGGGACGTAAGTGCACCTTGTGGATGTCTATGCACCATGTGGGCATCACTGATGGAAACACCTCCACCAATGCTTAAAACATGCACCAATTGGGATGCAAGCAATGGGCTTAGGTGGAATTAAGCCTCCAAACTTGGTTTTCTAAGGTGGATAAAGGAAAAAAGGGGACTTTCACATGGGGTGCAAATTCACTCTTATACATTTTACCCCCACTTTAGCAAGCACAAATAATGATGACTGCTTGATATAGTAGATCAAAAAAGAGTAAGGTTAGAAATGTATACCTGAACTATCGAGGAAGCAGACCATGATCTGGCAAACCTGAAGGTACAGGGAAAATAAAGGACTCCATAACTTCTCAGAACTATGAAGTTGGAAAAAAAATCATCTTACAAGCCCGTAGACCTGTAAGGAAGCAACCCCTAAGATCACTAGCATGAAGGAAGCCCTATGAGGTAAGCACCTTATAGACCCATAGACCTGGAAGGAAGGTGTCCTCCAAGATCTCTCACATGAAGGAGACCAAGAAAGCACCTTACAAACCCATAGGCATGCAAGGAAGCTATCCTCCAAGAACTCTATCATGGAGGAAACCCAAAGGAAGCATACTCCACAAAGTCAAGAAGCAGCGACACGTCTACCTGCAAATAGATCATGTCAAAAAATGGTCGTATAGGAAAATAAGTGGACCATCACGTAAACTGTCAATGATTCATAAGTCTTTCAAAGGGGTCACTCAGGAACCCTTCAAAAGGAGAGGGGTCCACTCAAGGGACATGTTGTTTAAAGGGTGAAGTCTAGTAAGGATGTCCCCAAGCTAGATGTGAAGATACAAAACAAGTCTAGTCATGCTACCCCTAAGCTAGACATGAAAATTTGAATGGAATAAGTCTACTCGGGCTTCCCCCATGCTAGATGTGAAGGAATCCATTTGAAGTAAAGAATTCCAAAGAAGGGTCCCTTGGGAACCCATTGTGAAAAAGGGGTCCACTCAAGGGACACATAGTTTGAAAGATAATGTTCTTCTTAGAGCAATCCGTCATCAAGGAATCCTTTCAAAATATTTTCAGTTCATCAAGGCATTCAAAAGGAAGGATATGCACCCATATGAGGGGAATATTAAAGTTGTTCTCACTTTGGAGGAAGGTTTTCAAGTCCTTTCTTCATGAACCCCTAATGAAGGAAACATGCTCTGTTACAGTTCTAAGTTGAGAATGCGATTCTAAGGAAGAGTTTGTGAAGATTTTCAAGAAAGGATTCATTAACAATGAATGCATTTTTTGAAAATTGAAGTGTTAAAGAAAGGCATTGTCACACATGAAAGGGATAACTCAAGCGAAGAAGAGAAAAATATAAAGAATCAAAAAAAGAGAGAAAACTTAAGAAAAGGGCACAGGAGGATTTGGTTTAGCAAGGTTAGATCTATCCAAGCTCATATAAATAATAGGTAATCATGGTACAAGGTGAAATATCATCAATACCCAACTAGATTAGGAAGAATGCATGAGAAGACAAAGTAAAATGAAAAATTTGGTCAACATGGAAGGGAAGCCTAAATGCTCCCAATGCTTTGCATTGTCCCTAATTTAGCAAAAATCAAGCATAAACATGGAAGAATGATATACAAGTAGTAGAAGGTTTACGACACAAAAACCACACTTGTATCCAAGCACCAAAAGGGGTGATGAGGGTCATCTAGGCACACATAGCATGAGAATGGGATAACACAAAACATGCACACATACACACACAAGATCAAGAAAAAAAAGTGGGGGCCTCCTCATAACATTGATCAGCCAAGAGGTCATCCGCTTCCCAATATAAATCCTCATAAGGGAAAGGAGGACGAGCCTGCAATGGTAAGATGTTAAGAGGTCATTTGACCCTCCCACAACAAGGGCTAAGGAAGAAGCCCCCGTAAGGTCTTCTTCACTAAGCATTTTTGGAGCTAAGGTCAAAGATTTCATGAAGATTGCTAAAAAGGCCAAGACCTCATCCATGGAATTAAACATGCACCCAATGGGAGCACCATGCCTAATTTTAGTAGATGGGATAGGTTGTGCCTAAGGTTCATTGCTAAGCTCACCAATTGACTTTGGAGTAGTGACGAACTCAAGGGAAGCTAAGACTGGTTCTGTTATTAGGACAAAACAAGTCAACATAGGGTTGTCATGCGATGTCCTTCATTCCTGGAGGGACCATCTGTCACCTCCTATTTCGTTAGAGGAGATGAACTCCCCATAGAAAATGCTAGAGGCATAGAGGAAGAGGAGGAAAGAACTATAGTGGATACAACCAAGGTATTACTTGTATCCATGGGCTTTGAGAAAGGGTGGATATCAAGAATAGATATTAGCAAAGGCGGCTCCACTGAAGGAGCGATGAAAACTTGCACCCATTTAGGGTTAGGAACATTTGTACTCACAAAGGAAGCTAGAAGCAATATAGAGCTAGACTGAAGGGAAGCAAAAGGAAGGGAGGAAGTAGACACTACAGGAGGCCCTAAAGCAGGGGTAGTCATTTCTTCCTCTTTCTTTTACGAGGTGACCTTCTCATCCAAGAGACCTTTTCATTGGCACTTATGTTCGCACGTAAGGCATTTTCTACAACTCTTGGATTTAGAGGTCAGGGTTTGCAAAGGGATAGGAGGATCCTACTCAACCATAGGAACAATCGCTATAACTGTTTTCGGTAGAGGGACAACTTCCTGCATGGGAGTAGGAGGAACATGAAAGGGAGCAACAAGAGGAGTCAACTTGAGAGCCTCGACAACAGGCCTCTTTCTACTCACTACCTTCTAGGAGTAGGAGCAATAGGAGGCTATGGGTCAAATTCTATATGAGAACCTTTCTTTTCCCCGTATAAATAATACCATGGTCTAAAGTATTCACTAGGGAGGTCCACAATCCCAAGCTTGGGCCTCCACCAACGAGGAGTCATCAGACTCAGTGGGTAGCCACCAAGTTGGCTCATCCAATACTCTTCTCAAGAAGGGTGAGATGACAAGGCAGACCAGAAGGAGGTAGCCTTCTCTTTTCCTTTACGGGAAGGATAGGGAGCCGATAGGGACTTCTCCTTTCCTTTAGGGGAAGGGAAAGTAGTCAACGTGGGCTTCCTCTTCTCTTCTTGGGAAGAGGAGGTTACTGATTGAACATCTATCATGGGAAGGTTCATCTTTGGCTCCCCTTTGACCCTAGTTTTATGCTTCACATAATTATTGTAAAGTAGGTCTATTCTTGGAGGAAGTGAACCGACTGGGGAGGGCCAAAAGTGATCCAATGAATATCCACCATGGGACACCGAGGGCTGGTATCCAATGTCATGCACCATGTGCATGACACCCTCATGGGAGAACTTTAAACACTTGTGAATAACAAAGGCGATTTCATTCATGGAGGTGAGCTAGGGTATGCCTAGCTTCAGCCTGAATAGATTTGAATCCAAGATAACATCAAAGACTGTGTCGACAACCCTAGGTCCAACCAAGATGGACAAAGTGATTGAGCCATAAGGTTTAAGGCACATACCATTGTGCATACAGATGGTAGATTATGTTTCTTCATATTTTTCCTTTTGTAATGAATTTAATACTAATGTATCCTTAGTGATAACATTCACATGGTTTTTGGGGTCTATCAAGGCTCTTGTCAGAATGTTACCTTTGACACGAGCGAGAATGTAGAGAGGCAAGGGTATGTGCTGGATCATGATGGGCCAAAAAGTGGCAATATGATGGGTATGTGGCTGACGATTTATTTTTACCCAAATTTGATCAAATAAAAAGGGTTTTTAAAGGATATTATCAGCTTTCCACCAATATAAATTATGCTTTACTTTCAATTTAATAAGTAATTATTATTCATTTTCTATTCAAATTATTACTAAAGTCCTGATTGATCGACTAATTGAAAAAAATCTATAGCTTTCAAATAGTATCACATTCTATGCTTCACATACTATAGGATTAAAAAAATAAAAAATTGAATTTCATGAATTTTTGACCAAGTTAAGGTGGTCAGACATAGGAGTTTTTCGTATTTTCTAAAATTTGTAATAAAATTTTCATAATTAATTATTTACTTGGAAAAAATTACAAAAATATGCATCACATGGGACATGAGTCCTCTACTTATATCTAAAATATTATAAAAAATATTATCATTTTATTGTGGTTAGGGTGGTCAAACAGACACCTACTTATTTTTTCCCTAAAATTTAAGTACTACTACATTGAAATTTCAAATTTTCACCAAATAGATTTTTTTTTTTTTTAAACAAACCTAGTAGTTTAGAAACTACATTCAATTTTCTAAAAACTCTATTCTTACATATTTTTGAAATAATATAGACAACTTATTCAATGTTTTACGTCAAGTTGCCTAACTCTAATTTTTCTAATTTTTTTGCCACTTAAGGTCCTGTTTTTTCCATGATGATCCTGCACATATTTACAAAAGTTTGTTGTTTAAGGGTAAATCCTATGATGTAAATGTCCAACAAACCAGGTGTGGGTGGAATAGTGGAAGTTACCATGACCATATTAATAGAGGCCTCGAGTTGGGTAATAGAATCAATGGGATCAATAATCATGTTACTAAAGTGTGACGTAAATGGATCCATGTATACCTACATTTCACTATTAGCTTTTGCCATTGATTTGTTAGCATATGGTCTACTCCCATTGAGACGAATGGTACCATCCTCGATGTAGTCTTGTATCTCATGAAACAACCTCATACAACGTTTGGTATCATGCCTAGTAAAATGATGGTACTGACAATAGATGCTTCCATCATACCAACTAGGGTAGGGTTCTTTAATAGGATTAGGAGTTGGTAAAGTCACAATCTTATCTTTCAAATCTTTTTTTAAGATGAAAGTATAAGATTCTGATAACTTTGTGAACTTCTGGTTGCATTTAAGGCCATTGTCATTAGAAATAGCTACTACATTCACAATGGATTTTTGATATGATGGACTTCCTTGCAGAATAAGAGCATGAGTAGGATCCCTTGAACTGAGCAACCATTTGTTAGTATTCTCATAAGGTTGTGCACAAGTGTGTGAAAGAAATGTATTTCATAAGGGCGAACTTCTCTTGCCAAGGCCTTTGTAAGTTCCCTGTGAACACCTTATGCACGTCAAAAATAGGCAACTGATATGAGATCTATGCAAGGAGCACTTGATAGAGTGCTATGAAATCAGTGATATTTTCATTATCTCCTTGTTTACATCAGACGAGATCCAAAAAGGTCATCTTCAACCTAATGTTTGCTTGGAACTATCTAAGGAATTGGTTTACAAGTTGATCGAATGAGAAAATAGGGTTGTTGGGCAAGGAAGAATACCACTCGAGTGTTGTATCCTTGAGAGATGGAGGAAACAATTTAGCCATAAATGTATCGTGATGGAAAAAGTTAATGCAAAGGGTGTTAAACGTAGACACATGTGTCTGTGGATCTCCCTTACCACAAAACTTCTCAAATTTAGGGATCTCCATTCCTTGAGAGAAATGAGTGTTCAAGATGGAAAATGACAATGGGCTATGTCAAAAGAAGGGTTGGAAGATAGGCTGGGTAGAGGCTTGGGAAAGACTTGCCAACCAGCTCTACATCTTACCCATTTTCTAAAGGAGAGTGTTTAGAATAGGGTCATTAGAAGATAGAGGGATAGAGGGACCTCCTCCACAACCACCGATAAGGCCTCCTCCAAGTCCACCACTGGTGTGACCTCCACTAGAACCACCACTAGAGCTACCGCCACCAGTAGGGCCTCTGCTGAAACCACCATCGTGACCCTTGCCAGTCCCACCTCCACCGACACCACCTTTGCTACCAAATCCACCACCACTACCAAAGCCCCCAACACTCATCTTTCCAAAGCCACCACCACTAAAGGTGATAGGAGGGGTGAAGCTAAAGCCAAAATCTATTTACTCTGATAGTTTTGGGTTGTTTAGAAGTGATGTTGATAGAAAGGGTTGTGTCGGCCATATAGACAAATGTAGGAGGCATTGATACTCCTAATTGAACTTCATGTTCTTCAAAGGTGACTCCTTGTGTGAATCTAGGGTTGTTCAAAGGAACACATGCTTCAACAAGACCAAGGAGGCTAGTTATAATTTCAATGCATGTTCGATCTTTACACATCATATGTTTTAGTTCACTGACAACCCGAGTGGCTCTAGCCATCTTTGAGTTTATTTCCAAGTGACTTTCTAAATTTCATAATCCCTTAGCAAGGGTGGAAATGTATTATGTAAGAATTTGAATAGCCTCATGCTCATCCAAGATAATGGCATAGGAGATGTAGGAGGAGTGGAATTTGATTGGTTTCGTTAGCAAATCCCATCTCGTTCCTTGAGAATTTCTCTTGTGCAACCAAACTAATGGAGCGAGTAGAGAAAAGGACTATAGAGAGACCAATTGAGATCTTTGTCCTTTCCATTGAGAGGTGTCACATAGTTCTCCTAATGATACACCTAGAAGTTGTGGACTAGGTTGTGATGCTCATAAACCTACACAACACTTAGGGACACAATAGTCATGAAGCACACCAGAGAGATTTCAACACCAACAGATGAATGAACATTGGTTCAAATTGGGTTCACCAAAAATGTAAGAGAGGGGGATAACTGCATGCAATACCCCATGTCACAAAGGATCAAGATACAAGAGGTTTCCCTAACTTAACTAAGATAAGTATAAAGTTAAGAAATGTGAGGTGAGAGTAATGAGGACCGTGAGGCCTCTCAATTACTCTATAGACCGAAACACAAAAAGGGGCTAGGCGAGCCAATTTTTAGATCTAACACTACACCTCAAGAAGCTCTCTATTTGAGGAAAAAAGCATGGTCTTTGGACATCAGTACAATGCACTTACATCTCAAAAATTTTCTAGCATCTATATGGCTAGACAATAGTGCAGACAAGGTCAAACCAACAAAAACTAGCTAATAGCCTAACTGACTAACTAAAGGGATAGAATGATATGATTAAGTAAATGAAATTCTCTCTAATATTATAAAGTAAATATGCAAGAATAAGGAGAGGAAGGAGGATCTCACCTAGGAATTCATTCACCAACTAATCCTTTGAGAAGCATGTACTCCTACACACACAGAAAGAGGAGAATGTTGTGTGGTTGTATAGGGTTTTGCCTCAGTTGGATGCCCATTTAGGTGTTCCCACCTCCACAGAAAACCAAGGAAACAAGATACACAAAGCAATACAATAAAGAGCACAAAAGCACTACAAAACAGTAAAGTGCTAACTCAACCAAGTGTTAGAGGAGAGGAGAGGGAATCTTACCACCTCCACCAAGAGCACTCAAGGCTTCTTGGGGGAGAAAATGAGAGGAACTCAAGCCTCTACTGTAATGGCATGGTCCCAAACTTGCTCCACCAATGTGATATAGTGTTGCTTTGGCTACAATGGAATGGAAGAATGCTGCTTGAAGCTTGAAGTGAGTGAAGTGAGCTTGTGAATGAAGTCCAGAAGATGAAATTCTTGTTGAAGGAGTGAATATGAAGGAGTGAAAGAAAAAGACCATATTAGGGTTGGTTGGCCTACGAGGGCATTACAACTTGACTCCCAATGAGAAGTGTAATGCCTTTGTAGGTTCAGTTGCAAGAATATGCCAGGGCTGTAAGCACACCAGGTGGGTGTCCCAAACAGAAACACCTCCACTGATGCTCAAAAAAAGTGCCAAGAGGGATGCAAGCATTGGGATTAGGTTAAATTACACCTCTAAACTTGGTTTTCTAAGGTAGATAAAGGAAAAAAGGGTATTTTCACATGGGGTGCAAATTCACTCTTATAAACTTATTTAAGTATTAATAATGTATTTGACAAACATTTTGTTTGGCCTCAAAATAAATGAGGATTATTAAGATTTTTCCACCATTAACTCATTGGCAACATCTCTTTTTCCAAACACCTTTTAGAAAACCAATTGAAGATGAATATTTTCGTGTAATATATAAATTTTTTGCAACATGTACCCCTTGAGTGGTTAAAATTTTTCCTGAAATAGAATCCTTTCAATTGAAATATGCGAGATCAAACATGAAAGAATAGTTGTAGTTTTAATGTATTCCCAAAGCCTCTAATAAAAGCATTGAGTTCCTCCAAAATTCATAATATTGAGTAAGCAAAATAATATTAGATGACACATTTCTATCATATATACAAAGATATAAATGAATGGAAATTTATAAATGTGTGAAGAATAGAAGAAAAATTATTTATAAACAAGCTGATATCTTTTGGTTGTTTCACCTGACATCACTAATAATCCCCACAAGAACACATCCCATTGTTATAATGAAGGAATTTATTTGAGTCACAAACAACAATTTCCTCTGAAGCAATCATGGAGATATTTTTTTTTGGCTAAGCGGAAATAATGACACACTCAAAGGTTTTTGACAATCCATAAGGCTATTTCTGGGGAACACCAATAAAGTTAACACCATCCCACCTTGTGGTAGTTTTATGTTTCAGCAAATAGTTGAATAGCTTATTTTCCATAGCCATGTATAGCATATACTACAATAATTGCACTACCCCCACACTTGGTATACATGTCAAAAGTTCAGTCCCTGGAAAGACATCAACAAGATGTTTGCTAATCATGTCTTTGTGGGCTTCCTTTGCCCTATAGATATCTCCCAAGATGGAACATACTTGGAGAACAATCGCAAATGAGTCAATGTCTAGCTTCACACTAGACAATTGCAGTTTTTGGAAGATCTGAAGGTTCTTCTCAAGAATCCAATTATGTGCATATCTTACAACCATTGCATTCCATGAATTGATTCCAAGAAGATATTCTTTTTCAAAAAAATTCATAGCCTCATCTATGTATCCATTACTTACATATCCTCCCACTAGTACAATCCATAAGGAAACATCTTACACCACCATTTGATTAAATAATTGATGTGCATCTTTCACACTCCCACATTTGAAATACATATCAACAAGGGCACTCCCCATAAAGACATTATCTTCAAACCCCTGGTTCTTTTTTATTTCTTCATGAACCTTCTTTCCTTTGCAATGATCTCACCATATGTTGGAAAAAGAGTAGAATGGATTTTAGAGTTTCGCTTTATTACTACCATTTGAAAATTCCCACATAGCTTCAGGGCCTCATCAAATGACTCATTCTAAACAAGTCCAACAATCATTTTAGTCCATGAAACAACATTCCATTATCACATTTCATCTAATAGCTTCAATGCCTTTCACATAACCATTTTGTGCATATCCTGCCATCAATGTAGTCCATGTATGTATATTTCTTAAAGGCCTATTCTCAAATAGTTCTAGAACTTCATTCAAACATCCATTGTGCACATACACAACAATCATTGCATTTCATGAAAATATTTCTATTTAAGACCATTTTTCAAATAGTTTACATGCATCATCAATAATCCTACATTTAATATCTGTGTAAATAAGACCATTAATGACATAAACATGTGAATGAAATGTAAAAAAAAAATACAATGCAAAAAGTAGGAAATTTTAATAAGAAGAATACAAAAAGATTTATGTGGAAAACCTGGTAAAATTATATTAGGGAAAACATCATGGAAAAACATCTTTTGTATTTTATTAATTTGAAGAAAATTTGGTGATACAACAATCATCAAACTGTACAAAAAGAATGACTTCACATAGAATAAGAAATCCGAATTGTAAAATCATTTTTGAAAAAAATAATGACTTATCCAACTACATGTGGTACTTAATGTTGATTATTTGTCATTACTGAAATAACAATGAAATTAAACTTCACATGTTCCAACAATTAAGAACACATTTAATTATATATTTATCAACAACTTTACTCTTCTCCATAGCTTCCAAAATACACAAGCTAATAAAATCAAGCAAAAGTGAAATCATTTGGGTTAAAACCTGCTTGTTGCATTTCATCAAATTGGCTCAAGGCTTCTTTACTATGTTCTCTTAGAGTAAGTTTCAATCAATGTAGTCTATCATTTTCCAGTCATTACCTTCAATATTCTTCGACATGAATCTCCAAACTACCACACTTAGCATACAATGTGATAAGCTTAGTACCCATATTAATTTGAGGGGTAAATGCAGTTAGAATGATTTGGTATGAACCAGTTTATTTTCTGGAAGATTTTTAAATTGAGGCAACTCCATAAGAGATAATTTAGAAGGAAAAATGCAAATGGTAAAAATATGAAGTGTGACAAGCCCATTTTAATCAACTGTTCATATAGAGTGTTTTGACATCCTTAGTGAGTTAGTAGTGATCTTAGTGGCATTGCCACAAATTTTTTTAGTGGAAATTTTGATAGTGATGAATAGAAAAGGGAGAAAATTGGTCTTTTTTTCTAAATTGATGGTCAGCTCCACTAGCCTTGTATGGAAAGCATGCAACAAGAACACCAAAAAAGGTGACACCATCTCACCTTATGGAATATTTTAGTGTTTTCTTCAAAGAATTGTAGAGATTTTTTATATTAATAATAGATAAAATACAACAAGGTACAACGTTAAAACAACAATGTTGTTTTATCCCAACAAAGCTCTGAGGATACAATCAATTGTACAAAATGAGCCTTTTATGAAACAAAGAACTACAGAAAAAACTATAATTAGCTGTGCAATGTGGGATTTTGAATTCTTTGTTGGACTTCATCTTTTTTAGCTTTCTCATTAAGCTCTATCTAGAAACCAACAAGTGTGTTCATAAAGATTGGTAGGCTTGGTTGTCCAAACTGCCATGTATGACCATACTTAGCCTCCTCTTGATGAACATGCACGAAACCATATCTTAGACATTGCAAGAGCTTTCCCTTTTAGATATCCAAGGCAGCAATAACCTGCATAGCAACATTGTAAAATATGAGTCTTTTAGAAAACTTAGTAAGCGCCCTCTGTATCCTGCTAAATTTGTCATCATTTCTTGCCCTCCAAATGCACCATAAAATTTCAATAGTTAGAGTAAACCAAAAAGAATGCAAGTATTTGTTTAACTTTATCTCATTTCCAATCAAAATTTCCTTCCAATTGATTTTCCCATCACTACCCAAAAATCTCTAATCATTACAAAACAATTTCCAAATTTCAGCAACATAAAGACATTAAAAAAATATATGCTTAATATTTTTGGGCACTCTACAAATGCTACAAATATCAATGTCTACATTATTTAAATTGTCAGGAATTTTATGTAAAAGAAGAATCCATCTAAAACAGGCTTTCTTAGTATCAACTAGATAGTTCCAGAGGGAGGAAAAAGAATTATGCCAACCTTTATTGTCTAAGTCAACATTCCAAACTTTATTAAGATACTCAACAAGGGGGTTTTAAGTTAATGAGAAATTTATAGATAGTAATGGTTTTAACATTAGCAAGAGGCGTGGAATCATTCCAAGTGAAATTCATCTACAAATCAAAGTTAAGAGTGAAGTTTGGGTTCAAGCGAAGTAACTTCCAGGCTTCGATAAGCACATCATAGGTTCTAAAACTTGATTGGCGTAGACCATACTCCTCTTTCAATTGAACCCACTCCAATAACTCCCCATTCCTCAGAATACTATGGAAAGTTTTTATACTAGCCTGAGCCCATTTTTTGGCAGAGCAACCCTGGATAAGGGCCAATGGTTTCCCATTGTGTTCAAGGTTCCACCACACAAATCTATTGGGGTGAATGAAGTTTGAATTATGTTCAAAGAAAAGAGGACAATGGATGTTAACCCTAACACTTTCCCACACTCTCTAGATTCTTTTGAAGACCAATGAGCCACCAGGCACAATTTGATGCTTGGTGATAAGAAGATCAGTGAAGGGTAGACCTTTCCAAGACTTTGCAATTTTGGGAATAGCCTGTTGACTATTATTTCTGACTAAAACTTTCCAAGGTTCAATCCCCTCCAAAGCTTTTAAGACCCACTTAGTAGCCAAGGCAATACCATGCAACTTTAGATCCATAAGCCCCAACCCCCCATGGGCTTTTTGAAGAAAACACCAATCCCACTTAATAGAGTGCTTCTTCCTTCTTCCTTTCCCATTAGACCACAAGAAACATATAATCTTCTTTTGGACCTCATTAACTTGATAGCTGTTAAAGAACCAAACTAAAGCAAAATAAATTGTGTATGAGGACAAAATTTTCTAGCACACTTGGAGCCACCCAACTAGAGAAAAATAGTGCCTATTCCAACTGTCCAATTTCTTATCAATTTTGGCCTTAATCAAAAGCCACATTTATTTAAGATTCAGAATAATAGAGAAAGGTATACATAGACACCTAATCTACTTTTCGGGACCACCCCAATGAATATCAAATTTTTGAAGCCAACTTAGAGTGGTCTCAGACCACCCTAATAGTAATTAAAGTCCACAAAAATAAATCCTAGGTGAGCATCTTCTCAAACACCTTTTGGGTATCCTCAATGCTCCAACACTTCACATACATTTCAATAAATGCTCTCCCTACTAAGATATTAGCAAGATGTATAATTCTAATCATGTCTTTATGAGCTTCGTTAGTCCTACAAAGATCTTCCAAGCTAGCACATACTTGGAGAAGACTGGGAAAAGTGTCCTTGTTTGGATTCACACCTAACAATTTTATTTTTATGAAGAGCTCAGGGGAATTCTTAAAATGTCAATTATGTTCATACCCTACAACCATTACGCTTCATGAAACCAAATTCCAAAAGGGTATTTTCTCAAAAGGTTTCACAACCTCATCTATGTACATTATGTGCATATCCTACCACCAGTATAATCCATGAGACAACATCCTAAACCACCAATTTATCAAAGAGGTGGCATGCATCCTCCACACTCCCACATTTAAAATACATACTTACAAGGGTAATCCCCACAAAGGCATCAGATTCAAATTCACCTCTCTTTGTTTCTTCATGAACATCCTTGCCTTTGCAAAGATCTCCCAATCTGCCATATGCTGGAAGAAAGGATGAATAGTTCTTGGATTTCTACTTTACCCATGCAATTTGCATCTTTCAAAATAGCTCTAGGGCCTCATCAAACATCTTGTTCTGAACAAGTCTAGCAATTATTTCAGTCCATAACCCAACATATTTTGTTGTGGAATTTTCTCAAAGAGATTCAATACCTATTCCACATAACCATTATGCACATATCTTTCCAACATTTCCCTCCATGTACGTATATTCCTTTCAAGCATCTTCTTAAAAAGTTCTAGTGCTTCATTCAAACACTAATTCTACACATACCCAACAATCATCGCATTCCATGAATTTGTTTATCATTTAGACATTTTGTCAAAAAAGTTGCATGCATGGTAAATTATTCTACATTTAGCTTATATGTTACAAAAACCATTATTAACATAAACATCCAAATCAAACCCACCTTTACTTATATCTTTATGAACTATTGTACCCTACTCCAAAATTATCAAACCCATAGAAGATCTAATATAATACTAGAAAAAGTCAACTCAATTTGGTTTAATAATTGCTTGTTGCAATTCAATAAAAATGCTCAAAGGCATCTTCACTTTGTTGCCACTTAGAGTAAGTTACAATCAATGAATTCTACGAGAGAATGTCAAGTTAAGTTATTCCCTTCAATATTCTTCAACTATATTCCAAGATGCGAATCTTAGCATACAACATGATGAGCTTAGTATCCACATTAATTTTAGTAGTAAATTCAATTAGAATGATGTGAGGATAAACTAGTTTACCTTGTGGAAGAGCTTTGAATTTGAGGCAACTCTACAAGTGATAATTTTACAAGGAAAAGTCCAAATTAAAAATAAATAAATAATGAAAATTCAATTAGCTCTTCTTGTAGGGATTTTTGACATCCTCATTAGCGATCCTATTGACGTTTCCTTGAGTTTGTTCAATGTCAACATTGACAGTGCTAAAAAGAAAGGGGAAAAAATGATTTTATTTTTTCTGAATCCATTATCTCACCACATGAGCTTGGCGTTCAATGTTTAGGAGCATCAATGACTATGGATGATTCCCATCCATGTTGGATTTCAATGCATTGAATGACTTCTCGATATAGAGCACCTAATTATTTTGTTTTCCATATCTCTCAATTTGAATTAATGCGGCATAGTATTTGGGGTAGAATTTTTAGAATATTTTTGGTAGCAAACGGCATTAGGGAACTAGGGTTTCAAAGAAGAAACAAAAAAAAATATTTGATGAGGGGAAGAAACATAAGAATAATACTAGAAATTGCACCTTGGTGTGCAACGTGTACCTCAAAAAGGTGTGAAAGGTCAATATGTGGTCAATTGGTAGGTCATTTAGCAGTTTGTGCAATAAAGGTTTTAATGGAGAGAGGGGTAAGGATATAGAGAGAGATGGAGGGGAGGAATATGGAGAGGAGAGGGGGAGATGGAGAGAGAGGAGAGAGTGATAGATAGAGATGGAAGAGATAAATATATAGAGAGGGAGAGAGAACAAAAGAATGAGAGAGAGAGATAGAAATATAAAGATAGAGATATGAAGTGATATATAGAGAGAGGTAGAGAGAGGGAGAGATATAGGGGTAGAGAGAGATGCAGAGATAACTAGATATAGATAGATGAGAGGTAGAAGAAGAAAAATAAAGAGAGGGAGATAGAGAGGAAAATATATATACATATAGAAGCCTATGAAGAGGGAGAGGGAAATGGATAGATGGATATCTAGAGAGGGAGGCATGTCTAAAGTTAGAGGGAGAGAGAGGAAGTGTAGTGCCCCTCTCGTTTGTAGCTTATTGATGTGAAACCGATGTTTCAAATGTGAGAATGTTGTTTTAGCTCACCATTTCCTTGTGGTTACATTATTTATTTGAATGGTGTGTATGAACAACCACATGTTCGAGATGAGGTTCCTCAACATGTTGATTGTTGTAATTTGATATGTTTATATTCCTAGCTTATTGGTATGCTTTAGTTCTTAGAGATGTACATTATTTATGCAATGATTATCTGTGAACCTAATTATTGGTAATAATAATGAATTTATGGATGTTATGTTTATGCTTTATGTTATTCTACCTCATTGGGTGTTTATGATTATGTTGTGTTTCAGCTATATATATATATATATATATATATATTGAGTAGGTACCCGTGGTGTGCATTAATTGGCTATACGTATAGGGTTATTTCTCCACCTAGCTACACAAGCCTAGGTTATTCTCCAATGGTAGTTATATTTGGAGATGTGACAATGGGCCCCCTATATATTCATCAATCGTACTTAAATCGAGTATGGTATGTGCCATATTTGACCAATATTAGCTTGAATCTGAGTTATGAGTTATTTCAGAATCCCTATATTTCATGAATGACCAGTAAAGATATTATTTATTTAATGGTTTAAATTTATTATTTTCCATAAATGAAAAGTTAAGAATTTAAATGATTGCTTATATTGATTATTGAAATATTTTTTTGTGTTTTGAGAAAGGAGAAAAATAAAATGAAAGTATAAATGAAATTAAGTTATTATTTAATTAATTTGTGAAAATTATTTGAGTTGGGAAATGTAGGTTATGGTTGATTTAATTATCTTGTTTAAATTTTGATTTCCTTAATTTAATTCAATTATATGCTTATATAGTTTTAAATAATGAATTTAAATGTTGAATTTTATTTAGGAATGTATTTAAGTGTTTATTGGGAGTTTGAGGAATTTGAGAGAAATGTAATTTAAATAAATGAAAATAAAAAATATACAAAATTCTTAATTAAGAATTCAAAATGGATAAAATAGGAAAAATGTTTTCTTATTATTCATTATGCATTTTTGTGAAGAATTGGTGAAAGAAAAAACCCTCTTCTTGGCAAAATCTTGCTTTTGTGATTGTGGGAGCATCTATAAGGGGAATTCAATGAGATCAGATTCATTAGAATAGGAACTAGAAAGGGAGTGTTCTTACAAGTTATCTCATGCATTCTTTAGGTGTGTTTGGAGTATTCTTCATTGTAAAATTTTACATAATTTGAAGTATTTCTCTAATTTCTTTTCAAATTTTCATTTATTTTTAATTTGAAATGTTAGATTAAGATTAGGGGAGTGTGAAAAACTCCCAATGCATTTCTATTGATCAAATTCCATGTTATGGATTTCAATTAATGAATAGAAATGGGAGCAAGTTGATTTTTTTAATCTAAATCCATGGTCTCATAACACGGAGCTTGGCGTTCATTATTTAGGAGTGTTAATTTCATTGGATGATTTCCATCCATGTTGGATTTCAATGCATTGAAGCACTCCTTACTATTATGAACATGGCGTTTTTGTAGTCCATTAGAAGGAGAAAAATATTATACAACTAAATCATAGTTTTTTTCAACAACCTGCTTATAGAATGTTGAGAATTTTTTCGACACCAAACACCATTGATAAAAGACCAAAGTGATTTTTTGTATGAGATCTTGGCAACCAAAAGGATATTTTGATATTAGACAACAAACTAAACTCTGTTTCCCTTTGGGTGCTACAATGTCATGTACCCCTTACAAGTGAAGGCATGTGTGAGAGATGAGGTCTCTCATATGCATGTGAATGCTTGTTATTCTCCTATTTCTAGAAATATGTATAAAAGTGCTTCCTTGGCTACCTATTTAATGGAATTTTAATAATGTATCACCTACCTACACCTTATTATGCTTTGAAGCATATAAGTAGTCAAATTCAATTGATCCAACTCTACTAGGAAATCTTGCTCCATTTTTGTGAAACTATTATGGACCATTTTCCCCATCAAAATAAGGCGTAACATTTGTAATCTTAAAAACTTGGTGCATTTGTTGTGGCTTCACAATAGGAACCAAATGTTATATTGTTTTTGTAGGTTTAACAATAACCTTTTGAATGTGCTTGGGTCTATTTTGATTTAACTATTTATGCATTGAAATACTTCTTCGTGTGCATGTAGTGTCACATATCACACTGGTGCAACTGTTTCCATTAAACTCAAAAGTATCTTACTTGACCATCTTTCCAAAAAAAAAATAATCCAACCTCTAGCATGTTATCTCATGTAGTCACTTCTTTATTGTTCATCTAAATAGGATCTTAGTACCTTGCAATGATCTTTTACATCTATTCTATTTTTTCTTCCTTGATTTGAATCTATTCGACATATATAGGCCCTTATTCTAAATGTAGGTATACAATGACCCACATGTAAGTGCAACCCTATAAAAATTAAAACATGAATGTGTTATAATGAAGCACACTCACGTTACATATGGAAATTTACTTCATTATACTTTGAGTTATATTTTTTATACATATAGTTCCAAAAATTTTGAGAATGGTTTAGTATCTCTAGGAGTAATAATACATATTCTAGGTTTTTGAAGATCTTATAAATTTTTAGAGTCTTAGTAATCAATAGGCTTCCATCATCTTGCTCTTTGTCTCTCTATCTATCTCAATCTATCTATATCCCTTGTCCCTTGCACTCTAGACCTCACTCTCCCCCTATCTCCATCCCTTTCTTTACCTCTCTCTCCCTTGAGCTCAAGATCTACCTCTCTCTCTCAATTTTTTTCTCACCTCTATCTCTCCCTACCTATCTCTCCCTCTCTACTTTTCTATCTCCCCTCTATCTCTCTCAAATTATATCTCACCTCTCTCTCTCCATACCTCTCCCTCCCTCTATCTCTACTCTCTACCACTCTCTCCCCATCTCTCTCCCTCCCTCCCTCTCTCACCTTCCCTCTCTACTTCTCTCCATCTCACTTCTCTCTCTATGTACTCTCCATATCACCTAGTGCTCTCTCTCTCTCCCCCCTTTCTCCTTCCCTCTATAATTATCTATATATCACCTCTCTCTCTCTCTACTTCTCTATCTCACCACTCTCTTCATTCTCTTCCCTCTCTTCCTCTCTCTCTCTCTCCCTCTCTCTCTCACTCCCTCCCTCCATCTCTCCTCAACCTCTCTCTACCCACCTCTCCTTTCCTCTCCCCCACCCTAGCTCTTTTCCTTTCTCCATCTCTACTTCTCTCTATCTCCACTCTCAATCCTTCCATCCATCTCTCTCTTTGGGGAGGAAGAGATTAACAAAGAGAGAGAGATAGTGAGAGAGAGAGATATGGAGAGGTATGGAAGGAGGAATAGGTAGGTAGAGAGGGACAAGGGAGATAGAGAGTAGATAGGGAAGGAGGGATGGAGGTAGCGAGAGAGAGGGAAGCAGAGATAGGTAGACAGGGTGAGGAGTGATTTAGAGAAGTGGAGAGAGGATGGAGACTAAGAGAGAGGTGAGATAGAGAGAAGTAGAGCTCCTAGAGAAAGGGAAGGAGGGAGGGAGGGATAGAGAGAGAGATAAAGATAGAAAAAAGTAGAGAGGGAAGGAGAGGTAGAGATAGTGGGGAAGGAGGGAAGGAGAGAGAGAGAGAGGAGGGAGGGAGAAGTAGGGAGAGAGATAGAGTTGAGATAGATAGAAATATAGAGGAAAAGAGAGAGAGAGAGAGAGAAGGGGTAGGTGGGTATGTGCAGGATCATGATGGGCCAAAAAGTGGCAATATTATGGGTATTTGTAGGGTATATGGCTGACAACTTTTTTTCACCCAAAATTGATGAAACAAAAAGGGTTTATAGAGGAGATTCTGAGCTTTCCACCAATATAAATTATTCTTTAATTTGAATTTAATAAATAATTATTATTCATTTTCTATTAGAATTATGACTAAAGTCTTGATCGATAGGTTGATTGAAAAATATCTATAACTTTCAAATAGTATCACATTTTTTGAATCCAAAAACATGTATCACATTCTATACTTCACATACTATAGGATTAAAAAAAGAAAAAATAAATTTCATGAAGTTTTGACTAAGTTAAGGTGGTCAGAGATATACTTTTTTATATTTTTAAAAAATTTTAATAAAAAATCATAATTAATTATTTACTAGAAAAAATTTACAAAAAATATGCATCACATCCAGACATGAGTCCTCTACTTATATATAAAATCTTATGAGAAAATATTATCATTTTATTATGGTTAGGGTGGTCAAAGACACCTACTTTTTTTTTCCACAAATTTAAGTACTACTACATTGAAATTTCAAATTTTCACCAAATAGATTTTATTTATTTTTAAATAAACCTAGTAGTTTAGAAACTATATTCAATTTTCTATAGATTCTATTCTTATATATTTTTTAAATAATATAGATAACTTATTCAAATTTTTATGTCAAGTTTCCTAACACTGATTTTTCTTATTTTTTTGCCACTTAAGGGCCTATTTTTTCCATGATGATTCTACACATACTCGAGTGATATATACATAAGTAGAGAGGGAAGGAGAAAGGGGGAGAGACCAAGAGTGAGAGAAAGAGTGATAGAGAAATAGAGGGAAAGAGGAGGAAGAAAGATGATTTTATTAGGACTCAAGTGTTTAAGTATTTTGTAATGAGAATAAAAAAGAGATGAGTACTAGAGGAGGGTTAGTGTAGCAAAGGATAATGATGATCCCTCTAAATGGGATGGAATTTCTAAGAAAATTCTACATGAAGTAGATTTTAATGTGGGAAAAATGACCCTTGAACAATGAAGAAAGTTAGTGCAAGATAGTGGTTTATTGCTACTTATTGATTTAGATATCACTACTGCACTTGCTTTGAACACAATAAGGAGAAATTATCCAAAAGTATTTGCTACTAAAGAGAAAGCAAAGCAAGCTTTCTAAGGGTCAAGGTTGAGCTCTAAATTTGAGATCTTGGCAATATGGGCTATGTCTCCCAACACCAATAGGGCAAGGGTGGTTAACAACCTCCATGAGTTGAAAGGGGATTTGATCATCAAGGGAGTTGTATATGCTCCTACTCCCAAGCTACATCATTGGTAATTAATGTAGCCTTATTTAGTGAAACCACATCCAAGAAGTTGCAAGCTAATTTTGAAAAGTTGTAGGACTAGTATATAAAATTAGTTGTAGATTTTAATTAGTTGATTTCCCTACAACTTGCATCTAAAAGTGTAGTAGTTCCAATAGTTTCTACTCCATCAATCTCAAAAAAAAAAATTCCCATCAAATAGGGAAACATTTCTTACAAAGATAAAGGATTTAAAGGAGCAAATGAAGGGACCTAAAGAGGATAAGATGCAAATAATTAGTAAACTAGTAAGAGATCTAATTAATTATAAGGTAGGTGCAAAAAGACGGGGGACCAAAAAGGGGTCTTAAGTGGCCACTTTTTTTTCTGAAATAAGGAAATACTGACCTTTGATGTGAAATTGAGGATAGTTACACTAAATTTTTAGATGCAACAAAAACAAGGATCCTAGTGCTCCGAGTCTACTTTATAAATTAATCATTTTTTTTAAGATGGTAGAGATTAAGATGATCAAAAGAGGGAGCCATAGAAATTGGTGTTTTTTTTGTCAAAAAAACATAACGTAGCAACTTTTGTGGGTCCCTCAAAAGGTTAAATTGTTTTTGGTATTTTTAAAATCACTTTGGTGAGAAATTAGTTAACAACATGTTTATGCTTGACTTTTCTGATAATTTTTTAATGAATATTTGATTTTTTACTAATTTTCAAAGTGGACATGTATCTTGAAAAATAGAATGTTGGCTGTGCTACCGTTATAAATTTTGAAAACTAATTGAAAATCATTTTTTTTATATGTGTAGAATGGAGTCTAGTTTCTAAAAATGTAATTAATTTGAAATTTTAATGAACAGTTAATTTATAACGAAAAAATACCAAACAATTGTTTTTGCCAAAAAAATAGGCACACAAAGAAAAAAAATTAAAGATGAAAGGCTTAACATTTTCAAAATGTGAATAAAATTGCAACGTTAAACAATTAAGAGAGAGCCTAACAATACCTAGGTGTTTGGTTTGTTTGACCTTGAAACACATGCAAACCTAACTGTTAACATGGACATAATTATTTGAAATCTTGTAGAATATGCAAAAGCACATCTTTGGACATTGGGAAGGCACTCCAAGCCTTTGGGTTGGTAATCCAAAGAAAATACCAAACCTAAGGTTTTGGGATTCCCAAAGTAGCAAATAACATAAGCGTGTTATAATGTGATCACGTTATAAAACACTCACATTATATCATGGTTTTGACATATATTTTTGCATTTTTGCTCAAGAGTTGCCTAAGCAAGACATAACATGAGTTTGTTATAATGTGATCACATTATGTCTTGCTTTGCATTAAATTCTAGTCTATTAAATGAATGTATATATATTTGTATGTATGTATGTATTTATGTATGCTTGTATGACATGTGTGTACATGTATGTATGCATGTATATATGTATGTACATATGTATGTATTCCTATATGTATATATGTTTGCTTATATGTATGTATGTATGTATTTAGAGGGAGGGAGAATTTTAAGAGAGAGAGAGAGAGATGTAGGTAGGGCGTTGCAAGGAGAGAGAGGGATTATGAGAGACAGGGAGTGAGAGAGGGGTGGGAAAGACATAGAGGGAGAGAGTGAGAGAGAGAGGGAGATAGAGAGATAGAGAGATAGAGACTTGAGAGACTTGAGAGAGGGAGAGGGTGTGGGAGTGAGAGACTTGAGAGACAGAGAGAGGGGGGTTAGAGTGAGAGGGACTTATCTAGGTAGGGTGGGAGGGATAGAGAGAGAGAGAGAGTTACCTAGGTAGGGTGCCAAAGGGAGAGAATTGAGAGAGGGAGAGACCTAAGAGAGGGAGAGGGGTGTGGGAGGGCGAGACTTGAGAGATAGGGAGAGAGAGGGAGTGGGAGAGAGAGGGAGTGAGAGAGGAGTGGGAGAGAGATAGAGGGAGAGAGAGAGAGAGGGAGTGGGAGAGAGATGATTGGAGGAGAAACGGAATTGGTCCCCTTTCATGTTGAATTGACTGAAGAATCCATTGTCTAGTTCATCTCAAGTGGTGATGGAGTTGGGTAGGAAAGACCGATACTAGTCAAGAGCTTGCCCTTTGAAAGAGGCAACCAATATCCTTAAAGAAATATTTTTCTTGGTGATGTGGTGCAATGTATAGACATTTTCCAAATCTTGAAGATGTTCCATAGTTTTTTTGAAATCCTCCTCTGTGAATGTGAGGAATTCCATTAGCGTGTTAGTAGGAATAGGATCACAAGTAACTGGGGCTACTAGAAGGATGAATGGAGTACCACTGTTTGATGCCACAAAATCTTTTGGTGTTCCTAGGGTGGTCATTTTTTGTGGTTGTTGCAATGTGCTAGACCCTACTACTCTTTGGGAAGTTGTAGTCACCAGAGGTGGTAGTAGCTAGCTTGGATTTTGTGTTGCTAACAACTTTGTTATAGGACTAACTCATAGTCCAGCTTGAATAAGTCCCACCTAGCATGCAAGAAAAGGAACCATTGATCCTTAAAACCTTCACTCTAGGAAAACAACATCCTACAAGAAGCTTTATAGACATGAGACTGAAATTGTTATTTGTGAAGTGACCTCTAAGATTTTAGAAGTTGGCTCTTCAAATGTTTTGGGGAGAAAAGAGGAAGAAGGAAATGAAAAATAAAATAAACTCAAATCTAATTAAGGTAATGTGTCGAGAATACTAGTGTGCACGTCCCAAATTTTTACATAATATAGATTAAAACCTTTAAAATATTACAAACAATTTAAAGGAGTACGTGCATGATTTAAAGTCTACAATACTAAGAAAAGTTTACACTATAGAAAGAAATAATAGAAATAACAAACAATTATTGATTCCACACAATTTGACACAAAACACCACATCCTCTTCATTATTGTGTGGAGAACAAAATAGAAATTCCCAAAAGCATAATATAAGCCATTCAATCCTTCTCACTGAGGCACCTGCTAAGGTCTTGGAATGAAAAAAAAGAACTACTAAGTCACTATTCCTATTTAGAACTAAAATTATTACAATGTTGTTATCTCTAGCAATAGTTATCAAAATTAACCACTGAGGAGCCTGGAAAAAGACAAAACTCCTGAATAAATAGGCACCGCAGCCTTACATGGAAGTGTTCACAAGGCATGGGAAAATTGACATCTAGAGCCATATAAGACACCTGGATCCTAGCACTCATTCTCATGATGAGGCTGCAATAACTGAAAGGAAGCGCTTTTGATACTGACATGCGTTCCACTCAAGATGCCCCTAAAGCCTCCATTGGGAACGGGTCTCATCCTTCCCGACCAATGGCGCATCCTCTAGAAAGGGAAAACCTTTGCCCTTGATGTGCACGGTGATGTCACGTGGGGGTTTTCTCACTTTTAAGCTTCCTCCAGTTCTTATTAGTCGACAACGCTGGAGCCACCGCGTGGCATCCTATCATATTTCTTGAAAAGAGTTGACAACTCCCCTTTTAATGATGAGCACGGGGGTGCCATATGGCGTGAGCGGGAGAAGCCAACACTTAGTGAAAATTTACAAAGGGGCCCAAAAAGAGAAAGTGATAAAATACACCCACCTCACGCCTTCATCTCAACGAGAAGATAATACTCATAACTCACAAGTGTGGATCCGATCCATAGAAGTTTCAAAAAAAATTATTGGGTCACATTTTTTAGTTACTAAGGGAATCTTAAGTCATATTTTTTGAAATAGGAAAAATTATTTGCAATTAGGTTTTAGGCATCCCAAAAAATTGAAAAATGAACTTTTAATACATTTTCACACCTCTCCAAAGAGGTAAAAACATGGAAAGTTTCTTTTGAAGAGTTCTAAAGTTTAGGTTTTCTTGTTTGTTGTTTTTTTCATTTCAAAGAAGAGCATGGATAGGGCATATTGTAGAGCTAAAAGAGGGGCATGGCACATTGCATGTTGAGGGAGATTTTACAAGAGTTAAGAATAGATCATCCCTATGTGTCCAAATACTTCTAGGAGGAAATTTTCACATGGATGCAACTCTGCAACTCTCCAAATATGCTCTATTTTAGGAAGGCTTTGAAAAATGGATGCAGATCTCAATATATGATTTTAATGTAAATCTAATCTTCTAGTGGCTTTAAATCCTAATTGATATGAAGATAACATCAACATATTCTTATATTTTACCATCTCAGTTGAATGACAACATTTAGTTTAGTGTGGTGGAGATGTTCTATGGCTATGGCTATGCACATGTGTTCCTCATCAAAAGATCATCTAGTCTTCACCTTATTCATGATGCTTCCACTATTTATTTCACTAATATTCTTTTGTAAGGCTATATGAACCATCAAAATGTCTCTCATCAAAGAACGAATAAGATTTTTTATGGATATCCTTAGTGGTTAGGATATTTTTAGATCATATAGGCTAGTTTGACTAGCAATTTTATTATGTCTATGAAGGGGTCATCTCCTATAAATAAAGGATAAAGCATAACAAACATGTATATGTTTCTACTATTAAGAATAATCTTTAAAAAAATTATACCATCTGCAAGCATATGTTAAAATCGTAACACCCCAAAAAATCATAGGTCGACTACCCTTGCGTTTTATACTATGAAAGATGCCTAAATTCTCCTAGTTTTGTAGCCTAACCATGATTTATAGGGAAATTTGATACAAGGTTTATGGAAGGGGATTGTTTCTCTTTTTGTGTCAATATATAGTCACATTATTCATGATAATTTTTAAATGATGATGATTTAGATACTTCTACATAAAATTTTCAAAAATAGGCCCAATAATCTTCACATAAAAATATAGATAGTGTTCTTGAGGGTTCTATGTGTGGATTTAGATGAAAGAATAGAATTGAATCTCTCAAGAAAGTGAAGCAAGAGAAAACACAAAGCATGCATCATTATCTTTAGATAGGTCAAAGAGTTATTATGATCCATGTATTTATGGTAGTGTTAAGAGTTGTAGTTCTAAAAGGAGTGATTTTGAGGAAGGGAAAAATATTGTTCAAGGGCTTGATCAAGGTTATTATGGCTTCACTAACAAGAAAGGTGTTATAAGTTATCATGGTCATATTCATCTCATCATATCACTTTTTCACAATCACAATAGGTAGACAATTTATGACACTATGAGAAGAGATCACATGATACTACATATAATTATAATATTAAATATTAAGATTCATGGGTATGTAAATTGTGACATTTTTAGTTGTGTTGCATGTGGTTTTTCCTTTAGAACTAAAAGTCAGGAAATTGGATGGATAGGTTTTCAGTTTGGAGAGAAGAAACAAATTAATAAATCAGTAATCTTGTGAAAAATATTGAAGTGCTTTATAATGGGTATATCACAAGAACCATTAAATTCAATTTCCCACTTGTTACATCTTGTGGGGAGAATACCACGAGAACAATTAATTTTGAGAACCAACCCAGTACAGTAATGTTTAATATTTATCCTACCTCGTTAGAGGCTCTTCCTAAATATCTTAGAGCTGAGATGCAACACTTCCTCTAGACAATCAAGGAGAATTCCTTACACAATAGACAAGCACTTGAAAAGTGAAAATTATTTATGAGGATAATTTCTACAAAGGATGGATGATAAAATTCATCTAATGATGAAGACTTGTATGTATTGATAGAGATAGATAATGAATGTTCTTTAGAGGAGGCATCTAGGATGGTCGATAAGTTACTTGATTCTAGTAGATGAAGCTATATTCATTAGTAATTTTGTAAATGGTTCTAATAATGATTGCAATTTTTTAAAATGTTTTGATGTATATTGCATTCATTTGGTTGTTTCATGTATGAATGTACATGCATTGAAAGGATAGCATGAATCAAATTTGTATGCATATCTAATAGTGATCAGTTCCATAAAATTGAAATCAAGTAAATATTTCATCAAGTGACACAATAAACATAAACATATTAGTGGGCAATAAATCTATAGACCTGTAGCATCAAATGTAAAATAATGACAAGGTTTTCGAGGAAGCTTGCATTGACGTTAATGGCATAAAGATAGTTATGTGTGCTAGTATTAACCAAAAATGTTAGGTTATCCTACAATGACAATACATAAGGAAAAAATAAATATTCTACAGATGCCTACAAATAAAAGGGAAGGAAATAGAGAGTGATCTAAAAGGATTAGCAAAATTGAGAAAGAAAAATAAGAAATAGATAAAATAAATCACAATTTTTTAGTCAAATTTATTATATGCATGGATTGGAATAGTAGACACTTGAGTCACTAAATGTTTTGACACCCTTGTAGTTATCTTGAATAATGTGGATAGGCTCTGTTGGGAATGGTGAATATTATAATGAAGTATATTCAAGTCCTTCTTGAGAATTTGATAAACATCATGTTCACAAAACATAAGGAGTAGGATTGAGATTTGTATCGAGCACATGAAATGATTCATGGTAGAGAAAGAGAGACAAGAATTAATACACAAATAAACGTATGAAAGGAAATAGTCATGTAAACGGTGAACACTAGAACTATTTAAAGTGGACAATAAATTCATGACTACATGTGACTACCTTGTTGTAGTAGAAGCTCAAAATATAATAGTGAAAACTTATACAAGGATCTATACACTCACTAGTGACAACACCAAACATAGTCTAGAGATATCCATGAATAATAAATTGTTAAAATGAAAGTATAGTCCACAAAAGGTCTCAAGTGAAAAAGAAAGGCATGACCAACATTGTGTAAAGAGCAGTCACAAGTAAAATCCTAGAAGACTTAATTTATAAGGTAATTATTTTAGAGGATGCAATGCTATAGATGGTAGAGGGAATGATGATAGTCTATAAAATAGGTTAAAGTGTCTCTCAAAACATACATTTCATAATGAATTACTATATTTCCTTGATGATAATGTATTCATTATCATGTAAAAGATAATGTTAATGTCAAGGCCGCCAAATGCAAAAGTATTAAATGGGATAGTCAAGTTTGGTTCAATGTATGAAAGGGTTAAGGAATGCATGTCAAGAGAGGATAATACTTCATAAAATTTTGTATTCAAGGAGGATAGTTATAAATATTTTTAAATTGGTGAAATCTAGAAAGATAGCGATAGTAGTGCCAAGATGAAAGAAGAGGCCAGTCAAATGGAAAGAGCACAACTCATAAAGGACAATTTGATAGAGGTTTTATAGTGCCACAAAGTAGAGTTGCATAGAATATGACAAAAATTAGTGAAATAATCTCACAAAACTTATCAAGAAAGTCCATGAGAGATGGCCTAGAGATGGAACAATCTCCTTTAAGGTAGTGTATAACCAAAGTAGATAATATTGTAGTGAAAAATTAGTGAAAAAATATTTAATTTAAGTGGTTGAATGTGAGGATAACCTACATGTGGGAAAATCATTGAGGAAGGAATTCAAGGACTTAATTATACACAATCATATAGAAATTTTAAGTTTAAAACCAATGAAATGTCATGCCATATCATCATGCAAGTGGAAGTTAGTGTAGTAAGAGCCAATTTGAGGAGATTAATGTTAGTTTTGGGTAGTATCAGAATCATTATCAATAGTTGGAAAGCATATAGGAATATTTCTAGTAGCTTCCAAGGGAGAATAAGTTGAAAAGGTTAAGATTCTCTTCACCAACACCTACTTGGAGAATTTCCAATATTCAAATAAAGATAGTGACCTTCCTAGTACCCAAGTTTGAGGTTTCGAAACAACTTGAGGAACACATGCCCTATAATTACTCATTCTTGTTATATATGTAAGGGGGCATCTAGTTAGGTAAAAGGAAACATTATATTAAGGAATAAGAACTTCATTATAACATATTATTATCATCTCTCAAGAATTTTAAACTTAGTTTTTGTTGAGAGAAGTATCATATAGACTTGTTATCTGTTGCAAGAACACATTTTGATCAATAAAATCAGGTTTTACCTCCTTAATATTCTATTATATTATGTATAGCTTCATGATTGATACATATTTGTGTGATTTTGTATATGAATATTAAAGTATATGTCTCATTTTAGCATCTTTAGACAAAGAATACATAAATTTTGTGTAGGTTGTTTGATGGAAGTAAACAATAAATAGTTGTGAAAACTTCCTTTTCCTTCTTGATCTATGAGAATTTCACCTTCATATGAAACATTATTGCATGGATGTATGAAAAAATTGAGTTGTGTAAAAAAACCACACAAATCATTGATTAATTGTATGCCAAAAAAATATTATAGGTCTTATTAACAATTTGGTGCATCACCTCCATAAGTTCTAGGTTCAAATGTTAAATATCATTTTGTCCCCCTTTCTTCAGTAAAACAAGAATACTTTAAGCTAGATCAAGTGATAAGCTAAGGGAACCATCCCTTTCTAGATATTTATCCTATTCTAATGGAAACTCACATGCCTAGAGATGTTTCCATGCTATAAATTGAGAGATTCAACATCTCACTCTCTCTAGGGTGCACTCGGTATTGGTAAAAAGTATATTGTGGTAAGTTGGTTCAATGTGAGAGGGCTTGGGATGGAGGTGAAGCATTTTGGGAAGAATTAATGGTAATAGGTGAAATAAAGGTGGTAGAAATAAGTAAAGGAATATCTAGGTTAGATGAAGTGGCGTGATAATACAAATAGTTTCTTATGTGGTGGAAAGAATGGAAGTGGTAGGTGGTGGTGTGGACTTAGGAGAATATGAACTAGCATGAGAAGTCAGAGAGGGAAGAATGTTATCATGAGGTGGAGAGGATATAGGATTTTCTCAAGAGGAACACTCTTCTTAGTATTTTCTCTATCCTTAAGCAGTTTCCTTCTAGTGTCCTTTATAGAATTAGTGTTTCTCTTGTATACTCCTACCCTAGGTATTGGTTGTATCTCTCCTTACCTTTCTTCTTGCTCTTATCTACATATTTTTATTGTGAAGAAGTGAATACCATGTCTCCTTTAACTTTCTATGGATTTTCATCCTTATCCTTGGAATTCTCTTCATTAGAAGATATATATTCTTCTTCCATCAAGTCAAATGTCACTTCAATACCCTTTTCCATCAAATCATAAGTTTGGATCTCTACCCACCCTTTGGTGAATATTTGTACTAGTATCATTATTTCTCTAAGATCTATAACTTATTCATCTGACCAATTAGGAAATGGGGTGGAATCGTTAAATATTTCTTTGTATTCTCCTTCCTAAGCTATTTCTCCATTATATTCTACTTGATTAGGTACCATCACTATTTAAAACTTTCTAATGCATTCCAATAGAAATATAGAGCAATACCTCTTTCTAACCTCTTGTTCATGATAAAATGTGTGGAAAGGGATCCCCATATATATGTGTGTGTGTGTGTGTGTGTGTGTGTGTGTGTGTGTGTGTGTGTGTGTGTGTGTGTGTATCTATGTATGTATCTATGTATGTATGTATGTATAGAGATTAAGGGATCTCAACTGTGAGCTTTTCTTGGGGATTTCATTAGGAAAGAAATCACAAGGTGTAAAGATTGAATTTCTACCTCAATGTTGAGTTAATCAGACCAGAATCTGAATCCTTAGGACAATAGGAAAGGCCTGAAACTAAACTGAAATGATTTTGAGCACTCAAACTAATTGAAAAATAATACCTAATACATAAAATTAAAATTATCAAAAGTTAAAAAACAAAAATGATAGCTTGCAAGTAGATCTAAGAAGGTTTTGATGGAATGTAGCTATCACCAAAAGCTATTTTTTTTGTTTGCTAAGGGATTGGTTCATCCATGAGGAAATGGGTCCTAGTTAGGGATTCCAAAATAACTTTTGATAGTCCTCTGATGATGGATCTTAGATTTTGTTTCACATAGGTCCCACTACTGTAGTAATGAAAATAAATTCTACAACTTATTTTCCATGACTTGACAAAAATGATGAAAATTTGTGCAATAATGCAAAATTTCTCATTTAAGATCTCTTCAACCTATAATATGCACATACACAAAGAGAGAAGAAAACATATTTTGTTTGTTTGAATGGGGGTTTTCCTTAGTCAAACCCCACTTTGGTAATTAAACTTTGATAGAAAGATAAATGACATAGGTAATGAAATGATGAATGAACAATGCTTGCTACAACTCACCACCCTTTAGTGGATTCTCTTAGAGGACTCAAACCAAACACATCACTCCAAGGAATTGGATCTTACTTTGCTTGATTGATTTGGATACTTGAAATGCTTGGATGCTTTAGGATGAAAAATCCTTATTAGCCTTCATAAGACTACATGAACACACATAGACTTGGACATGATATTAGGATCTTGATTGCTGCTAGAAATGACTAATAAATCTTCTCTTGAATGCTCTTGAAAATAATATTTTCTCAATATTTTCTTGATCATACATGTTAGAATGTTCCTTATTTTTATTTAGATTTCAAATGATCAAATGACTATGTATTTATAGATGTTTATCTAATTTCACAAAAAAATAGATTCCAAAAGCCGACACTTACAACTTTAATTTCAATCATCAAAATGCCACCAAAAACATAATTTAAAATGGGTTTTGGCACTTAAAGGGGACCCATTTACCCATGGGTGAATGTGTCTTAGCCTATAAGTCTAGGAAACTCATATTTCATTGCAATTAACATATTAAATGCATTTATTAAATGTGGGTTCCCCTTTCATAAAATAGTAAGAATATGGCTTTGGAATGTATAATTTGGTAAATTAAAATTTTAATTAATTCCAATAAACTAAGGGACCCAAACATAGTGTGAAATTGTAAAGGTATACAATTTCCTACACT
This sequence comes from Sequoia sempervirens, assembly GCA_007258455.2. NCBI lineage: Eukaryota > Viridiplantae > Streptophyta > Pinopsida > Cupressales > Cupressaceae > Sequoia > Sequoia sempervirens. Next base: position 21,031,520 of record VDFB02358134.1, on the reverse strand, counting down.
AAATTTAGCCCCCACTCTAGTGAGAGTATGAACTTATGCTCAAACTCACAATAAAATAGATAGATATATGTCAAGAGGTGTCCAAGTGCACAATTGCTAAAGAGATGGGATGAAAAAGGTTCAAGGAGGGTGATCAAGCCACTAGGATCTAAGATCCCATGACAAACCAACATAAGTACAAAGGGACACACATGCGTGTAAGATCTATGCAACAAGACAAGATACACAAGCATACAATGTCAAAGCTAATGATAAGGAAAAAAGGATGGATCAAGCCTATTTTTTTTCCAAAAGATACGCTCACAAGGGCTAGTGTAGTCTGGTATAAACTAGGTGAGCCCCAAGGAAAAATGAGAAACACACACTAGATCTAAAAGGTTTGTACCCATAAAATGATTATTGCTTCACAAGGCTAGCAAGCTACATTATACTAAACACTTATGGAATAAAATTGCTACACAAGGCTAGGAAGTTGTATTATGCTAGACACTCATGAAATAAAATTATTGTGGCAATGCTACACTAAGTTCAAATTCTATGAACAAAGTCGAGAAAAATGTCAAATTGGAAATGAAACTCATCTCATAAGGTGAAAATTCTAAAATTAAATAATTCCAATGTATGCCTCCACTTCAATGGAATTTCTAAAAACCATGCTATGGGAAATTACTTTAAAGTCAAAAATGATAAATTATAATTGCTAAAAGGGAAACTAGAGATTACTTGGAAATTCCTATGCCAATGATATGTTTCCAAATAAATTTACTTCATAAAGAGGAGGTTCCACCCACATGCAATCTGAAAAGATAACACATAAGGGATCCAAAAATTTGGGATCAGTGCATGTCTTTGCTATAGTGATATAATAGAGCTTGGAATTGTCATCATTCCCTAAATACTTTGTGGAACAACTAACAAAAAGGAGGACTGCCACAAAAAGATAAAAATAAAAGAAAATATTTTGGCTTAGCATGGAAGAGACCTAAATGTATCAATGGCTTGCATTGTCCCCAAAAGGAAAACACAAAACAAAAGAAAAGACAATTTTTATGATAGATAGAAGAATGGAGATATAAATAGAAGAATGTCATGACAAATTAGCTCCCTTTGTATCCTTGCACAAACAAAGTGACAAGGGTCATCCAAAGAAAACTCACAAACATAAAGACACATCAAGCAACACAATACAAGAGAACATTACATGCAAGCAGACACAAAGGATAGAAAGAAAATAAAGTATGTCACATGTGAGCTAGCCTACAACATCTCATACACATCCCAATATTTCTCTTCATATGTGGAAGGAAGATAACTAGCCCAAGTGACTACGACAAGTGTCATACTAAGACAAGGATACCTAAAATATTTTCATAAATTGCTCCTTGCAATTTGGGAAAAGAGGATTTTCATAAAGTGTAATACATGTAATAGTAAGTATGCTATGATCCTACAAGTATCATGCAGAAAGGAGAAAAGTGTGTGCATGCTAGTCAATTATATCGATAATATCAAGTTTGTCTATTATCTTCTTTAAAGCATGACACTCATCAGTAGATGCCCAATAGTTCTATGATATGCACAATAATACATGTTTGTACTTTTTCCCTTTGGTTTTCTTGAATTGGTGGTCATGTAATAAGTTTCTAGTTGAGAAGTGTGTGCAAAATCATTTCATTCTTGGACATAGGATAAAGGAACTTTAATTTATTGATTTTGTAAGGCCTATTATTCTTACTTGATTCGACAACTGGTTGATGTGGAGGGGTAGGATCTTGATATCCTAATCCCATGGTATCTTCTGATGGTTTTTATTCCAACAATTGATGGATCTCATGCTTATTCATTATGTCACATCCTTTTTTTCTTAAGATTCTAAAGCCTTGACCATACACTCTTATAAATTGATAGGTTTGTTAGTAACTTTATGGGCATAAAAATAGAAGAGTGTCAATGTTGTTATTGGGAATAATTTCCTTCATGGTTGGTTGTTGGGGCTTACTTTGTGATTCAATTTTGGGATGCAAAAGGTTGAACATGTCAAGTGGTGGGATGATAGGACGTGTTGGTTGTTGCAAGTAGGGATAGAAAGATGTATTATTCTCAAGGTGACAATGAATTTTGTATAAATTCTTGTATGCTATCTTCATCTTCACCCAAGATGTCTATATCACAAGGACATTCAGTGGAGGTGAAGACTCATGGATGTTTTTAGTTGCATCATCACCAAACAAACAACTTGAAACATCAACCAGGAGACCCATAGTTGACTAAAACACATATCCATGACAAAAAAAATTCAAATGAAAGTATGAATAGATATTTTAATACATTTTTTTAATGCCACTTTTAGATCTAAAATATAATACTTGATTGATTAAGGTGCAAAAACTTGAAAATGATTACTTTTGAATGTAAATTTTGATCTTAGAAGATGTACTTCTTTCACAAATTGAACTAAATGAAAAAATATATAAAAATACGCTATTTTTGAAACTAAAATTGAGATCTATAGGTACAAGAAAATTAAACAAATAGAGACAAAGATGTGTGCACAAATTTGAAACAACACTTGTACAAAGATAGTGTCATCCAGTGGTGAATGAGTCCTTGTACAGGGGTTTGAAAAATTAAAATTTGAATGTTTAACCTGATAATTAAGCTTAATGTTCCTAACTACAAACAAGTTCTTCAGTAACATTTTTTCTAGAAATTTGATGAAATGCAAATGCAATTATATGACAATGTATGAGCAAAATGATAAATTTTTTTAATGCAATTTTGAATGTAATTCTGAACTAAATATGACTAAAACAAACCCTAATGTAAGATATTATGTAGTATGTAAGTAATATTTTTGGATTTTTATGATTTGTAAATGATGCAAATATGCAAGATCTAACCCAAAATGAAGAATGCAAAACAATGATGCAAAACATAGATCTAAGGTTTTAAAGAATTCTAAATCAAAAAAGGTATGATGACAAATGTCAAGTTCACCAAAATTAAATTTTGGGAAAGGGATACCCAATGGTTCTAATATATATATATATATATATATATATATGTATAGAACTTAAGGGGTCTTAAAGTTGACCTTTTTGTAGGGATTTCATTAGGAAAGAGATCACAAGGTGTAAAGATTGACTTTCAACTTCAATGGTGAGTCAATCAAACTTGAATCTTAATTCTTAAGACAATAGGAAATATCTAAAATTAAACTAAAATGATTTGAAGCACTCAAACTAATTGAATAATAAGAACTAATACATAAAATGTAAATTCTTGAAAGTACAAAAACAAAAATTATACTTTGTAGGAAAATTTGAGAATGGTTTGATGGCATGTACCTGTCATGAGAAGTTGTTTTTGAGGTCTACTAAGGGACTTGTTCACCCATGGATGAATGGTTCCTAGTTAAGGCTTCCAAAATAACTTTTAATAGTCATCTAATGCTGGATCTTACCTTATGTTTGACACAAGTCCCGCTAGTGTCAGAGTGACGGAAATAAATTCTACAACATAGTTTTTGTGACTTGATAACAATGATGAAAACTTGTGCAATAATCTAAAATTTCTCCTTTAAGATCTCTTCAATCCTTCTTCAACTTGTAATCTATACATACACAAAGAGATAATTTTTTTTTGTTTGTTTGAATGGGGGTTTTCCTTAGTGAAACCCCAATTTGGTATTTAAACCTTGATAGCAAGATAAATGACAAAGGGAAGGAAATGATGAATGAACAATGATTTCTACAACTCACTACCCTTCAATGGCTTCCCTTATAGGACTTAAGACAAACACATCACTCCAAGGAATTGGATCTTGATTTACTTGATTGATTTGGATACTTGAAATGCTTGGATTCTTTAGGATCAACAACGCATATTGGCCTTCACAAGACAACATTAACACACATAAACTTGGACATGACGTTAGGATCTTGATTGCTACTGCAAATGATGGATAAATGCTATTGAATTCTCTTGACAATAATATTTACTCGATCATGTGTGTTAGAATATTTCTTCTTGCTAGTTAGATTTCAAATGATAAAATGACTATGTATTTATAGGTGTTTATCTAATTTCCAAGAAAATAGATTCTAAAATTTGACACTTACAACTTGAATTTGGATCATTAAAATGCCACCAAAAACATATTTTAAAATGGGTCTTGGCACTTAAAGGGGACCCATTCACCCATGGGAGAATGGGTCATGGCCCATAAGTCTAGGATGCTCATATTCCATGGAAATTAAAATATTAAATGTGGGATCCCCTTTTGGAAAATGGTAAGAGTAAGGCTTTGAAATACATAATTTGAAAAATTAGAAGCTTAATTAAGTCCAATAAATTAAGGGACCCAAACATAGTGTGAAATTGTAAAGGTGTGCAATTTCGTACACTACAGATAAGAATAATTTTTCCATATATCTTCCATGTCCATCTTATGCCTATATTTCCTATCAATATTCTTTTTATTTTGTCTTAAGGATCAAAGTGCTTCCTGATATGATGGATCACAAGATGAAACTATTGTAATGATACATCTGATATTTTGACAAAATGGTAAGTTGTACAAGCATACACTCTTATGCCTACTATGATAGGATAAGGAACTCCAACTATGTGCATATCATTCAACAATTTATTTGAAGTATATAGTTTCCTTGTTACTTCGAGCAACACTAATTTATCTATTGGATATTTTTGGAATTTGTAAGAAGCTCCTAAAAACCCCTCCATTCTCAATTATATAAACTTTAGAAATTAGATTAAAAATAACCAATCCTCTGAATTAGGTTCAAATCCCCTTGTAATGTTCTCACAATATGCATAGTGAATGTTTCCTTCAACCTCTTGTGGTTATTTAGGGAATTTAATGACTGGAGTTGGGGAAAGGAATCACAAAACTTGAGTTTCCTTGGAGCATTTCCAATTGTGCCCATACATGTTAAACCTCTATATCTAAAATTTCTTGCCACCATATACAATGTAGGAAGTCATATGACATTATTTTTTTCCCCTCACCATCATGAATTGATGATGAATATTGTCATTAATGAGCTAAACCTAGTGGATCTTCTTATCCCCTTTTAGAATCTCCTCAAAAGATTAAAACATCTAGATTTCAAAGGTAGAAGCTAATCCAAAACCCATGATTTTTCTTAGGGGGGTGACCAAATCATTGATTTCTTGAATGAAATCACTCCTATAGAGATGTTTAGGAATCTTAAGAAATGATGACCTAAACATCTTCATCCAATTCTTATTAATAATTTTCAAACACTTCCCAGGTTCTTGGTCATATACATGTTTTTCCTATTCTTTTGCTACCATGGTCATAGTTGAATGGACTAGAATACCAAAATCTTCTATTATGGTAACACTTGATAGGTCAACTAACACCCTACCTTTTGAAGAAACTATATTTCTTGAATTGGAAAAATAATGTTCTTTGGATTCCATTATTAGGTCTAGACATTAAACTAAAATGAGGAAGCCATTAGCTTGAGCAATCCCATTGTCAACTAATTTTATAGCCTTTGGTGTAGAATTACTTCCCAACATTCTTTCTTTGAAATCTTCCATATCTACATGCCCTAGGTTTTTGTCTCAAAAAAAATCCATCTAAAAGTGATCTTAGTCTCAAGGAAGACCCCTTTGAATTCTTACTTCATTTTTTCTATCATTTTCAATTAGATTTTCGTAAAATAATCTTAATAAATACCATGTAATATGTTCTTTAAAACAACAAAAGATATCTTATTCAAAAACTTTAATAATAATCACATGTTACAATTTGCATAAGAAAAAAATATTCAACATTTAAACTCATAATCTAAACCCCCATGTTTAATTATTGAAACTACATCCAAAATTTAGTCAGAATATTCACTTTTATTACTTACCAAGCCATTGTAGATATTTTAGGGTAACAAGGCCTGCAAAAAAATCATGTGTATATGAATACATGGAAAATACCACCCAAACAATCTTTTTGAAATTATACTTGCAACATATATTTTATGAGTTAACCAATTGTGGAGACTCGATATGCATATGACACTATGGAGGATCCTAGTGTGTGTGGAGAACACTATTTTTAATCCTTTTAATATGTTGCAAAAAATCAAGTGCTTAATACCATTGCAGAAAATACCATAAGAACATGACAAATATTGATCATGATCCAAATCCTATAGTGTTCAACTTAAAATTACCTCACTAAGGATGGAATGTTAGGATGATAAGTAATTGTATAAAAAATGCAATGGTAGCAGACCTTAGGTGGGAAGTGGATTCTAATTATTGCAAATGACAAATATTTTTTTGTAATGAAAATTCCTCCAAGGATTATGAATATTGCAAATGCTAAAGACCTTTTTTTGCAAAAATTTGATGGATACATGAATTATGGGAAAACAACATAGACAAGTATAAAGCCAAGTCACATGTACCTAATTGAATTCATGGGACTTAAAGTCTAGTCTATCATGGAAGAGTATAACCTAGGGCATTATCTACAAAGTGGACCCAGGGAAAATGTTCAATGATTCTAACATATAAATTTATACCTAATCAAAACTTCTCTAAGTCAACATCAATATTTACTTCAAATTTTACATCATTTATGGCTAACACTAATTTAAGTCTTAAAATTCAAAATGCATTTAATCATAATCAAACCTTAGGCTAACATTGATATTCAAATTTATCATTTCCTTACAAATAAATAATTAGAGTTAAGGAAGAAAAGGTGCCTTATTAAAAGGTGATGAAGAACTAGGCAACTTTTTAAATGATCACCTTAACAACAAGCACACCCCACAAGTTATAGAAATTCACTCAAAAAATTCAAACTCAACTTACAATTGATTAAATTGAGCATTAAATTCTCAACTAAAAAATATATACCCTTATCAACCCTCACCATTAATGCTTCCTCATACTTAATAGGATGATGCCCACTCATACTTAATAAATCATGGGTTTGAATAATTGTAGAAATTTGATAGGGACAAGGTCATTGTAGGAAAAACTAAGGGTGATAGATATATCCTTCTAGTAGTAAAAATTCCACAATAAACAAATATTTGTATGAATTTGAAACATGTTGAGGACTTTTGGATGTTTGAAAGTGTTTTCTAAAAACATGGCTCATCCAAATGAATCTAAAAAATTTTGAACCCCCTAATGGATTTAAAAAAATTAATTCTAACCTCCCCAAATGGCCAAAAATATTAATGATCAAAAACTCTAATTTGACCTCTAAGACAACTCTAAGATCAAGATCTTCAAACCTCATAAGGTAAAAACACAATTCAAAAAACTAAATTTGGTTACAAGACCAAAAAGGATAAAAGAAAAAGAGACAAAAGGGGGGTCCTCATTTTCAATGGGGAATTTGTACAAGGCACAACATAAACTTCCATCCTATCTATGATCTAGAAGAAACTCCTAGATTGATGTAATTCTTTATGAGAATTATCTAGGTTTCATTTCCCTAAAAATCATTGAGAATCCATTTGGAAAAAATAACAATACCTTTCTAGTATATTTAAATCAATCCCAAGTCACAAACATTATGGGGAAGATAGAAAAATTCCAAAACAATGATGAAATCATTGTTTCCCATCACTAAGAACTTAGAGAAAGTCTCTAAGCAATTTTTTATTTTTAAGTGAGAGGATATTGAGGGAACTAAACATGAGAAATAATAAAAATGAGTAGAAACTAACACTCATGATAAATCTAGAGTTTTCTAACCAAAGAAAGAGGTTTGGTGATCTCGTAATTCATTTTTTTTCTTAATACTAGGAATAATAGCTCACTAAATGACAACATGAGAAGCTTGAAAAGAAAATTAAATTCTAGGAAAATGAAATAATTCCTCATGATTAATCAATTTATAGCTAAAATAGTCTAACTAGCCTAGATTAGAAAGAAAATATTGCCTATGGAACTAGATATTTTTCTATTGCATAAAGCTTACACAAAAGTACCAATGCATTAAATAGCCATCATTAGATTTTATTCATCTTTAATAAGTGTAAAGAAGGAATCATTAGTAAATGGCCATCAATGAACTATATGGGAGAATGAGGAGATTGAGGAAGGGAAATTCCATTTACTAGGGACTTAAAACCTACATGAGCCAATAATAGTCAAATCCCTCTCCTAGAGGCACATAAAGAGCTAGAGAAAGAGGAAAACATTAATCAACGAATTTAAAAGTCCAAATGGCTCAGTTTGCTAACCATTAATGATAATATAGACAAAAATTAACAACAAATATCTACATAGAGTAAATAATTTTAGGACCAAATCCAAGTGCTTGAAGCATGATATGAATAAAATGACACTCAATGCAATCATAGTTGCATTGGTAGAATCAATTTTGATAAAGAATGGTAGAGTTTTTAGAATGTTGGACCCATTCCATTCCTTCCCAAAGAATATATTTTTTATGATAAATCTACATTTTCAATGAAACTAGTTTGTTCAAGGAAAGTGATCTATGAAAGAAGAGGCCAAATATTAAGATCCAAAGCTTTGAAAATAATATTATATGAGTCATTCAATAACGAGATAGGATGCTAGTCATAAGTTTTTTTAGGGTCTCCAACTTTAGTGATGAATTTGATATTCCCTTTGTTAATGAAATTTCCTCGGGGTTTAATTTTATAGGCCTAAATATCTAGACCTTATAAATATCACCACCCACTATTTCTCAAAATTATTTATAGAATTCACAACAAAATACATCCAAACTAGGAGGTTTATCATTAGACATTATAGAAATGACCTCCCACAAATAATCTCTGGTGAGAAGATGATCACAAAGAATACATTGTTAATTGGAAACATGGAAAAAAAACCACATTTAGGAGCTAATATAAGGGAGGAACCTTATCCATAATCTTTAGCAGTAAAGAATATTCTCATAGTGTTAAACATAGGCTTGAATAATGTCAAGAATCACACTACAGAGTTGTTATTCTTTCTTGATTTTCCTAATGGTTTGGGGTGGTCATGATCCTACAAATCCTAGAATAATTCTTTTGAGACATTTTCTCCAATATTAATCCAATTGGGTTGAGATTTATTTTGAGCTACATGCATAGTTTGAGCATGTGTAAACTAGTTCTAATGGTAGAGCTTAACAACTATAAGTTGAGAAACTAGGAGCTAATATAACGGAGGAACCTTAGCCATAGTGTAATCTTTAGCAGTAAAAACTATTCTCATAGTGTTAAACAAAGGATTGAATAATGTCAAGAATCTCACTATAGAGTCGTTATTATTCCTTGATTTTCACAATGGTTTGGGGTGGTCATGAGCCTACAAATCCTAGAATAATTATTTTGATACAATTTCTCCAATATTAATCCAAGTGAGTTGAGATTTATTTTGAGCTACATGCATAGTTTGAGCATGTGTAACCTAGTTCTAATGGTAGAGATTAACAACTCTAAGTTGAGCAACTAGATTAAGATTTATTTTGAGCTACATGCATAGTTTGAGCATGTGTAACCTAGTTCTAATGGTAGAGCTTAACAACTCTAAGTTGAGCAACTAGATTAAAATTATACATTTCTAAAGCAGTCATGGCTTGGTAGAGCTCCAAAGTGGTGGTCTTGTATGACTAGTAGTAAAAAGGGGACAACTAATGCACATATGTATAAATAAAATAAGAAGTATAGGTGATTACATCATTCCACTTTTCTATACATATAGTCTCATGTACAGGACATGACTCCAAATTCAAAACATATTGAATGTTAGAAGACCTATCCATATGAACACGAAATTAAATATTTAGAGATAATTGAGTCTTGATGGCCTTTGTATTAGAAAATTTCAACTCAATACAAAATTTTATTAGAAATTTAACTAAAAGAACAATTATTGACAAAGACTCTACTGATAGTGAATAATATCTTACATAGGAGAAAATTGATTCTGTTGACATCATAGCACAATAAAGATTCTTGAGTATTATATTATGCCTTGATATAATATTACTCTAAGTTTACCACATTATATGATCTTTGAAGTGACGAATATCAAAATCAAAATGTCCCAACTTTTTGCACATGGAGAAACAATCCTCTCTTCCATAAACTATCAATTGCATTGGCAAGGCCACACATTTATCATAGGACATTTAAATCATATTCAAATCCCTACACAAAATATCCAACTGGGAGAAAGCATTGAATTATAAATTCATCTCTAGATGGTAGATCTATTAATATCATACAAAGCATAAAAGTTAATAACTCCAAAGGTATGACTATTCATCTCTATAGAACTTTAAGTTTTAATGAAAATAGGAGAAAGGAAGGTGACAACACTAACCTAAATAACTCCATGGTTACTCCACAAAAAAATAAATAGAATTCCAAATGGCATGAAAAGTTGTAGAAAGTAGAAAAATAGAAATCTTAACCTCCTGTAAACAATGAATGTCCAAAATTGTAAAATATAATTGAGCATCTTGAATGGAATAGTTTTATGGGAGGTTTGTCAAACATAAAAATTTATAGGAGATGCAGTTCACAATTTCTTTTTTAAGATAATATCTTTGTTATCTAGCTCGTCTAGAGTGGAATAACTATTCTACAAAAGAGCATCACTTGGTTCAAAAATTCTTATGAAAAATTTAAGTTGGATATATCTTCATTTTTTTGGCTTATATTCTACCTCTTCTAGATCACCCAATGCACTATGAGACCTCTACTACCTAGCTAGAAGAGGGGAATCATGTTTAGTAATGATAGCTAGTGGCTAACATAACAATGGTGTTGCTAGTGTTCATCTCACATATTTCACTTTAGAAGTCTCCCCAAAAGGATATTGAATAGATTTTATAGACTCTAGAATATTTGAAACAATTTTTAGATACTAGTTCCAAGAGCTTGAAGAAGTATTGAGGGGACTGTTGTGACTTTGATAGCATTCTCCCTAGTTTATCATGAAAATTTTGGACCCTATTTATATTTATAGATCTTTGGTCATCCTTGTATTTTAAATTTTAAATAATTTTGGTTTTTATAGTATAACTATATTTTGTACTGATGTAGTGTCTAAATGGAGAATTTTAATGTGTTTAAGCATTTTCCTTTCCTTAAAATTCCAAATTTTGTAAGGGTTTTTAGCAAGTTACAAGTTGTAAATATGGTCCAAATTTTTGTTTTCAATTTACAAACTAGAATTGAAATATAGTTTTCAACTCCACAATAACTAAAATATTTTTGTGTAATTTTCTAGTTTTGAGCTTGATTATTCATTTTCTAGACTCTTTGGCCCCTTTTTCATGATTTATTTGTATTTTTTACCTACAACATGTTAGTTGTTTAGTGATTCTCCTTTGCATAGGTTTAGATTCATACCTTCGAAGTTATTTTAATCATATTTTGTTTTTATATTTTGATTTCTTCATCTTTTTGATAATGGTTCATTGCATGTCCAAAATATTTGAAATGATTTGGATTTTTTAGAGGATTTACTTGCTAAGTTTGCTTGAAATTTTATGTTTGAATGTAACTTGGTCATTTTAGATTTATTTTCTTAGTTTTCAAAGTCCATTTTGGGAGTTTTTGAATATTTTTTCTTGACTTTGGTTTGATTCCACACTCCCCCCAAAAAAAATAATTTACATTTATTTACATATTATAACTATATTTTGAGTCCAACTCCAAGTCAAATTTGATTGTTTTATGCAAACTACTAGTGGATTCCAAAGTTTGATTGTGATTAAACTATCACACTTATTTTGTAGTTTTGAATTTCTTAGAGATTTTAAACCTAGTCCAAAATCTAGTTTGTGGACCCATATCCTAATTAATATCTGTAAATTTTACAACAAAAACTGAAAACTCTCACATTTGGTCTAAAAAGTAAAAAAAAAAGGAGGGAAAACTAAATTTAAATTTAATTTTTATATCATGCTATAGAGGAGGGGGACTGACTACTCAGGACTCCAAGTCATGGGAATGTCTAGAACAATTAGCTACTCTGATCTACCTCACGCTAAAGGATTGTATAAGATAAGTTTGATGTTTTAGAAGGGTGAAAAGGAAGGATGGTTGATCTATCACTTTCCTTCTGTCAACCCAAGAGTTTCAAAAGTCAGGTGAGTGAATTCCTAGGTCTAGATTGTAGCTTAGGAAACTCTCTACCAAGGGACTCTAGCACAAAAGATGAATGACGGTGCAACGTGTTGGCATCTTGATCGAGCATTAGCATCCATATAGACAGAGTATAAAGTACAATCAGGACTAACAAAAAACTCGCTAACTACAAGTCTAATAGGTACAATTTTGTTTGATGACGAAAAACATAAAAGTGCTATGCCACTAAAATGACAAGAAGTATACTTTAACTTAAAAGATAGGAGTTGATGAAAACAAAGGTGGTAGCAATACAACACAAGATCACTTCAGCCTCTAGCAAGTTCCACATGAACACAGTACATACACATAACATAACATGAAAAATTTTAGGGGCTATTTCGGGGCTTGCCACAATAAAACCCCCATTTTAGTGTTCCCACCTCCTTAGAAAACCAAAATGGCAATGAGAGAAAGTATGATAAAGGAAATCACTGGAAGGAAGAATACCGAGCAATGCTAACAACAATATGCTACATAAAATCAATACCAATGCTAAGTAAAATGGATATTACCTCCCAATGAGATTCCATCAAGCACATGAAGTGAGATGCAAGCTTGTAAGCTTGAGGATTCTAGCTTTGCCACAATAAGAGGAGTGAAACTAACAAAATATCAACTTGGACCTTCAACAATGGTGGAAGAGTTATGAAATGAAGTGTGTAGAATGGTGAAGTGAGATTGAAAACTCAAGAAGAAGATCAAATGAGTGTGTAGAAGATGAATTGAATGTGAAAGATAGACATTTGGAGGTGAATAGGATCCCAAAAGATTCATTCGAGGTCGATCAAGGGCACAAGGGTGTTACTCTTCATTTCAAATGGAGAAGTTTAATGCCTCTACAAATTCTAGAGCTAGGAATCGTATCAGAATCATAGCACGCCGTGTAGACGTTTGCACATTGTGTGAGAGTCTTCAATAAAAATTCCTGCATCGACACTACAAAAAGCTGCCAAATGGATGGAAAGTGGATGGATGAGGTGGAATAACATTTTCAAGTTTGATTTTTCTAAGGTAAGGGGTGTAAATGGGGAATTTCTGAGGGGTGAAAATTCAGTCCATTACACATGATAACCTATTTAAATAGTTGCAATTAAATTATTTAAAATAAACTTTATTTTAATTATGTAGATTTATAAATAATATTTTATCTATGAATACTAAGGTGCGTCTAATTTTGGCAAGAAATTTTAACTATGGAATTCATTTTCCAATGAAGATGAAATATGAATGCAAAGGCATGGTACCACCCTTAAAATTATTGTTGGAGCTTGAAAAAATTTCAAATACATATTTTGGGCATGCAGGACTAGAGGAGTTTTGTTAAAGGATATATGATAAGGCAAGAAGATGAAAATATTTTAGAATATCAAGTTAAGTGGTTTTGTAGAAGTAGCATTCTTTCTAATTCCTATTCAATCTCCAAATCTATTTGTGCAATACACAAGACTATACAACTATAAGGACAAGGTGGTTAGAGTAATTGATGAAAATGTAATCTTGTAGATTTAACTATCATATATTAAGGAGATGATGAATCTAATAGCAATGGATTCTTTTGTAAGGATAACCATGGAATAATCAAAAGAATATTTGAAGGCATTTGTTAATCAACACATTAAATTATGAAAAATAATTTTATAGGTAAGTTGATAGCTTTGATCTCAAAGTTATCGAAGAAGTTGTCCATAGTAAATTTAAAGATGAGATAAATGACATAATTTATCTCTCTAGGTTTTAGGACCTATCATTACAAAATAATTTTATTCATTGATGTTTTGAGTTAATCACTAAATTAATTTCTTAGAAGGAATTTATTGATTAGGCTAAACCATCATTAGTAATAACCTCCACAAGTGATTATGTGAAGATATCCAATATTTTTTGTTTACATGAAATCATACTTTGTGAATCCTATAGCAAGGAGGAAAAAAATTGTTGGAATTGAGAAAGTTAGTGTCATGGGTTGGGATTGAAAAATTGTGAATGTTCAAGAATGATAAGGAAAGGAGAATGTATCCAAAGGAAAAGGAATAAATTTACAAATGAGAAAATTGGTACAATAATTTTTATACCTTTACTTAAATCAAGATTGTAGGATTTTTAGAGGAACCATTAAAAATCATGTCTTATTTTAGGTATTAGACAACTCGATTGGAAGTATAGAAACAAGACACTAAGTTTCAAATGATATATTTAAAAGAAAAAGTGAAATGCATTTTGTTTCCCATATCCATTAGGAGATATACCTATCCAACTAGTTGAGTGACCAAGAATGTTGAAACTAAATTATCTCTCTTGAAACATAGGAAACATGAAGTAAGAAACTATGTCTTTATAATAAAATAGTTTTAAGGATTCAAAACTTCCACCTTAAATCAACCCCATATGAAATACTACTAGGAAAATAATAGTGCAGACGATAAATAATTTCATAAATATCTTATTTATGCATGATTTTAGTTCAAATTTCAGGATGTATAAAATTTCCCTAGTGCCTTAAGTATTACAAGATAATGTTGAGATATTAGATCCCTCATATGAAGTTGAAAGTTTTTTGATAAACATTTTTTAGGAGGAGATTGGACTATAGGAGAATTAAAAAATATAGAATCCAAAACTTCCACAATGATAAATAGGAGTAAAAAGTGATTTGAGGAATAATGAAGGAGTTTTTATGTTAAAGGTCACCTTTTCAAAGTAGTGATGGTGATAATTGAGGAAGATGTAAGGTTAGTATGAAAGAAAATGTCTCCCAAAATAAATTTTATTTTTTCATGCTTAGATCAACCAAAATAAGCCTAGAGTGAAGATACAAGGTTTCTCCTAGTAATCATAATCTTCTTCAAAAAGTCTATTCTCTAGCCTCTCAATCATAACAACCTAGTTAACAGGCCTATGCTATATTTAACTAATGAAATATTCAAGTCACTATCCTGGTATACTTTACCCTTGCTTCTCAAAAATCAAACCCTAATTTATCTAAATTTATTAGTCCTTCAAAATATGTTAAGAAAACCCTATACAATCTCTTGGAAAATAATTTTTCCATCTATTGATAAAGTTCCATCTCATTTTCCTAAAATTCATCCCTTGCCTTGTTTTCTAGGTGATAAAATTACCTCTCAATAGAATCAAGATAATATCCATCTTGAGGGATCATGAACTATAAATAATCCTAAATTATTTGATCAAGTTATTAAAAATAGGGAAGAGAGTTGTTAAAATGGAATTGGATGATCTTACTCAACTAGTATCAATGTTTCCAAAGCCAAATATTCCAAAAATAGATAGGGCATGATCCTCCATTATGACTAATAGGTTTTCAAATAGACAAGCTCACATAATTACACAACTATTAGATATTCCTGAAGTATATGTGCAACCATTATATGTATGATGCAACCACTCCTATTTATTTAGGAAAGTTATCCAAGGAATAGGAGAAGAAAAAAACTAGATCATGAATGAATTGAATCCTTAAAAATTAGACAAGGATAAGATAGTAAGGATTTGAAAGATAAGGTTGTACACCTTATAGCCTACATTGAATATCTGGTCAGTCCTATTGGTTCATCTTCTATGGATATAGTTCCCTAACATTTTCTAAGCATAAAAAAGGAGATACAATTTGCGAGAGAACTATGAAATATCATGTGATTAATGCATGTGTGGAATGTAAAAATAGTGACTCTAGGCCATAAGATAATTCATTAAGTTGTTGAAATTGTAACAACATTGTGTAAAACAATGAAAGATATTAATAATTTCTTGATAGGGATACAAATGGAGTTGGAGGCTATCAAAAAATAATTTCCCTAAATATCTCAAATGGTTGATATGGTTTTCTAATATTTGGTGGATTCCAATATTCTAAGTGATCAAGAGCCAAATGTACATCAAAAGTGGAGGTTAGCCTACAAGTTCTAGATGAATATCCCTAAAGGGTGTTAGAATATATCAAGAAGGCACAAAACCTATTCCAAGGTATTTTTTATTCCATGAAATATTTTATGAACAAGTTGGGCCATTCTTTTTTTGATAAGGATCAAAATGTTTAGATGCTACATATTTTGAAAGATAATTTCTAGGAATTGGTAAAGAGATAATCTCTCATGGACTTTAATTTTTCCATTGCTTCAATTAATCATTTGGTAAAAATAAAGGTTTCTTGTGAAGGTTTTAAGTAAAAATATTAAAAAATTCAAAATCATTTTAAAATTACTCTAAAATATTTTCATGAGGGATTATGTACAAGATCATCATGGAAAAAACATGCCCTTAAGTGGCAAAAAATTCAGAAAAATCAATGTTAGGCAACTTGACATAAAAATTTGAATAAGTTATCTATATTATTTCAAAAATATGCAAGAATAGAATATGTAGAAAATTGAATGTAGTTTCTAAACTACTAGGTTTATTTAAAAATAAATAAAATCTATTTGGTGAAAATTTGAAATTTCAATGCAGTAGTACTTAAATTTTAGGGAAAAAATAAGAAGTGTCTGTTTGACTGCCCTAACCATAATAAAATGATAATACTTTTTTATAAGATTTTATATATAAGTAGAGGACTCATGTTCGGATGTGATACATAATTTTTTGTAATTTTTTTCCAAGTAAATAATTAATTATGATTTTTTTATTACAACTTTTAAAACATATAAAAACTTGTATGTCTGACCACCTTAACTTGGTCAAACTTCATGAAATTTAATTTTTCTTTTTTTAATCCTATAGTATGTGACGCATGTTTTGGATTCAAAAAATGTGATATTGTTTCAAAGTTATAGATGTTTTTCAATCAGCTTATCGATCAGGACTTTAGTCGTAATTCTAATGGAAAATGAATAATAATTATTTATTAAATTGAAATTAAAGTATAATTTATATTGGTGGAAAGTTGAGAATATCCTCTAAAAACCCTTTTCGTTTCATGAATTTTGGGTTAAAAAAAAGTCGTCAACCACATACCCTACAAATACCCATAATATTGCCACTTTTTGGCCCATCATGATCCTGCACATACCCATGAAGATTGCTATCAAGTTTACTGACTTAGGTAAACCTAGTCCTTTGTTAGTTATAGTGGAATTGGATAATTTTGAGTCTTAATTACAAGTGAAAGGAAATAAGGTGAACAAAAAAATTTCCAATACCAATCTAGTGAGGAAAGAGATGTTGCAAGTATGCTATATGTGTTGTAATTGATGTCAACAAATTGGATTTTTGTTGATGATGTCTCTATTGTCAGCAGTGTGGAATTGTCTAGATGGTTACATATGATGCAATTAGTATGTTGATCAAAATAATTTTTTTGATGTTGATTGGACTTCATGAGTTGCTATGATAGTTTTTCTATATTTCCTATTGCTCATGAATAAGTAGATGATTTTGTGAATATTGTATTTACTGTCTGTTGATGCAAATTGTATAAAATAATTTCTTATAGTCAGTGGCTCAAGAAATTGCACTGAATAATCTCTAGATAATGCTCCACATTCCTCCACATTTGAAGATATAGTCATGTAGTTTGAAGGATATATAGACTTAAGTGTAAAGAAAGTGTATTCCTATTTCTAAAACATAAGTGTCTCCACAAAAGGTTCATGAGTTTGCAGAGTGAAGACTATGTTGTTGTAGTCATGGAAGGTTCTATGAAATGTTTTTCATTTCTCCATAGTTGTTGTTATGGTCTTGTGTAATGGATAATGAGTTTAAAAATTCCATCTATCATCTCTTCAATTTTTAGTTGCTAAAGTTTATCATAAGTTGATCTATCATTGTTCTATCTCAAGACTGTGTACTTGGGTTTACAATGGATATTGGTTCTATGTATGTTTGCTTGCTCCAACATATTGTTGCATGAAGTTGTGAAAGAACAACATGGGAATATCTATGAATATCATTTGATGCTTGTAATGTCATTTACATAGTGTTTTCTAGTCTCTCTAGTGTTGCTTGTGGTTTGGAGTTAATATTTTGTGGGTTAAGTGTTTGTTGGGATAATTTGGCACATTAATTTGTTTGTGCAAAGTTTTTGTGACATACACTACGATGGGAATATGTGTAGAGGTAAAATAGGTCCTTCTTATCTCGTAGCTTGGACCGCATTAAATTTCCCTTTCCTATAGATAATTTGAAGTTGACTCAATATGACTGTTGCACGTTTCATGTTTATACATTTTAGTATGGTCAACAAGGAGAATTTTTTTGATACATGTGAAAGGTATAAATGAATGATTTAGTTTGTGATTAAGACATATGAAATTTGTGGTGTGTTCAATGAAAATACCATAAGAAGTGCACTAAAGGAAGAGGAATGAGTACAAATTTGTAGAGAAGTAGTTGATGAATGTTGAAAGCAGTGAGCTAAAAGCAGAAGCACATAAGTGAGTGTTGGAGGTAGTGAGCCAAAGGAAAATGTGCAGAAGAGAGTGTTGGAGGTAATGAGCCAAAGATAGAAGTGCAAGAGTGAGCATCATAGGTAGTGATCCAAAGGCAGAGGTGGAGAAATAAATTATTGAAGGCAATGAGCTAGAGGTAACAAAAGTGAAGTATTTTTGGTTGTTTGCTGAGGTTATAAATTGTTGATGCTTAAAACCATCACTTTTAGGAAAACAACATCCTTTGGGAAGTTTCATAGATGTGGGACTTAATTTTGTTATTTGTGAAACAACCTTCAAGATTTTAGAATCCGACTCTTCAAATGTTCTGGGAGGAAAAGGGAAGATAAAGAGTAGGAAAAATTGAAATCAAAATTTATGATATGCTATAAATAATTTTGGTATTTAATACTACTTTACATAATTTAGGTCAAAACTTTCCAAAAATCATAGATAATTTAAAAGAATTCTATTTAAAGTCCATAACATTTCACAAAAAGCTTAAACTACAAAAGTAAGGAATCGAAAATAAGAGGCAACCATCTATCTCATATAGTTGGACACAAAACACTATGTCCTCTTCATTGTTGGGTGGAGAACAAATTATAGAGGTTCAAAGGAAAAATAAAAAAGTATTAAAACCTTCCCATGAGTGACACCTACTAAGGTCTTTGAAATGGAAATTATAAATTTCCACTATATTTATTACAAAACTAAAAGTTACAATCTATTCTCTCTAGAAAATAGTTACAAAATTCTTGTTGAGAGAAGAACCGAAAATAGAATTGGAACCCTTGATAGTGATACCATTTTGAAATAAATAAGAGCCATTTCTCTTCATGGCTAGGACTCTTGAGGCCAAGAAAACTTGACACTTGGAGCCTCTCACATGTTTCCATCATGAAAACTTGGCAACATAATCAAATTTTTTGAAATGTTTCAGTGTGCACACATATGTGATCTACAAATCCCAAGCATGGAATTAACTTATGCACAACAACCTTCAAATGTTGATACATTCTTTGTCTAGACTATCATGGAAGACTCGACTAGTGGTCCTTCCTTTTCTCACTAAGGGATCTCTTTCACACTTCAAATAACATGGTGATGTCATGTGTCTAAAGTGAAAAAGTCTTCATAAAATGAATCGAACCAAGGCCATGAAATAAAAGGTAGGTTGGGATTGGATGCTTGACTTACTGTCACATCAAACTACGTGCTAAGGAACATGCACCTCAAAGGTGTGGATTTAATCCATAGTTCTGGAAACTTAAAAGGGGAATCTAATTGTGGATGGAGAACCTAAAATATTTAGTACACCCAAAAAGATATGAAACTACAAAAGGGAAGGCTTGAAACTTTTAAAAATTCTCAAGGGTGGCCTTTAAAGGCATCCATTCCTCATCAAAGGGTCGAGATTTATTCTTTAGAGCATCAAAAATTCTATCTAAATCTATTATCTCCTTGAAGGAGATGTCACTAAGGCTTTGCATAGCTTCCCTTGCTTGGAACTCGAGCTACGTGAGGAGCTAAAAAATCGTCTCCAGTTCAGAGATGCTCATTGCCTAGCTCAGGTATGTGAATAATCCCTAGCCATTTTTCTTCATGACCAATAGCTCCTTGATTTATTCCTCTGAGAGGAATGTGATATCAGGGAGGAATGGGGAGGGGAGTCCTAATTGGAACAAATTTTCAATGTGTCCATTCCTTTTTCAGAGCACTTGTTCGAAGACCTCTAGATATGCCTTACATTTGGTGACTACCTTACTATAGCTCAAACAATAATTAATCTTATCAACCACCTTCCTTCTATTAGTCACTCCCACTGTCTGGAGCACTTCATCAATTGTTCTACATATCTTTTGAACTAGAAGTTGTGAATATTTGACCTTCAAGGAGACAAAATCAAGAGTTTGTTCCACAAATGTGTTGACTTGAGCACTCAATTGCTATGATTCAATGATGAATTTGAGTGTTGGATTGAAGTGTGAAGCCACATTTATGATTTTCCCCCAATAAGGTACATACAATTTTTAGACCACTTGGAGAAAACCTATGGTCTCAAGGTAGTTGGTAAGCTCTTTCTTTAGTTGTTCATTCTCTTGGTACTTGGGATTATTGATGCATTGGTTGTTGTATCTATTTTTGTGCACTCAATAAATCTGAAAGGATTTTTTGGGTTTGACCCATCTCTGTTTAAATTTGTTGCAGTTGAATTTTTGTTGCTTCATTTTATTTCTTTAAGCCTTCTAACTTAGCCTTTAGTTCAACTACTTGTATTTGTAGCCAAGTTCTCTGATTAAATTCTACTTGCACATTTTCTAGAGTGATGTGGCTCTACAAATCATCTCCCATCCTTGATAGGTCTACATCTTTGGCTTTATCTTTCACTTTGTAGCGGTTGATGGTAGCCTTCATTTTTGTTATTTCTTGGTCCTTCTCTACTCAACTCGGTTGATATTGATCTATTCCATCACAACGAATTTTGCATTTCCTCTATGAGTTCAACCTTGTCCATTGGCCTTGCTTAGCCAAGGTTTAGGCCAACAATCCAGGTTGATTAATCTATGAGAATCATCTACCCTTGTAGATTTCTTACCTTGGGTGTTTTATGTGTGGTCATCAGAGCCTGCTACTCCTAATCAAACATGGTTTGCATATGTGGCACTATGAGAGACATGATTACTTTCCTTCTTTTCATTGCCCAATCTTCTTAGCTTTCTTTATAGTCTCCCATTGTTAATGGGACTTCTCCTAAAATTGAATAACTTCCCCTATAAAGGGGGATCCTTTTGGAAATCTAAATGGAACAATCACTTTCTATTGTGAAGTAGTGTATGTTGTTTCTTCAAGAATAAGTTAATGCATGGTCTATGTGAAAGGCGAGAAGGATAAAAGAATGAAGAGATGGGTGGGAGGAGATTGTGTTGTGATGGATACTTGCATGGTAGATGGAGGTGGAGGGGCAGAAAATGATACAATCACAATGGATGAGAGGGCATTGGTGATTGTGGAGGAAACAATAGGAGGAATTGAAGGGACATAAAATGAAGATGCAAGAGAGAGAATAGGGAGAGAGATGTGTACCTCATGCTTGATGATCAGTGGTTCTTGTGTGAAAATGGGATGTAGTTGCATCATAACTATGGGTGGAGGCATCTAAATGGGATGTTTAGAAGCTTCCATAAATTGAACCTCCTCTCCTACTCCTGAATGCACCTTAGGGATCCTCCATTGGCTCCTAGGTCTAACCTAATGTGGGGATTATTGTGTTATTTTAGGTATCCTCTACATTCCATGTACCTATACACCTATGCCACTACATTCATAGCAAATTTTCTTAGCAATGAATACCCCTAAAGTGTATTTCTATTTTAGGGCTTCATCCATACCATGTGATAGCTTGAAAATTGAGGTTGGTCTATTGTTGGTCTCTTTATCCACTTCATCTTCTCCTCCCATTTCAAATATTTTTCTTTTCTTCAGGGGGAGAGCTAGGGAATTTTTCCTTAGTACCATGATAGGTAGCACTAGCCTCTTACTGCTCATGCCTCTCCTCTTTTTCAGAGGGGATCCCTTCTTCTTAGGAGATGTTTTCTCTATCACACCAACATGAAAGAATCCTTCAACACCAATAAAAAAAACCATAATATTTCTCATGATATGTGCCTTAAAACCTCAAAAGGAAGCTTTCAATGTGAAACCAAACAAGAATACTTGACACAAAATGAGACTTTCATTTTTATATTTACTTTCGCGCCCAAGACTTACATGCATTTGGTTTAAGATTTTAACAATGTTGAGACTATTTTAACCTCAAGGATTAAAATAGACTCACTTTTGGCAACCTCTAAGGGTTTTTTTCTTTCTAAAGCTCACAAGACTAGTGAAATTGTATATATATGTATGTATGTGTGTGTGTGTGTATAAATAATAATAAACTTATTGATTTTTATTTCCAATCACTAGTTTAAGAAAGAGAAAGGGTTATTGAGGAAAATTATTAGAGTGATAGAGACTATAGACCTTGCAATAACCTAGTACTTTTAACTCTCTAAGAATTAATTAAATACCTACTAGTCCTATTTACAAAATAACCTTAGATATCATCATCGTATTAGAAAAAATGAGTTTGTGATATATGGATAAGAGTTACATGAGACTAAAGTTGAATATAAATATTCTAAAGTGGATGATTACGAAACTCCTAAGGAAGAAATTTAGTAGTTGTCTCACCTCCACCAAAACCTAGCCCAAATTCAAAACAACCAAAGAACTAGGATGTATGCCATAAATCTTGACCCCATACAGAGAGAAATTACACAAGGGGGAAGAATGGTGTAGGAGCACCTAGTGAAGTTATGCCTCCAATAGGAAATAATGTAAAATTTGAATCTTTAGTCATGTAATGCATGTAAAAGGTCATGTTTAGAACAATTCAAATGTATTTGAGTCTCTCTTAGGTTTCTAGGAGGTCAAGAGAGTCAAGGTGCAAAAAAGGTTGTCTTTTGTTGCAAAATTATAAAATTGTAAGAGTTAAGAAGATGAAGAATCATCTTTGTAAAAAGAGTTAGTGGGTCAATTGAAGATGAAGGGGAAATTATTCTAACTATTTTAAAAACCTTTAAAAAGTATTGTAAGGGCGAGAAAAGCATTGAGGATTATATTTTGAAATAATTTTGGGAATAAAAGTACCTTGTTTTATAGAAATAACATTTTTTCCTGTTATTTTCAAGTGTTGTATGGTCTGTACAGAAACACTTGGCCTTAATTTTTGTTGTTTTTGATAGTATAGTGTGTAATTCTTTAGATAAAGTTGATTTTATGGGATCTTGTTGAGTTTAGAATCTGATTGAGCCTTCTTTTCATAAACTAGTTTGAAACCCTCAATTCAAGGGTTTTGAGAGAGTAAAAGGTGGTAAGCAACCATTCCACCAATGGAGGCTTGGTAGATTGATGGAATGGGTTAAATTAAGTTTTTTTAGTTTAATTGTGTTTGTAGACTTAGGGGAAGTCATTTTACACAAGTTTCTTTGTTGTCCTCAATGATTTTCATTGATTTTTGGTTAAAAGATGAAGGTTACAAGTAGGGTTTTGATGAAACTAAAGTTTTTAAGAATGAGAATCATTTTATTTACCATGTGAATGCATATTCCAAGGTATTTGAAGCATTTTAAAGGTGTTTGGAGGTTGGTTATGCATACTTTCAATAAACCCTCAACATTTGAGCATTGAGGGGTTTGTGTTTTGTGGCATTTGGAAGGGTTTTAGTGATCAAAAACTTGTTGATTCTAGAGTTTTATGACCTAATAAAATAATTTCCATGGTTATTTGGGTTTGTGGAGTTGATTTGTTGGTACTTGCTTTGTAATTTAGGCCTATTTGGTGCTTGTAGCAGCGATATAGTCAATTTTATTGGCATTCTTTTCAAAAAAATAGTACTTGATGTTGTAGTATGTTTAATGAGGTTGTAATGGGTTCCTAAAATTGTGTTTGGTCTTTGGAGATTCAATCAAGGTCTGAGGATATATTTGATTTTTCTATTGTGGAATACTATAGGCAATTGGTGTCATGGGTGCAAGCAATTGGGAAAATAATAAAATAGAGTTATGAGGGAGTGTTTTTGGTTTGTTCCTATAAAAATCAAGATGCTTAAGGTGCATTAGGAGTTTAGTAAGTGTTTTGAGTCATAATTCCAATTTTGGTGTCTTCTAGCCTTGTGAAATCAAGTTTCAATGAAGCGAGTTTGGTGAAAGTTTAAAGGATCTTTTCAAAGTTTGTGTTTATGGTATTTAGAACCCTTGAATTTTTTAGATGCTCTACATTAAAGAATCCTAGTGGATCTTAGGAATTTGAGAAAAAAAAAAGAAGAGAATATTTAGACCAGGTACCAAATCCCATTTTCATATTTCATAATACCTAATAAAGGAGAAATTACCATAGCTATAAGGGAACAATGCAATGTCAATAGAGGGTAATTTGATGGTATTCATTAATATCATTGATTATTATGAAATAATAGGTAAATATTTAATGATGAATCTATTTGAATAATCCCTTGATGATGTAACAAGGAAGTAGTATAAAAGCCTCCCTAATAGAAGCATTATCACTTGGGAAAGCATCCAAAAATATTGAAAGAGATATACAAAAATAGGATTGATGTAAGGCACACAATTAATGACTTCATGAATTCAATAAGGATCAAGTTATCTTGCATTAGAATTTAATACAAGGTTAATGAGACCACAGACTAGAATTTCTAAGAGGATGATACTAAATGAATCCATGTGTCTTGTGATTTATTGTAATTATTTTGATTCAAAGATAGGATAAATATTTAGAGATAATCATATTTTAAATTTGATAAAGCCATATAAAATAGTAAGAAATATTGAAAAAAAAAAGAGAGATTCTAGGAAAATGTTGAAGAAAGGAGAATTGAAATTGTCACATCTTGATAAGCCTCAACATGGGAAACAACTTGTACCAAAAGACAAATTTTATTCAAAGTAATGAATGATCTAAACAAATTGATTTATAAAGTTTTTAGGAATAACAATAATTTTTTTATAACAAATAAAATGCTCCCAAGCTGATGGAATTGATATATTCTCTACAACACAAAATGGAGAAATTAAAAAATAGTTCATGACATGGAAAGAGGTGACCAAGAGATACCATATCAAATAAGTGTTTGAAAGGAAACCCTTAGTATTTTAAGAAAGTGTAATATAAATTTTATTTAAAATAAAATATAATGTGAGGACTTTAGTTTCCTCACAATCATAGTGTCATTGCTATAGGTTTGAAGGAGGAAGAAGTATACTATGAATAATTCTAGGAAGGGAAAATCTACGTAGTAGAATCTATTGAGATCATGAAATAAGCATGATCTATACTACTTTCTATAAAAGTAATTGAGATTAATCATATAATTAGTATGATTGTGACAAGGGGGAGAGAATGAATATGAGTTATCACCAACATATTTTCTTACAATGAAGAGGAGTGTTCCCAAATGAAAAATATAGAACTTTGTGCTCCTAGAAAAAATATAAAGGAAATAAAAATTTGGGAGTCTAAAATATGAAGATATTAGAGTGCTCATACTTTCTATTGTAGCTCAAATTAAAATAAATAACAATATGAGAAGTAAAATTTGAATGAAATAGAAAGAAACTAAAAGAAAATATGATAACACTTTTATAGAAAATAAGGATGGAAAAAGGAGAGTTGTTGCATTGTCATTGTAGAAATCTAATGAGATTCCAAATGTTAGTAATTTTTTCTTGAAATCCCAACCTAAAGTCAATAAATTTATTTTCCCTTGTGAGAAAGCCCTTGTTGATCCCTTAAATTCTCCATCTAACGAACATATAAATAAATCATCCTCTACTCCTCCACATGAAAAATCCCCCAAATTCAATTCCAATAAGTTCTCTAGTTTCCAACATGCTCTTAAGAAATTTATAAATAGCTAAACATCCCATATTTTTTTATATAGATATCATTACTAATATTTTAGATGTTTACTACCTAAGTATGTTCCATTTGACATGGTTCACATTCTTATCTAAATTAAAATACCAATTCCTTTGTTGAAGGCCTTGAGAATTCTAGAACTTGGAAATATAGCCTTGGATAGATTTCTATACAACCAGTCCCAAAGAAACAATTCCTTAATGTACAAAATCCTATTGATACCCCTAAAGTGTATCTAGAGACCGCCTTAGTTAAATTTCCTAGGATTATTGATCCCTTTTTTATATTTATTAATTAATAGAAGAATACTTTATAGTCAACTTAGGTACATCAACGAGTGTGATGATAATTGACCTTATGAAATAGTTGGGGCTAAATATTCTTACAAAAATTATGTTAAGTGTTCTTTCATGGACTCTAGTGACACCCAAATTATTGGAATGATAAATGTATTTAAGATCAATCTTTTTGTATTCTTGAGAAAGCATGCACAGTGGATATTATTATGGTTGACTACTCTCCAAGGTGGGGTATGCTCTTATATTGAAATTGGTAATAAAAAATGGGGGGAATATTAAAAGTGATTCTTCTTATGCAAATATCCCTATGGATGGAAGATAAGTAAATCTAATGGCTAAAAAGACCATTCAAGACCAAAATTGTGACACATTGTTCCTATGTGATGTTATGAGTTGTTACCACACAAATTTTTTTTGGCATCATTGCAGTTTGGGATGAAATTTTTCAACCCAACTTGTAAAATGTTGTGGATGAGCGATGGGTTTCATTGGCCCACAAAACCTATCACTTGAAGGAATGTTGGCACTTTTTTTCCTTCTTTTTGTCATGTGCTTCTTTCTGGTCTAAGTTTGTTGTTATCATTCACAACTTCAATGCCATTTTTAAGCATTTCTTACATTGTTTCAACCTTGAACAAACTAAAAGCAGCACCAAAATTTGTTTTCACCATGTGAGGATGCTTTGGGGGTACCAAAAATTGTTTTCACCATGTGAGGATGCTATGGATGTTTTTCCTTTTTGTTTCAGCCTTCCACAGGTTGCTAAATATTTGCATCTTCAAGTTGAATGTTGTTGCTTCTTGGTCCAATGTTTTTCCAAAAGGGTTCTAAATTTCTTGGCTATGTTTTTCTAGTGAGTTTTACACAGTTTTAATCACCCAACAAGATCAAAACTTACGTAGCATAACCAAAAATGACCTGAAAGTTTTACTAACTACTTGAAAGCCATTTCCCTCACCTTTGCCCTTATTTGGATCATTTTATTTATTTTTCTAATTTCCCATGATTGTGAGTAATGATTTGAAACTCTTGAAGTGTCTTTGATCATGATTTGGGATGATTTATGGTGGTTGCATAGACTTGGCAGTGTTTAAAGTCCATTGTAGATGTTTAAACACCATGGAAAAGATTGAAATAGTATGCAGAGTGTTTGTGCTAGGTAGGAGGTTGATGATGATAAATGTACAATGGAGACATCGAGACAATGGAAGAGCTAAAAGATGAATAGGTTTTAGGATAACTGTTCAACAAAATGCCACATTTTATCATAGAGGAAACAACGATATTCTGAGGAGTCTAGTGGGTTATAATGCCATGTCAAAATCATGTTTTAACTGCCAATTAGAGGAATAAATGCAAGGGGATAAAATTTTACATTGCAAGTGAAATACAGGCAGCAAATGAGTTTTTACACCCTGTATACACCAAAAAATGGTCACATCACAATAGTTTGGTAATTAATTAATTTTTTTTAATATTTAATTAAATCTCTAATTCAATCTATGTATAAATGAATTTAGATAATTTATTTATATTATTCATTCTTTCATTTCGATTAAATAAATAAGTTTATTTAATCACTTTTCTTATCCATTGCTTAATTAATTAAATAAACATTACAATTTATTTATATTAATTATCACATAATCTTGGCTTGAATATTTTATTCAAATAAAGATTAAATATTCTTCTCTTCTAAAAATCTTCTAAAGTCTATAGACAATTAAATATTCCAAATATTTAATTAACTCTTCTAAAGTCTATTTGCAATTAAATATTCCAAATATTTAATTGAGTCTTCTATAGTCTTCACGTCAAATATTTCAAAAATATTTTAAATCCCCCAACCCACATAACACATAAAATCAAATAAATTTATTTATTTAATTTGGATTATCTACAACAACCATGAAATAACTTCAAAACAAAAAATTAACAAATTTCTCTATTTCTGAGCAAAGTTGTTCCCGTGGGTTGAAGACAAACCTCCATTCTTCTCTCCAACCTCCCAACATCTTCCATCTTCCTCTCAACTTCTCCATCTCACACCATTCAAAGTTACTAGACAATCTCACAGCCATTGATCTTTTCCAGCCAGACTTTTGCCTGTGAAAATCTATAAAAAGGACTGCCAGGTCTCTGAAAAAAAAGAAGCTTTCATACAAGAAAACTATAGCCAATCTACAATAGCACAACCTTCTAGCATTCATAGAATTCTACCTTTTAGCATACCATAGTTTAGCATATTAGCAAACCATAGCATGGCATATCAACCTCATATCATAGCTTCAATAGCATTCATAATTCATAGCCCCTGTGCATAATCGATAGCCCCTGTGCATATCGGTAAACCAACATTTCACTCCACCAGCATATATGATAGAGAAGTATTCTCCTTTTGCATACTCATTCTACAGGTTTCCATTCTCAGAAGCTTTGCTTATACAATCTGAGAGCAGTAGCTTCAAGTGAATCACTGGAGATAGAGGACAATGAAATGATTATGAAGAAGCTCTCTATTGGATTTCTTTGATTTCATTCTATTTAGTTTTTTTTTAGTTTAATGCTGCATTGGTGTGTTTTCGTTGTTTTATTTTGATAATAACATTTCCCACACACATTTTTGGTGCCCACCGTGGGGCTCCTGGCCCAATTTTAACATCTTTGCGTAGAATTTTATGACAATTTACGATTGGAAGAGCGTATTAGTGCATCAAACACGTTTTAGCACATATCACACCCAGTTTAGCGCTCTTTCACTCTGTTTTAGTGCTCTTTAACTCTATTTTAGCCCTCTTTACATATTCCACAATGCTCTTTGTAGATTCCACAATGCTCTTTAGTGATTCTATAATGCCCTTTAAGTATTCTACAGCGCCCTTTAAGGATTCTACAACACCCTTTACTAATTCTTTAGTGCCCTTTAAGGATTCTACAATGCCCTTTACTGATTCTATAGCACTCTTTAGTAATTCTGTAGCACTCTTTGTTGTTTCCATAGAGCATTTCTGTTTTAGCACTTTTGATGTCTGTTTTAGCACATTTTTGTATTTTAGCATAGAATTTGTAAATCTGCAACTTTAATTTGTAACTTAAAAAGAAATTTGACTGGATCTGACGCGACCGTGGCTAGTACGAGCTTTAAAAAATGAACCAATCCTAGGATATTCACTTAATTGGAATGAATCAATCCTAGGATAGTCACTTCATTTTCTATTTTGGACTAAAAAGAACTCCATGTCTTTGTGAAGCAATATCTTCACCTAGCATAGAAAAATATTTATTTGGGCTTAAAATTTGAACTCTTGCTTGCTGTGATTAAACGGTGATAGGCCTATGCTCTCCCCTTAATTGGGTGATCAAAATACCAGACTCATCTATTCTATTTTATGCAATTGTAAGCTTTGTTAAAACCTTTTAGAAGGCCCACCGTAGTGGGAAAAAGTACTCACCCTACGGGAATGACCTAAGTGGGTTCAAACCAAAGCCAGGTTTTTCTACCCCACTATAAAATTTAAAGCAAATCTGGGGAAACCCACTTTTGTTAGAAGTGTGCAAGATAATCATCCCCAAAACCTTTGTTCTAAAGGTTGGGAGGTCTCCTGAGGGAGTTTATCATTTTTCGCTCTGAACAGAAACCCTTTCTAAGAACCTAGTGTAGTATCTAGCCGAGACATTAACCAAACATTGTAATACTCGCAGTGCAAGGGGAGGGAAGAATCTTCCCCCAACAAACTCACCATAAAATTTCCAAGGACCGTTTTCTCAGGGGATCAAGAAATCTAACCTTGAGTATGCACCTAGAAAAGACAAAAACACGAGCGCCCTCTAGGGAGTGACAGGGCTGTGTAAGTCAATGCAATTTTAAGTTGTGGGCTGTTGAGTATAACGGTGACCTTTTGACCTTAATAGTGAGTCTATTTGAACTGCATTTTTTTTATCAAACCAATGAAAATAGGACCATATGTGGTTCTTTTGAACATACACTATATGTTTAGATTACAACTCTTAAAAACATCTATCTTCATTTGAGTGTTTTGTATTCCAGAAACATTAATTTAGTAAAGATCATCCAAAACTCAATTACATTGATTACTCTCATGTTAAGAGATTGAAAATCCACAACCTTTGCTAATAAATCTATTCTCAAATGAATAAAAAATCCAAAGAAACCACTTAGCTACAAGAAACTATTAAAGAAAAGACGATTCTTGTACCAAAGTCGAAAGTTTTTACTTGAACATAGAACCTTTATCCATTGATATCATTATTGTGTTAGGGGTTTCACTAACAATTATGTTGTAGAACCATTATACTCATGAGCTTTCTTTCAAAGAAGAGCCCTTTCTCAAAGGCATAACCACAGTTAGCGTATTCATTCTTCTTATATTCCCCAACCTGCAATTGAATATTCTACTCATCTAAATCAATTTTTGTAATAGAGAACTCAATCACATTAGGCATTTATCACAAATCCATCTTCTTATGAACTTGTGATCAAACTTCATAAAGTGCAAAATCATTTTTTCTTGATCTTTTGTTTAAATTCCTGCAAATAGGATTTTTATCCTTTCAATTAGGGAAAACACGAGCTAAAGACTAGAAATCTTTTAAGTCTGAATTTTCATTCTATCCTGACTTTCATATACATCACAAATTGCACTATTTCATACTTTTGATCAAAAGTTAGTAGAATTTGGAACAAAGCTTATGCCTGTTGTCATGAGATCTCGAAAGCACATAGAAAAATATGAAAGAGAAAGTACCATAAGAAAAATGGGTGATAATAGTGAGAGAGAAGAGAATCCATTTCATACTGAAGAGATAACAGAAGAAAAGCTTCAAGAAGTAGAGCAGGATCCTCAATTTCATACTTTAGTTGAAAGGATTTTAGAATGAAACAAAGAAAGATATTTCCTTTCATTGGCTAACCAAGGAGCTAAGTTACCTACTGATTTTGATATAGAAGGGATTAAAGAGAATCCTAAAACTCCTCCTAATGACTTTAGTGCCCTTACTCAACAAATAAAAGAATTACAAGGGAAAATAAAGGAAATGCAAGGGGGTGCAACAAGGAAGTATGTTTTGGAAGACATATGTCCTTATCCATTTGATAGGAGTCTTCAGATGTTCCCTTTTCCAAAACATTGCGAAATTCCTAAATTTGATAGGTACAATGGAAAAAATGACCCCATTGAACATGTGAGGGATTTCAAAAATATGAGTCTAGAATTCACTTATGAAGATACCTACTTAATGCAATTGTTTCCACGAAGTTTGCATGGAAAATCCATGGAGTGGCTTTCAAAGATCAATCCCCCCATCAGAACCTTTGAGGAGTTAATAAATCAATTTATATCACAATACGCCTATAGCATGCAACACCAGATAACCATGCTTGATCTTTGTAAAGTGAAACAAAAGGTAAGGGAATCTTTCACTACATTTTTGCAAAGATGGAGAAGATTGTTTGTACGATATTCTCGTCCTATTCCTGAAAAGGAAAAGATGGATATCTTCATCAATAGCCTAGATCAAGAGTTAAGCTATAGGCTTAATCTTCATTGTACTTCTAACTTTGAAAAATTGATTGAAAACACAATCACCATTGAAGGGGCCTTGGTCAAAAGAGGAGTAATAAAAATTGATAATCCAAGTTCATCCAACCATAACAACAATGAAAAAACAAGGTTTTGGAATAAAAATAAAAATGTTGTCATCGATGGTATAGTGGATGCAAACAATCTATGAACAAGATCATCCATCTTCAACCTATCAAGTGTTCCACGAAACAACCAACAAGGAAATACCAACCAATAAGGAAACAACAATTAACAAGGACAAAACTCCAATCAAGAAAGCATGACCAATCAAAACATCAAGGATAATCGTGGTAATTTCAATAACAATATTTGCAATACCCAAACATCAAATCCAGCCAGACCTTCATTCTTTTCAAATCAACATAATTTTACTGCTTTGGGTCAATCTCTTGAGTCTGCTCTTAAGGAGCTTCTCGATAATAAGGTTATCATGTTACCACCACAAAGAGATTATGAGCCATGAGTCAAACCACCATCATGGAATGACTCGTATTATTGCAATTATCATCGATGTAAAGGTCATAGAACAAATAACTGTCAAGCCTTGCGAAATCTAGTACAAGATTTAATTGACAATGGCACTATCACAATTGAAGGACATCATACCAATGACGATCATCAAGCATTCAAAGATCCTTTAACAAACTATCAAAAAGGGGAAACATCAGATACCAAAGCGAAAAGTATAAATAATGTTGAAGACAACATAATCTACCACATATATGTAAATGATCAGCAGGCTAATGTTATCAAAATCAAGGAAAAACAAGAATATCAACAAGTTAATGTGACTACGAGAGGACAAGAAAAAGTTTTCTTAAAAGGAAGTTCATCTAAGGCAGCTATTCCTCCTCCAACTCATTATAATCTAGTTGATCAACTGAGAAAAACATCAACTCAAATCTCCATCCTTGAACTTCTAAATATATCTCCCATACACAAGAATATTTTAGAAGAAGCTCTTGTAAACACAATTGTCGACACTGATGTAGATGTAAACAAATTTCAAGCCATGGTGGGACATTTGTCTTCCCCTACGTGTCTTTTATTCTCTGAAAAAGATGATGCCTCCATGACACATCTGCTTTAGGAATATTAGAAAATTCCATTGATCCATGAAGGAAAATAACTATCAAGGCATATGATGATGAAGAAAGAGCTTTTAAAGGACTAATAATGCTACCTATCAAAGTGGGACTTGTTGTGAAAAATACCTTTTTTCAGGTTCTAGATCATGATCTTTCCTATAACATACTTTTGGGTCATCCATGGATCCATGATATGCAGGTGGTACCATCAATGTACCATCAATGCCTCAAGTTTCCATATGATGGAGAAGAAATAACTAGACAAGCTGACTATAATAGCACCCAAACTTGTTCAAATCTTCAAGCAACTCAAGACGCCTTTGTGCCACACAATAGGGAGGCTCTTACTACTTCTTCCAATCTACAAGGTCAATTGCAAGAATTTACAAATAATCTTAACACTAAGCTACATTTAAAAGATAAAGGAGTAGGTGAATATTCGCTATGCCTTTCTAGCTTACCTCCTTCTCCGAGGTCACATGGTCAAGCAACCCTATCAAATCAAAAGATCGCAACAGCCTCTACATCCCAAAATTCTATGCCAATCACAAAGTTTGATGGACAATTCATTAAAGCTAACACTACCAAGGAATAAGCTGAAGATAGGGACATCCTAAGCTAGCTATACAAAGATGAAGATGAATCTATCCTGCACATCAAGTTACCTACTAAACAATATGGCAAAGGGTATACCATCATGTAAAGAATGGGCTATGAAGGAAATGGACCTATAGGAAAAAGAAAAGAAGGAATCATTGAGCCAATTCAGCCTATTTCAATACATCGAAAAGATAAAACAAGACTTGGATATGGTAAAGATACAAAAGAGTCAACTTCACAATAAGTACAACAAACTTATGAAGGAGAATCAATTTCAAATAAACCCCATGAAGATGTCACTCTACAAAAAATTTATGAATCAGTTTTCCAATTGTACAATGGTTCAGACACTGATTCTAATGAATATGAATGAGACACCATCTATAATGATGAATTTTGGAGAGACAAACAAGTTGATACCATACACAAATATGCACCCATTCTCATACAAGGAGAAAGCTCAGGGACACAATCACTTGAATTTGAACCATGATATGATGATGAATCAAGTGAGGACAATTCAAATTTTAACGAGATTGATGATCGACAGGAGAATACCATCATAGACCTTGTCCATCATGAAAATGACAACCATATCGTGACTTTGACAACTCAAGACCTTACTCAACCTAATGATCCCATACCTTTAGTTTATTCGAAACTTATTGATTGGGACAACAATGCACCTATCCATATACCTACATTCCATGAGGATGAGGATATTATAAATTTCCTTTGTTAATCTAATCAAGAAAACAATTATTCTATCAAAGAATATCATACTCAAGATTTTGATAGGGAGGGTGTCAAGTCTCTTAGCTGCAAAATAAATGAAATAAAAGATGGATCTATTGGTGAAAACCAAAAAAAAGCAATGATAGATCACAACAAGAGAAAAATAAAGAGTGCATCCGATGGTGAAAACCTTTTTAAGGCACTGAAGGATGAGAAACTTGACACTCTTCCCAAACATTGTCAAGAAAGATCTTCTTTTTTGATTAAGCCAATAGAATCAATCAATATAGGTATAACAGAGCAGCCAATTTTTTTGCAACTTGCAGCATCATTAACAATAGAAGAAATACTAAAATTCATAGAGTTCTTGAAGGAGAATCAAATCAACTTCACTTGGTCATATGCCGATATGCCAGGGTTAGATCCTAATCTGATAATGCATCATTTATCTATAAACACAAGGGCAAAATATCTGAAGAAAAAACTCAGAAAAATGCATCCACATGTTGCATTATTGGTTAAAGAAGATTTAAAGAAGCTTTTAGATGTTGGATTCATTCTGTCTATTGACTATGTAGAATGGATCTCCAATATTATACCTATTTAAAATCCAGACAAAAGGATTAGAATTTGTACAGATTTTAGAGATTTGAACAAAGCATGTCCCAAAGATGACTTCCCTTTGCCAAACATACATATGATGTTGATTTATCTATTGGCCATGTAATGTATTCATTAATGGATGGATTTTCAAGATACAACCAAATAAAGATTGCACTAGAGGATCAAGATAATTTACAATGTTCACATGCCCTTGGGGTACCTATTGTTGGAATGTAATGCCATTTGGGCTTAAAAATGTAGGAGCGACTTATCAAAGAGAAATGACCACCATTTTCCATGACATGATGCACACCTTCATGGAAGACTATGTGGATGAATTATTGGCCAAATCTAACACAAGAGAAGGACATCTAGAAATATTTTCAAAGATCTTTATCAGAATGGAGAAGTTCAATGTTTGACTCAATCCAAAGAAATGTGTCTTTAGTGTTAAATTTGGAAAAATCCTGGGATACATTGTTTCAGAAAAGGGCATAGAGGTTGATCTAGGAAAAGTACAAGCTATAATGGACATGCCGCCACCCCGAAATATCAGTCAACTCCTATCACTTCAAGGATGATTACAATCCATCAAGAGGTTTATAGCTCAACTGGTAGACAAAATTTTACCATTTACACATCTATTGCATAAAAATTTCCCATTCAAATGGGAGGAAAAGTGTGAAGCAACATTTAATCAGATTAAGCAATATCTCATGAATCCGCTAGTTCTAATTCCACCAGTTCCAGGAAAGCCACTCATACTCTATATTTCAGCAACAAAAGTATCTTTGGGAGCATTACTAGAACAGGAGGACTCTACAGGAAAAGAAAGGGCCATATACTATATCAATAGAACTTTAACAAGTCATGATCTAAACTACACTTTCATTGAAAAATCTTGTCTAGCAGTAGTGTTTGCTTCCCAAAAGTTGCAACACTATATGTTGGCTCATACAGTTAACCTGATAACCAAAATCGATCCATTAAAATATCTCTTAAGCAAAGCTACCTTAACAAGAAGACTTGCAAAATGGATAATGATCTTAAGTGAGTTTGATATTCACTATGTAGATCAAAGAGCTATAAAAGGAAAGGTCATCATAGATCAATTGGCCAAAGCATCTTTACAAGAAGAAAACCCAATGCACATTGAATTTCCAGATGCAGACGTCTTCACAACAATAATTAAGAAATCATGGAAATTATACTTTGATGGATCTTATACACAACATGGCTCAGGGGAAGGGATTCTTTTTGTTACACTAGAAGGACATACCATTCCAAAATCATATTGATTGATGTTTCCCTTTACAAATAACATATCTGAATATGAAGCATTACTCACAGGAATGAAGATAGCATTGGAATGGAAAATTATAGAGTTGTAAGTCTATGATGATTCACAACTTGTCATTAATCAAATCAATGATAATTATCAGACTAAAGATGATAAGCTATTACTTTACAAGAACATGGTGGATGATTTTAAAAAGTATTTTGTGACAATCAAGTTTTCACAAATCTCAAGGATTGATAATAAAGCTGCAGATGCAATGGATACAATTGCTTCCTTGTTACAATTATCAAAAAATCAAAAATAGTACAAATTCTTAGTGGAACAATTTTTTTCTCCTACTTATGATAATACTGAGACCCAAGTCATATGCCATTTAACTGGTTCTAATTCACCTTTATATGGAAAGACTTATACTTACCTGAAACATAACATCTTACCTCCAAATTTATCCTGAAACCAAAAAAGGAATTTCATATGCCAATCATCCTGCTATACCTTGATCGCCTCGATATCCTTTACCAATGTGGTCTTGATTGTACACTCCTTCGATGTCTTGAACGTGACGAATCTAAAAAATCCTTACAAGAGGTTCATGGTGGTACTTGTGGAACTCATTCAAGTGGTTTAACCTTAGCTAAGAAACTTGTTAGAATGGGATATTATTGGCCTACCATGGAGAGAGAATCTTTTACTTTTGTTAATAAGTGTTCTAAATGCTAGTTCCATGGGAATCTTATTCATGCACCTACACAAGAACTACAACCTTTCACTCTGACATGGCCTTTTTCTCAATGGGGACTAGATCTTGTTGGAAAAATTCATTCTCCATTATCAAATGGGCATAAATTTATCATCACAGCTACATAATATTTTACAAAATGGATTGAAGCTATTCCTTTAATGACCATGACCAATAAACAAATCTCTTCATTTATCTTGAATTACATCATATGTCGATATGGAATTCCTAATTCTATCATCACTGATAATGGGAGGCCTTTTAAGAATCAAGATGTTTTTGAACTTTGTGAAAGATTTCACATCCAACAAAAGTTCTCTACACCTTACTATCCATAAGGAAATGGTCAAGCTGAAGCTTAAAAAAGAACAATCGTGAAGATCTTGAAGATGGTAAATGATGTCGGTCATGATTGACATGTCCAGTTAAATCCAGCTTTGTGGGCATACAAAACCAACATTCACACACCAACAGGAGCTACCCCATATGCCTTGGTATATGGAGTAGAAGCAATCTTACCATTAGAAGTTGAAATACCTTCACTTAGGGTCTCACTCAAGGGATTGATAAATGATGAAGACTATTGAGTATCTCGTCTGCAAGAGATAGAACTGTTAGATGAAAGACATCAACATGCAGCTAATCATTTGAAGGGTTATCAACAAATTATGTCCTGTAGCTACAATCACAGAGTTAAACCAAGGACATTTCAATTAGGTGATTTAGTCTTGAAAGAAAATTCACGCAATCAGCAAGACAGAGAAAAGAAAGGAAAATTTGAACCAAATTCGCTTGATCCATTTGTCAGCATTGCAGCATATGGTTCTGAAGCATATCAGTTATCTACGTCAGAAGGGGACCTGTTTGAAGAACCGATCAACAACATTTATTTGAAGAAGTTCTATGTCTAAATCATCAAAAAAAAAGTCCTGAAAAAATACATAAAAAATCATAAAAAAGTCCTGAAAAAATACATAAAAATAAAAAAGTTCGGAATAAATACATAAAAATTAGAAAAAGTCTTGAAAAAATACATAAAAATCAGAAAAAGTACTAAAAAAAAATACATAAAAATTAGAAAAAAGTCCTAAAAATTAGAAAAATACCTAAAAAAAAGAAAAAAAAAGAAAGAAAAGAAATTCACATGATCTAAAAAAGTGCAATAAAAACAAGTGGTGAAAACCTGGCAAATAGGTGCTATTTGTGATCAAAATGGGCTCCTCCATTTATTAGCTTATGTCTTGCATTCACTTTACGACATCATACATCCATATCTATCATCTATACATATTTATTATATCCATATCATGCAACGAGAATCCTTAGTGTTTCACCATGGCTTGATGAAGTTTGTACGTATCCATAACAATCAAATTATGTTTACACTGGAGGCAGAAACACAAACTAAACAAGAGAAGGGAAATGAGATTTTAGAACATCATAAACAGACAAATGACTATTTGACAAAATGCAACATACATTGACACATCAAATCAACCACAACACCAAAGCAATCACTCAATGACAATGAAATCAAACAACATGGTCAAAACAAATGCCAATCACAACACAAACATCAATTTTGATAACCAAGTTGGATGATCTTAATCTTAATAATGTTTGGAATACTTTAGGAAAAATTTGAATTGATGGTTGATTTTCTATCATATCTCTAGAGGAATTCAATGATGTACTGAACTAGAAAAGCAAGGAAGGGGTATGATTTTTCTTTGTCTGTTGTTTGTGAGGAAATCATTAGTACTATGAAAATTGGTCTCGAGACATGCTCTACTAAGTATCGTTGATGAAATTTCAGAATTTGCATGTGAAATAGGTTAACTCTTGTCTGTTTATGCAAGCGATACTCAGGTGATCTCAGTTCAATTATACCTAGATGCTTGTATTATCTTGCTATATCAAAAATTCATGAAAGCAATACTCAAGTCATCACTTGTGCTAACATACCCTTTGATTCTTGTATTAACTTTCAACATTTCAATGCTCTATGATGATACAAAAAGTACAAATAAGTTCTTAGAATGGAAATATTGTACAGATACCCTGCATGGTTAGTATAGATTATATTCATTTTAGAATTTACATTTTGCATTTATAGATTTTCCTAAAAGCTGGAAAAGTGTCAAAGTTTGATATCTTTTGAATAAATGACAAAGCATATTTGACATTCACAAAAACATCATCACACACATTTTTCATACATATTTGCATCAGAAAAATAATAAAGCATACATCATAATCTTCACATCATTTTCGTTGCATTTTCATTTTCACAACAAATCATTTTGTTTGTTTCCATACATCATACATCACATCATAAATCATATCTAAAAATCATGCATACATCACATTGTGAAACCATCACATAAAACATCATGTATATAGAAAATAGAAGCATTCATCATAACAAATCATTGCTGCATATCATATATCTCAAAAATGAATGTCAAATGTACAAAGATGTCAACTATGCATGACAACATCATAAAAAATGGGACCATATCAATTTGTGTACAAATGTCTCAATATAGTATCAATAAGACATCATGCAAAAAGAACTATGAAGTGCTATCCTCTGATGGTGCTGGTCTGGGACCTGTCCAACCTACACCTAATGGAACTACTCCATCTACCCCTGATGACCTTCCTGGAGGTAATGGCTGCGATACACCCCTACTGGTAGCCTGAGAGCAACTATATGTAGACTGAGACTGTGTATAACTCACTCTGTTCAAGTGGCACTGCATCATGGTATCTGATCCTATAGAACTCTACCTCCTGAACGGCTCTAGTCAGCTCTCTCACCATGCCACCTCCTGCTGCTCTTTGTAGACTGTCAACTAGGGCCATGGCCTCCTCACCCTATCATTTGGCTGTATCTCTCTTGGCCATCACTATCGTCAACTATCCCTGTAACTGTGTAACCAAGGCTTGTGCCTGTGCTAACTAGCCCTGTAAGCTCTGCACTCTACTCTGCAAGGTAGCTATCTGACTCGGCACCATTAGATCTACTAAAGACGATGGAGCTGAATGTCTCATCCGTGGTCCACCTCTGCCACCTCTGCCACCTCCTCCACCACTATCACCTCCACTCTCCTCATCACTACTATCTCCATCCCCATCTAACTCATCATCATCATTCTTAGAGTCATCACTCTCTGAAGCCGCCTCTCGCTATCGCCTATGTTCGCCTATTTGTGGTCTCTGCTCTGTAACTGGAGCAGCAGGCTCATCAAGATCAAATAATTGTGGCACAGGATGCTCCAACACATACTGACCATACTCTGT
This sequence comes from Sequoia sempervirens, assembly GCA_007258455.2. Taxonomy (NCBI): domain Eukaryota; kingdom Viridiplantae; phylum Streptophyta; class Pinopsida; order Cupressales; family Cupressaceae; genus Sequoia; species Sequoia sempervirens. The sequence continues at coordinate 20,991,197 of VDFB02358134.1, read as the reverse complement.
AGTCATCCCCCCATCAAGAATATCAACTCTATACTCCCACATCTGTGCTCCCAAACTGGTGAACTCTGCCACTGCTGCATCATAAGAAATTCACGGACCCCACACTGTAACCTCCTGCTGCCAACATGGATAAATAGATGAACCCTGTGGCATACCTTGAGGTCAACCTTACTATCGCCACACTTGACCAAGAAGAAACCTCTCGATAATCTTAGGAGTATGACCAATTAGATATCTAGCGATAAAGACATAGGGCATCTCCTTAGCATCCTCTGGCCAAGCCTCACAATCTACATAGGGTTGCTAGCATACTATATTGGGATCATCTAGAAGACGCTGCCAATGAACTAGTTTTCCTAGCCTTGGCTGAGCAATGATATCAGTATATCTGAATCTATACAGTCGACCGACAGGCCATTGTCCTCTAGTCAATGGTCGCATAATAACAAAGTGCTCCCATGCCCATATCTGTAAAAATGAACAACCAACAGCTAAACTTCGGCCTTGACCATACATAATATGGTGTGGCTCATCATATAAATGTGCAAGCATGCATGATCCCCAGGAATATCATGTATGCTACATCACCATACTCTCAAGTACACGACCCCACCCGACTGCAAAGCCCTTTGACCTATGGTCGGGGCACAAAACACCTCCAATGAAGCCTACAAGTATAGAGGGTAAGGGTGCATATGAATCCGTCATCTTGCCCCATGGGATATAATATCCTGCAATATGATCATCTTTGAATATCTGCCTCAAAGCCTCAGTGCCTCCCACCTCTTGGCTGTCAAATCTCACTATCTCACCCATCATTGGAATCTTTAGGATGCGATACACATCTTTAGGAGTCATGGTAATCTCTCATGTCGGAAAATGAAAGGTGTTCATGTCACTGTGCCACCTTTCCGCTCTGTTGAGTCGTACCTCAGGCATGTCAAGTAATGAGGTCAATCCACATGCCTCAATCAAATTTCTATCCACCTATCCAAGCTATGGAATCAATATCCATGGCTTCAGGAATTTCTTCCGTAACTACAAGACACTCAATCTCTCCTGTTGAATAGGAAGAATCATCAAGTCAAAGCAACATCAATATCAATTCATCACGTCAAATCAATCAAATATGAATATCAATTTATCAAAATCTTGTTTGTTTTTAACAACCTTAGAAGCAAACTTATCAAACAACTATTTGTTTTTCATTAATTTGAAAGAAAATTTATCAGCTATTATTTTTTTCCAACAACCTTGGGAACAAACCTATCACAAAAGACATTATCAAATCAGGGCAACACAATATGCAAACAATCAATAAAAAGTTATGCATTGTAAACTTCGTAATGGGCCCTACAAAACTCATCATAGGCACTGAGAAATGAAGGGCACTACAATAATCTTCAAGGACACTACAAAAACCTTAAAGGGCACTACAAGAATGAAAGGCACTATGGAAATTATCAAGAGTCCTGCAAAAAAGGTAAAAAGCGCTAAAACACTAAAATTCACATTAAACCATTGATAAACGTGCCCTAAACGGAAAATTTTTGAATGACAAAAGTTTAACGAGGTACATACCATGGGTCCATAGTGTGTTGGCCACTAATGACGTTGAATGCGCACAAAACGGTGCTGGTGGGTAGGAAGTGCCATCTTTTTCATTCCATAGCTCAAAAATTACAATTTTTACTAGGTTAAAATGGGAAAATGACATTTTTTTACCTATTTAAATGAAAAAATGGGGCATTTTATCACATTTTATCATTGTAGGGGAAATTTAGGTCATCAATTTTCATCACACATCTTTCCACGTCAATTTCTTCACATCATCATTTTCAAATGATGAATCGACATCTTAAAAATCATAAAAATAAAAAAATTCCAATAAAACTAAAATTTCAAAAAAATTCATAAAAATCAAGATCTTAACGATTCATCGTTCGAGGGGGCATATGCCTATCAACATTCGACAATCAGTGTTTGGGCAAAATTTAAAAAATTCTTTGGAGCAATGCATAAAACACATCACTTCAAAGAGGGTCAAAATGTATACACCTAAAAATGGTCACATCACAATAGTCTGGTAATTAATTAAATATTTTTAATATTTAATTAAATCTCTAATTCAATCTACGTATAAATGAATTTAGATAATTTATTTATATTGTTCATTCTTTCATTTCGATTAAATAAATAAGTTTATTTAATCACTTTTCTTATCCATTGCTTAATTAATTAAATAAACATTACAATTTATTTATATTAATTATCACATAATCTTGGCTTGAATATTTTATTCAAATATAGATTAAATATTCTTCTCTTCTAAAAATCTTTTAAGGTTTATTCACAATTAAATATTCCAAATATTTAATTGAGTCTTCTATAGTCTTCAAATCAAATATTTAAAAAATATTTTAAATCCCCCAACCCACATAACACATAAAATTAAATAAATTTATTTATTTAATTTGGATTATCTACAACAACCGTGAAATAACTTCAAAACAAAAAATTAACAAATTTCTCTGTTTCTGAGCAAAGTTGTTCCCATGGGTTGAAGATAAACCTCCATTCTTCTCTCCAACCTCCCAACATATTCCAGCTTCCTCTCAACCTCTCCATCTCACACCATTCAAAGTTACTAGACAATCTCACAGCCATTGATCTTTGCCAGCCAGGCTTTTGCCTGTGAAAATCTATAAAAAGGACTGCCGGGTCTCTAAAAAAAAGAAGCTTTCATACAGGAGAACTATAGCCAATCTACAATAGCACAACCTTCTAGCATTCATAGCCTTGTAGATTTTAGCATAGCATAGTTTAGCATATTAGCAATCCATAGCATGGCATATCAACCTCATATCATAGATTCAATAGCATTCATAATCCACAGCCCCTGTGCATATCCGTAAAACAACATTTCACTCCACCAGCATATAGGATAGAGAAGTATTCTCCTTTTGCATACTCATTCTATAGGTTGCCATTCTAAGAAGCTTTACTTATACAATCTGAGAGCAGTAGCTTCAAGCAAATCACTGGAGATAGAGGACAATGGAACAATTTTGAAGAAGCTCTTTGTTTGATTTCTTTGATTTCATTCTATTTAGTTTAATGTTGCATTGGTGTGTTTTCATTATTTTATTCTGATACTTAAATTTCCCACACACACACCCAGGTGAAATTTGTGTAGAGGATTGCAAGGGTAAGATTGAAAAACTAACTTCAATTGCACCAGAAAAGAAGATGAGTGGAAAAATAAAGACAAGTGTGAAATGACATATTCCTGTATGTTGGTCAGTTGCAAATCAAGGATTTAAAGTTTGTCAATTGTCACATTCAGGGGAAATTTGACTTGGTTCTTCTTCTTTAAAAAACCCCTCTTTCAATTGTAGGGGTTTGGATATTTTGAAAGTTTTAAAAGTGGTGGGTTGTAAAAGATTTCATGCTCTGTGTAGGGAAATAGACTTATGTTTTTGCAAATCTTCTTATAATTACATTGTATATTTGATTGCAGCTTATATGAATAAGTACTTTTGCATGTTCTTAATGTATATTGTCTCCATGTTGTAATGAGATGTTCTTTGAACAATAGAATTGAGGATTCAAGGGTTTTTCATACACATTTGCCGTTATGAACTATTTTCTTTAATTTTTATATGCTTGAGGAACAATATAAATGCTTTTGTGAAAATGGTGATAGTATTTTCATTTCAAAAGGATTGTTAAGTAGAATTGCATTATTAGCCATTAGTTGATCTCATTAATATGAGGCATTTATGATTGAATGATCATTAAAGTATGTTTAGAATGTAGTGAAGGATATGTGCAAGTTGTCAACTCTATAACCTTCAATAGGCACCCATCCATCCCAAATGACTTTTGCTTAGTCTTAGAAATAATTTTCAAACTTAAATTCAAATTCAAAGTCATTTCTTGTAATTTATTAGTAATTATTTTCATTATTCACACTAGGATTTTGAAGATAAAAAGGATTATGTTGTTCATGCTTCCAAACATAAAAACCCTTGTCCATTTCTATGAAGTCAATTTTCTAGGCACTATGATACAATTGTAGCAATATTCATCTTCAATGTCATTAAGGGTCACCCCCTAGGTTCTATTAAACTGAAGTGCATATGAGGATAGTTTCTAAGCTCTCTATTGTTTGTTGGCCATTGATCTAATAATCTTGATTATAATATTTAGTTTACCTTTAGAGACAATTAGGAAATCAATTAGAGCAACCAAGAAGGCCAAGGATAGCTTTGATGATCTTTAACTTCCCAATACTATTATAATTGAATTTTTCCTTGTAGTACCCCTCTGTTTATGCTTATGTTTTCTGCTATTGTGTTTTTACACTGTTAGACTATGATACTTTGTTTGGATATTTGATCGCTGGTTTTGAGCGATAGTGGATTTATTCTGTGACATGATGATACATTGTTTGGTGATTATTGATTTTTAGACATGCTTTGAGATAGTGAGATGTTTATTTTTAGTTGATTATTGTTATCTGTATGTTTATGATGGACTAACAGTTATTCATTTCATCAGTTTATTGTGACGTGTATTGGTGTGGAGAATGGAATCGCATCACTTGCTTACGAGTGCCCTGTGATATTCGTGATTTTCTCCGCACGGTGTGCCTGTACAATGGTTTATATATATATGCATGTTATTGTTTGGTTGCAGGAATTGCAGGTACATGACACCGACTCCACCTGGGTACTTAGGTCTGAGCGTGTCAAGACTCAACGGATACGTTGATTGGGAGATAGTAGTTTGGTTCACCCTAGTTTAGTCTATAACCCGGTCACTGTACATTGTCAGTTTTAGTATGTGTCGTGGTTGTCTTGTCATTTTCTATTTGGATAAATTGTTTAAAAGGTAAATTTGGTTAATTTTAATGTTAGTTTATTGTGCTTTAAATTATTGTTATTTAAATTAATTTTTAAATGTTGAAGAAATTAGTTGCATGTTAATTAATTAATTAATTAGCTTATTTGGTTAAATGGTTTGATCTTAAAAGATTAAACTTATTTAATTAAATAAATTAATTAATTAAATTAAATTATTTAAGTGTGTGAATAGCCTTATTTGAAATTAAATTAATTTGTGGAAATGGCAATTTTTATTAACAAATAAATCTTGCATTAGAAAATTGTAAATTTTAAAATAAATTAAATTAATTAATTAAAAGCCATGCAATTTGAAATAGGCAAGATTTCCGAGAAGTGGTGGAGAAGATATTTTGCAACCACTTCTCGATATGTGTGCCAGTGCATTTATTGATTATTGTTGAAATTTGTTTACGGAGGTAATATTGGATCTGGGAAATCACAGAGGTTATGCTATCATTCACGGGAAAATATTTTGGTGCTCTGTAAAATTCTCTGTATACGTTTATTTTGGTATTTTGTTACAAAATTGTGGAAAAACACTAGTTGGTATTTGGCTTTGGTTCTCGGGAAGGATTTTGAAGCTACAGGCAACAAGGGCTACAGAGGCTTTCTTCACCAGATAGAAAAGGAAATTAGGTATTTTTCTTGTAGATCTTATTTTGTGGGTTTTTGAAAGGGAATGCTTCTGAAAAGAAATTAGCTTAGTTTAAATCCCTATATTACTTGTACATAAATTGTTCTCTTTATTTGTTTTGTGAAGAATTTATAGTTTTAGAAAAACCTCTGTAGCATACTCTCTGTAGGAAGCCTTTGAATCTTTATAAAGGGAATTGTTTGTTAAAAGGAAAATTGAAAACCTCTGGGGTAGATTGGAATTGAATAAAAAAAATACTGTGCGTGTATTCTATGAAACCCTGAAGAAATTTGACTTTTTTCCCTAATTTTCCCAGTGAAACCTGTAGAAGTTTATTATTTTCTTCTCTGTTAGAACAAAACCGCATTGAAATTTAATATATATATATTAAAATATATATATATATTTGTATGTATTTATCCTCATATATAAATTGGATTGCAAATTTTTATTTGTTTAAGTTCGTCATCGTATAGGTGAAATCCTTATAGTATTTTCTTTTAGAAAATGAAAATAGCAATTTTTATTTGTGCTCGCCAAACAATGAATTTAAAAAAAATGCAGTGTTTTGGGGGAGGGCCAAAACCCTCCCCATTCCCCATGGGGGCGGGCGCAGATTCTATGGCTGTGCACAGCAGCCGTCGGCTGTTGGGCACAGCCCTAGAAAGGGCCGCGCCCTCTCCCTATAGGGAGCTGCAGCCGGGGGCTGCGAAACCCTTTGAGTTTTGTTTATTTAATACAATTTGATGGAAATTTCATATGATGTAATTTGTTTATATTAGAAGTTTTAAATGCGATTTTATTGGTTTATTTATAAATTTAGAATTATTAATAATATATATATATATGTATGTATGTATATATATATATATATAAATGAATATTTATATGTGTAAATAAATATAATTATTTGTATATATATATTTATATATATATATATAATTATATTTATTGAAGTAGAAAAATTATTTTAATATTTTAAAGATATATAAAATATTTTCTTTAAATGTTATTACATGTGAAATTCTAGAATAATAGAAAGTGTATTTTAATAAAGTTGATTTAATTACATGCAAATTATATTGCTTGAGAGGATTTAGTATATCCTAATGTAGATGTATTATTTACTTTCAATTTGCTTTAAATCTTGTTTCTTTGTTGGGCAAATTGGGAAAGTATCAAATAAACAAGTCTTCCAGACCAATTTAATACTGTGGGGATTTTGATTGTTAAGTTGAGTTTATGTGTTGGCTAAGATGTGTACATGATATTAGCTTGGTACTTAGATACCCAATTTTGTGAACATAGACATTGTTGTTCGTCATGAATGGTGTTGAAATTGTTTGTTGTATGTTGTACACTTTGTAAACCTTAGTCAAGTAAACATAGAAATCCTTGTTATGTTTAGGGGAGTGGATTTTTGTGAGGGCCGACACACAAAGTGGTGTCAGGGTAACTTACAAGGAGTTAGTAAGTTAGTGATAACTAAATGACACAGTAGTTAGATTAAAACTCTTAACAAGATAATTATGCCTCACTTATTGACTCTTGAGCTACTATAGTTTTGAGTATAAGATGAGAAGGCCTAGAATGGCAAATCGGTGTCTTAATTCTTCAAGAGACATTTGATTCTGCAATGATTGAAATAGGGGTTGGGTTTCGTAAGAGGTTACCAGGGTAACTCATGTTGGGGGCTGAAACCTAGGAAGAAACACCAGGGTAACCTTTGCAATATTGCGATGACACTCCACCTAAAATAACAGTTAACCTTGTGTATGTAATACATTCAATTGTCTAAAATATGGAAGCAATGTAACCATTAGTTTGTTGTGTACTGGTGTCTAGGGTTAGTAGATTATGTCTAGGTAACCATATTACTATCTCCTTGCATGGGGGAGGACCTACGGGTACCACATGGTTGGGTGGAACGTGCACCTTACTCCGTTGGGTCCCCAGTTTTGTGATCATGGTATGAAGAGCTTCATGGATGAAGAGCTCACACTTGGGAACATATATGTACTTCTTCATTGTATATTGTAAATCTTGTATTTGTAAACATCCCTCAATTGTATATGAGGTGAACAATGTAAATGTAATTGTAATTATTATTGAACTACCTCCTCAGATGAATGAGTATTGTATTATTTTATCAAATGCAATGTAAGAAACATGTATGTACTTTATGTTATCTTGAAAGGAGTTTCAAATGATATGCAATATTTATTTTTAATGATTATGTTATTTAATTAATATGTGCAATGCGAAATACTAAAGTCATCTATGGAAACTCAAAGTAGTGTAATGTCGCGTAACTTAACAAATGTATGCAACTAATTAACTTAATAATTATACTTTAAAAAAAAAATATTACACCTTTATACACAATTACAACATTCCTTAGGTTATTAAGATGGGGCATTACAGATTGGTATCAGAGCCAAGGTTACAAACACTGGACGCTCTGGGTAATTGCAAGCCCATTAGGTTGACCTAGTACGTAGTGTCGCAAACTGTTAGCCTTGGTTGAATAGTATCTAAGACTCGTTATTGTTATGTGTAGGAACATGCCTAGGCGAGGAGGAAGAGGTCATGGTAGAGGTTGAGGTGGAGGCCAAGGGCCAATCCCTCAGGTTACTCCCCCTCCGAGCCCTCATCATAGTGATCAGGCAGAACGGTTGGATCAGAGGAATGAGGGACAAAATCCTGTGCAGTCAAGAGTAGAGGGTCCTCAGTTATGTCCTCTATTAGAGGAGGTCCTCGCTCATCTTGGACCTAGACAGGAAGATGAGCAGGAGGTTATTAGAGAGAGAGATAGATCTCCTAGGAGAGTAGATGACTCAACACATCTGGATGCTATTACTGTTGGACACATGAGGGATTTATTGAGAGCACACCCTCCTACCTTTGATGGTATGGGAGGTAGATTAGAGGCTGAGACTTAGCTACTGGATTTGGGTAGATGCTTTTCCATGCACCCGTACGGTAGAAATACCCATGTGAGATGCGCTATTATGCATTTGAGAGGATTCACCTCTACTTCATGGCACCTGGAGGAGTAGAAGCTCCACTTAGATATTGGGTCAGTGTCTTGGGAGATGTTTCTTGAGAGGTTTAGAGCACGGTTCCTATCAGAACACTGGAGGTAGTGACGGGCTGACGAGTTCCATGATCTACATCAGTTGGCTCTTTCTGTTGAGCAATATGAATGTAGATTCTATGAACTCAAGCAGTATGCTGGTATTGGTGATGATGAGCCTATGCCAGTACAACACTTCATTAGGGGTTTAAACACCTGTATTAGTGGTGGTGTCCGAGTCTTTGAGCCAAAGACTATGGAAGTTGCGGTGGAGAAGGCTCGCATAGTGGAGGAGAACCTTGTTATGGCTTTAGGTGGTCACATAGGAGTGTAGATTGGTAGTGCTCCTATAGCAGGATTTAGTCCACAGGGTGGCCAGGCATAGATAGATGGTTCCTTTAGGAACCAACAGACACTCACAAAGGGTGGGCAGCAACAACAACAACGAACACCTCAAAAGAACAATAACCCACAACCACAACGGGGTAATAGTCCTCAAACAGGAAAGGGTCATAACTGGTGGCACAACAAGCACAATAGGCAGGATCAGCCTATGTAGAGTGCTCAGTCTACTGTCAGTAGGGGTAGTTTCCAGCAATCCAATGCACTTTTGGATGGCAGAGGATTCGGTAGAGGCACAGGCACAGGTTGTTACTCATGTGGGCAGCAGGGACACATAACTAGGCAGTGTCTGATGAGAGGTTCTACTGGTTTTGGGCCTCGACCTATAGTTTTAGAGACTACAGTGGGTGATGCAGGATGATCACATATAGTATATGCTGCGATTAATGACCGCCAAGCTGATCACTAGAACATAGTGGTCGAGACTTCAGGTAAGTTACATGGTGTTAGTGTTTCCATTCTTTTTGATTTTGGAGCCATTGACTCCTTTATTTCACTAACCATCGTAGACCATTGTGGTCTTGTGGCAGTAAAACAAAGTGGTAAGTGGCAAGTTGAATTCACCTCTAGGGTGAAAGTAGCAGTAGAAAACTTAGTACATAATTGTGAACTTAATATTGGTGCGTTAACTACCATAGTAGATTTATATGTTACACCCTTAGGATCATATGACATAGTTTTAGGTATGGATTGGTTAGCATCTTATCATGCTGTAATTGACTGTTGAATTAAGACAGTTAGTTGCATTAATGATCTAGGTGCGAAAGTGGAAATCGTAGGTATTCAAAGACCTATCTCTTTGCGGATGATATTTTCTATGCAATTAAAGAAATGTCTTTGTCAGGGATGTCAACTGTTTGCTACAACAGTTACTGATTTGGAAGATGGTGAGAGTCAAGAGGTATCTCTTGATGATCATCCTATTCTTAGGGAATTCGCGGATGTATTTCCTGATGACATTCCTAGAATGTCTCTAAAGAGGGATATTGACTTTAGAGTTGATCTAGTTCTTGGAGCTGAGCCTATATCTAGAGCTCCTTATAGAATGACAAATCAGGAGTTAGAGGAACTATTACAAAAGGGTTTCATTCATCCTAGTGTTTCCCCTTGGGGAGCACCTGTCATCTTCATAAAGAAGAAGGACGGATCTCTTAGGCTGTGCATTGACTATCGCCAATTAAACAAGGTTATGATTAAGAATCGTTATCCCTTGCCTAGAATCGATGACCTTTTCGATCAAATTAAGGGAGCTAATGTGTTCCCTAAAATTGATTTGAAATTTGGCTATCCTCAATTACGTATAGCTGAAGCAGACATTCATAAAACTGCTTTTCGAACTTGCTATGGGCACTACGAATTCACAGTAGTACCGTTTGGGTTAACGAATGCACTATCCGTATTTATGAGTTTAATGAATGGTGTTTTTCATACATACCTTGATCACTTTTTCCTGGTGTTTCTTGATGATATTTTAGTTTATTCAAGGAACATGAAGGAACATGAAGAACACTTGAGACAAGTTTTGCAATGTTTAAGGGAAAATCAATTGTATGTGAACCTGAAGAAGTGTGACTTCTTTCAAACTGAGATCAAATATCTTGGACATGTGATATCTGGTAAAGGTATTTTTGTGGATCCTTCAAAGATCCAAGCTATTGTAGATTGGCCCACACCTATTAATGTAGGTGAAGTTCGTAGTTTTATGGGTCTAGCTGATTACTATAGGTGGTTTGTAGAGGGATTTTCTAGAATTGGTCATCCTATTACTTCTCTTCAGAAAAAAGGGAAGAAGTTTGTTTGGACAGAGCAGTGCTAGTTGGCTTTTCAGAATCTTAAAGAGAAGTAAACTAATGCGCCTATACTCATTGTTCCTGATCCTACTAAGGATTTCGTAGTGTGTACGGATGCATCCTTAGAGGGTTTGGGAGAAGTTTTGATGCAAGATGGGTGTGTGATTGCATATGAGTCTCACAAACTTAAGGATCATGAATTAAACTATCCCACTCATGACCTAGAACTAGTTGTGGTAGTACATGCATTAGTTCGGTGGAGGAATTTTCTTTTAGGTCATTGTTTTGAACTTCATAGCGATCACCGTAGTCTACAATACATTTTTACACAACCTAACTTGAATGCTAGGCAGAGACAGTGGATGGAGTTCTTGTGTGAGTATGATTTTGAAGTGAGATATGTTCAAGGAAAAGAGAACGTAGTGGCTGACGCTCTTAGTCGTCATCATCATGAGATTTTTGCTACTACTCTTGAAGTAGATTTGAGAGGTCAAATATTAGTTGCACTTCCTACTGATAGATTATATCAGGAAGTGAGGTCAGAGATTGAATCTGGTAGACCTTTAGAAGGTCGATTTGCAGGGTATGTTCTTGAACCATATGGTATATTACGGCATTTAGGTCATATTTATGTACCACATTTTGAGGGTCTTCGTACTTTAATTATGACTGAAGCTCATCGAGCTCCATATTTAGCTCATCTAGGAGTTAAGAAAATGCATGTTGATCTTCAGCAATTGTATTTCTAGCCTAGTATGAAACGTGATATTGCTGACTACGTATCAAGATGTCTTGAATGCCAGCGAGTTAAAGCTGAGCATCAACATCTCGCTGGATTATTGCAGCCACATCTCATTCCTGAATGGAAATGGGATATTATATCCGTCGACTTTATTGTTGGGTTACCTACGTCATCACGTCGACATGATGCCATTATGGTAACTGTTGACTGATTGACTAAAGTGGCTCATTTTTCACCAGTACAATAATCTTACAGTGCTTCATCCATAGCTAGGATATTCATGGAGGACATTGTTAGATTACATGGGATTCCTCATAGGATTATATCAGATAGAGATCCTGTATTTACTTCAACCTTATGGATTTCATTACAACATGCTTTAGGTACCCAGTTGAACTCTAGTTCAGCGTATCATCCTCAAACTGATGGACAAACGGAAAGAGTTAACCAAATATTAGAGGATATGCTTAGGATGTACATAATGGATCAACATTCTCATTGGGAGGATTATCTGTATTTAGTAGAATTTGATTACAATAACAGATATCAGAGTTCCATAGGTATGCCACCATTTCAAGCATTATACGGTCGTCCTTGTCGAACTCCTTTGAGTTGGGATTGACTAGAGGATAGAGTGTTACTTGGACCTGAGATGCTTTGAGATATGGAGCAATATGTTGACCATATTAGAGAACATCTGATAGTAGCTCAGGATAGGCAAAAGAAATATGCTGATGCACATAGGATAGATCGACAGTTTGCTGTTGGTGATAGAGTGTTTCTTCGAGTGCAACCGTGCAAGAGTCCAATCCATTGTGGAAAAGGCTCTAAGCTTGCACCTCGTTTTGTTGGGCCATTTGAGATCTTAGAGAGAATTGGTCCCATGGCGTATCGACTCGCCTTACCACCCAATTTGTCTCGTATTCATGATGTTTTTCATGTATCAATACTTAGACCATATCATCCCGACATACCTCATGTACTTGATTGGAATGCGTTACAGGTAGAGGATGGCCAGCTGGCTTTAGAGCCCATGGCCATTCTACAGCACCAGACACTTAGTCTCAGGGGTCGAGATGTTGATCAGGTGAGGGTCCAATGGGATCCTAGCCATGAGGCTTCTGCTACTTAGGAGGATGCGACACGCATGAGGGAAATTTATCCCTATCTATTCATAGGCTTTCAGGAGCAAGCCTGATCCTAGGGGGGAGGATGTAGTACCCCTCTGTTTATGCTTATGTTTTTTACTGTTGTGTTTTTACACTGTTAGACTATGATACTTTGTTTGGATATTTGATTGCTTGTTTTGAGCGATAGTGGATTTATTCTATGACATGATGATACATTGTCTGCTGATTATTGATTTTCAGACATGCTTTGAGATAGTGTAGATGTTTATTTTTAGTTGATTATTGTTATGTGTATGTTTATGATGCACTAACAGTTATTCATTTCATCAGTCTATTGTGACATGTATTGGTGTGGAGAACAGAATCGCATCACTCGCTTGTGAGTGCCCTGTGATATCTGTGATTTTCTCCGCACGGTGTGCCTATACAATGGTTTATATATATATGCATGTTATTGCTTGGTTGCAGGAATTGTAGGTACATGACACTGACTCCACCCAGGTACTCAAGTCTGAGCATGTCAAGACTCAACGGATACGTTGATTGGGAGATAGTAGTTTGGTTCACCCTAGTTTAGTCTATAACCCGGTCACTGTACATTGTCAGTTTTAGTATGTGTCGTGGTTGTCTTGTCATTTTCTGTTTGGATAAATTGTTTGAAAGGTAAATTGTCAGTTTTAAATGTTGAAGAAATTAGTTGCATGTTATTTAATTAATTAATTAGCTTATTTGGTTAAATGGTTTGATCTTGAAAGATTAAACTTATTTAATTAATTAAATTAAATTATTTAAGTGTGTGAATAGCTTTATTTGAAATTAAATTAATTTGTGGAAATGGCAATTTTTATTAACAAATAAATCTTGCATTAGAAAATTGTAAATTTTAAAATAAATTAAATTAATTAATTAAAAGCCATGCAATTTGAAATAGACAAGATTGTCGAGAAGTGGTGGAGAAGATATTTTGCAACCACTTCTCAACATGTGTGCCAGTGCATTTATTGATTATTGTTGAAATTTGTTTATAGAGGTAATATTGGATCTGGGAAATCATAGAGGTTATGCTATCATTCACGGGAAAATATTTTGGTGCTCTGTAAAATTCTCTGTATACGTTTATCTTGGTATTTTGTTGCAAAATTGTGGAAAAACTCTAGTTTCTATTTGGCCTTGGTTCTCAGGAAGAATTTTGAAGCTATAGGCAACAGAGGCTACCTTCACCAGATAGCAAAGGAAATCAGGTATTTTTCTTGTAGATTTTATTTTGTGGGTTTTTGAAAGGGAATGCTTCTGAAAAGAAATTAGCTTAGTTTAAATCCCTGTATTACTTGTACAGAAATTGTTCTCTATATTTGTTTTGTGAAGAATTTATAGTTTCAGAAAAACCTCTATAGCATACTCTCTGTAGGAAGCATTTGAATCTTTATAAAGGGAATTGTTTGTTAAAAAGGAAATTGAAAACCTCTGGGGTAGATTGGAATTGAATAAAAAAAAATACTGTGTGTGTATTCTATGAAACCCTAAAGAAATTTGATTTTTTTTCCCTAATTTCCCTAGTGAAACCTGTAGAAGTTTATTATTTTTTTCTCTATTAGAACAAAACAGCGTTGAAATTTAATATATATATTAATATATATATATATTAATATATATATATATATATATATTTGTATGTATTTATCCTCATATATAAATTGGATTGCAAATTTTTATTTGTGCTTGCCGAACGGTGAATTTTAAAAAAAGAAATTAAAAAAAAATGCAGTGTTTTGGGGGAGGGCCGAAACCCTCCCCATTCCCCATGGGAGTGGGCACAACTTCCATGGCGGTTGCTGGGCGCAGCCCTGGAAAGGGCCGCACCCTCTCCCCACAACGAGCTGCGGCCGAGGGCTGTGAAACCCTTTGAGTTTTGTTTATTTAATATAATTCGATGGAAATTTCATATGATGTAATTTGTTTATATTAGAAGTTTTAAATGTGATTTTATTGGTTTATTTATAAATTCGTAATTATTAATAATATATATATGTATGTATGCATATATATATATAAATGAATATTTATATGTGTAAATAAATATAATTATTTCTATATATATATTTATATATATATAATTATATTTATTGAAGTAGAAAAATTATTTTAATATTTTAAAGATATATAAAATATTTTCTATAAATGTTATTACATGTGAAATTCTAGATTAATAGAAAGTGTATTTTAATAAAGTTGATTTAATTACATGCAAATTATATTGCTTAAGAGGATTTAGTATATCCTAATGTAGATGTATTATTTACTTTCAATTTGCTTTAAATCTTGTTTCTTTGTTGGGAAAATTGGGAAAGTATCAAATAAACAAGTCTTCCAGACCAATTTAATACCATGGGGATTTTGATTGTTAAGTTGAGTTTATGTGTTGGCTAAGATGTGTACATGATATTAGCTTGGTACTTAGATACCTGATTTTGTGAGCATAGACATTGTTGTTCGTCATGAATGGTGTTGAAATTGTTTGTTGTATGTTGTACACTTTGTAAACCTTAGTCAAGTAAACATAGAAATCCTTGTTATGTTTAGGGGAGTGGCTTTTTGTGAGGGCCGACACACAAAGTGGTGTCAGGGTAACTTACAAGGAGTTAGTAAGTCAGTGATAACTAAATGACACAATAGTTAGATTAAAACTCTTAACAAGATAATTATACCTCACTTATTGACTCTTGAGCTACTACAGTTTTGAGTATAAGATGAGAAGGCCTGGAATGGAAAATTAGTTTCTTAATTCTTCAAGAGACATTCGATTCCGCAATGATTGAAATAGGGGCTGGGTTTCGTAAGAGGTTACCATGGTAACCCATGTTGGGGGCCGAAACCTAGGAAGAAACACCAGGGTAACCTTTGCAATATTGCAATGACACTCCACCTAAAATAACAGTTAACCTTGTGTGTGTAATACATTCAATTGTCTAAAATTTGGAACCAATGTAACCATTAGTTTGTTGTGTACTAGTGTCTAGGGTTAGTAGATTATGTCTAGGTAACCATATTACTATCTCCTAGCACGGGGGTTGGACCTACGGGTACCACATGGTTGGGTGGAACGTGCACCTTACTCCGTTGGGTCCCCAATTTTGTTATCATGGTATCAAGAGCTTCATGGATGAAGAGCTCGCACTTGGGAACATATATGTACTTCTTCTTTGTATATTGTAAATCTTGTATTTGTAAACATACCTCAATTGTATATGAGGTGAACAATGCAAATGTAAT
The DNA here is from genome assembly GCA_007258455.2 of Sequoia sempervirens. Taxonomy (NCBI): domain Eukaryota; kingdom Viridiplantae; phylum Streptophyta; class Pinopsida; order Cupressales; family Cupressaceae; genus Sequoia; species Sequoia sempervirens. Next base: position 20,975,243 of record VDFB02358134.1, on the reverse strand, counting down.
TGTAATTATTATTGAACTACCTCATCAGATGAATGAGTATTGTATTATTTTATCAAATGGAATGTAAGAAACATGTATATACTTTATGTTATCTTGAAAGGAGTTTCAAATGATATGCAATATTTATTTTTAATGATTATGTTATTTAATTAATATGTGCAATGCGAAATACTAAAGTCATCTATGGAAACTCAAAGTAGTGTAACATCGCGTAACTTAACAAATGTATGCAACTAATTAACTTAATAATTATACTTAAAAAAAAAATTATTACACCTTTATACACAATTGCAACATTCCTTAGGTTATTAAGATTGGGCATTACATTTCTTAAGGTTGTGATTGGTAACATTCCCATGTCTGAACGAGTCATGAAAGCATTTTCCACCCACCATTAACACTATATATAAACAAAAACCTTAAAAAACTTGAGAGAATGTTCGCATCAACATCAACAAACAAATGACACCACAAGCATAAGGTAGCATAAAACCTAGCCTTCCCATAACTACTTTGCATGCTTCATGTTGGAACCCTATTTCAATGTAGTTCCAAGCTCAATAGACTTTTCAAGCTACTAAGTTAGGTAGCAAAATTCTACTTCAAACAATACTAAAAACTTTAGTTATAGTCAAATGAGCAACTTACAATAGAACTAGATGATGTTTAAATTCATTACAATTCAACATGCATACTACTTGACATCATATGTTCCTTGGTATTAAGCCTCACAATACCCACATATTCAAACTAGACAAGCCTTTCCAACACTCACCTTGAAACCCTTCTCCAAATTGCAAAAAAATTCCAAAACTCTCATGTTGGCAGAAGAAGTCTAGAAGTTCCTTTACAATGAATGGAGGTTCCAATTTATAGAATAACATGCCAAAGGTGCTAGCCACTTGTTGATGTGGATGTTAGTCACACACCAAAAAATAGATAAATCCTCACAGACACACCGTAGGAACCTATATTTCTTGCAAGATTGCATTGGGAAAACCTAAATCTAAGACTAAGCTTAATCCCGCATTTATGTTAGGTCTTGATGCAATAGGTTTGCCCAGGTTTTTTTGTGGTAATGCTGTTACACATGAGGGGTAAACGATATTTACAAAATTTCTGCAAGGTATCATAGAGACATGAAAATAATCTTGGTCCAGTCATTCAATAACTTCATGAAATCAACAAATTTGCAACAATATTTCATGAAATTCAAATAACTTGCATTTATCCAAGTGGATTTAGCTATAAACATTCAACAATTTACCATGGAATCAAAATATTTTGCAATAAAAATCCATGCATTCATTACTTTTTTGGAACATTTTCTAAAATTTAACATCTAAATTCTAAAATAAAGCATACAAAATTACTAAAAAAGTAAAATTTCTTCCAGGTATTATCCACGCATGCCTCGATAAATAACCAAACTAGAGAAAACAATTCCATATGCCACCATATTGCTTCATAGGTAGGCACATAATGATGTGATATTTTAAAGAAAAGGGGGATAATTTGTCACTAGATAATATCAACATGCACCCTTAAACGATGCAACACATAGTCTTGTCTGATAGGAACAAACAATCAACTACGTAAGATTTCATATTAGGAAATAGCTTTCAAATTGGCTCTGATATTGATTAACTTCTAATGAAACATACAAGTTTTTAATCTAGAATGGAACAAAAAATATGAAAAAGAACAAAACTTGAAAAAATTTTGGTTCACAAACATCCAAAAAAATTGAACTTAACTTAAAATGAAACATCTCTCAACCTTTTATAAGAAAAAAACACTTGGGAAGTTCAACCAATGCATAATAGGGAATCTAAAGGATGAATCATAACAAGACTTGTGGCATATGACAACTGGTAGAACTACTAAATAAGTCAACATATGTCAACATTCTTCAACACTTTAAAATCTTTTGGGACATCCATCTTTAAAATATAATTAGGACATTAACTTGGAGCTGAGTAGATTTTTCAAACAAAATTATGGAACTTCCTTTATTAGATATTTAGAATGATCAGGTAGAACTAGATATAGATACTGCAATCCACTAGCACTTTGGTTCCTACACTCAGGTTTTGACTTGGGCTTAAAACTCCCTGGGCTAAATTAGCCCTGATTCGAGCACTCTCCTTCATTGCATGCATAATACTAGGCTTCCTGGTATTTCTTCATCTCAGGCTCTTCCTTCGCATGGACTCCCAAACTACACCACTCAACTTGGTCTTATCACTACTTGTGATCCAAAATTTTTTGACTGTTCATACCTGAATACTACATCACAATCTATTCCTCTTGCACATTAAAAATTCCACATATTAAATCCCTTTTTAAAACATTTATAAAACTCTCATTAAAAATAAAACCATGATTAATAAATCATCCTTTAAAGAAAATCATAAATAACACGCTTTAAATGCATTATCGCATAATTATCCCTTTAGGTTGGTTAACAAACATTTTGAATTCCTGAGAAAAGATAAACAATTAAACCTTAACACTACACATTATTACCTAGTACCTAGTACCTAAGAACTTTAACTTTTATCGGTATCAAAATTCACCTGGATCTCAATTTCCACCAGAACCTTCACATTTCCTAGACTTTACTTTTGACCCACAACAACTTACCAAACCTTGCATTAGACATTCCAACCAACCTAGCCTTCCGATACCCAAAACCTGGTATGTCTGAATCATGAATTACTTCAAGACTTCCTTTTAACCTTGACTTCTGATGATCCTTTGTCAACCAACACCTGCCATAAGCATTAATTCTTTTTTGTTCACTTGGGTTCCCAAGCCAAATTTTTTTTAAGGATCAATGACAATTGCTTCAAATGCTTATGTTAACAATTACAAACCAACACACTTTCTAGGCATTTTAGGAGCTTGTTTCTACAGGGTTATAGACTATTCCATTCCTAGTGAAAATACGATGGGTGGAAAAAGTCGCCGAGTGGAGCTGATAAGCAACGCAAAGTTGAAGAGCAATCCAAAGCTCTAGAAGAAGCTAGAGAATGGTGACATTACTATTTTCATTGAAAAACTCCATGGCTGGGACCTGAAGGTAACTAGGGTCTTTGAGAAATATTGGGAGGATGGTGAGATTAACCTATTTGGTAGAAAATTTATCATCAATGAACAATTTATTGCTAAGGTTACTAGTTTCTCGATGGAGGAAATCAAATTCTATAGGGATAGGAAGCAATCTAATGAAGCAGTCAATAAATTTCCTAAGTCGGATACTAAGAGGGAGGAGCTACGAAGGACTTCCATAAGCTACTATGATATAGAAAAAAATTGTCTTGCACTGGAGGAGGGTTTTGAATGTGTTGACGAAGTACATAACTTTGGATGGTCATTATGCTAAAGTCTTTGGGTATCATTTCATCCCACTGAATCATTTCAGGCACTAGGTTAGGATTTCTTTTCCTTTTTATCTTGCACCTTCTTTGAATAATAGTTTGAGAAGCCATAGATAGAACCCTACCAGGTATTCTATTCTTCATGAAGGACTGCTTGTCCTAATTTATGACCACTTTAAAGCTATATCAACTCTTCCTCACTAGACATTGTCTCTTAAGGTTAGGGTTGTTGACATGGATAAAGGAAAATATAGGGATTCTCCTCAGAAGAAGGTTAGGAGAAAAATGTCAAAGGACCCCTCCTATGATTTCAATGAAGAATATTTGTAGTCCGAGTCATTGTCTAAGTATTCTAGCCATCCTACAACTGATAGATAAGAGAGACCCCGCTTCCCTATGGACCTCAAGGTGGGGGATCATTATTTTAAGGAGGAATGAGAATTTTCCATTGATGTTCTTGCTATAGCCGGCAATGGTACAGTGGATAATTTTAGGTTAATGAGATGGGTGTTCTTTGAAATAAAGGAAATTAAGTTGAACTAAAGAGCTATGAACAACAAAATGGAGAAAGATAATGATGACAATAATAGAGGAAGTGGTAGTGGTCAGGCTACTAATTTATGGATAGAGGAAGAGAAGAAGTATATGGTTGAGTGCCTTAAGAAAATGGAGGAATTATAGGATTTCAAATGCAATCATGATGGAAAGTAGGCAGATATGGAGGAGCAACTAAGGAACATAAAAAATTATCTCCACAAAGTGTTGGTTATGAACCATGAGATTTTAAAATCCATTGCAAAGACCATTAATACCATGGTGGAAAACCTAGAAAAAGCCCGTCAAGTTAAGACTATTATGTTTCTTGATTTGGACAAAGAGGAAGGGAAACCAGATAGAAGGGGGTCAAGTAACAGGACCAGACCAAATTTGAAAAGGAAGGAAGACCAAGCTTTAGTCAACATCCAGAAGATTAAGAAGTTTGCACTTAACACGAACAGTTTGGAGCAGGAAGTGGCAGAGATACTTCAGAACCTAGCTGAGGGGCTTACTATTTTGTGGTTTTTTGTTAGTTTTTTAGCTTTTTTGCCCTAGTTTTATTGTTTTCTTCCTTGTGGGTAGTTTCTTGTTTTTGTATGTGCTCTGTTAATGTTGTATCCTTCACTATCAAACTATTAAGGGTTTCAGGACCCCTCTAAAACTTGTTTATTCCTTAATCAAAAACAATTACAAACCAAAGGTCCTTAATTAAAACTTAACACACAACCAAATTAACTTAACAAAATTACATAGAGATCAAAGAAAGAACAGGATGAGAGAGAGAAAGAGAGTGCAAACGAAATTGATAACGAAGTTCATTGTTTGAAATGACTACATCTCTGGGCCACTCTCCAATGAGTAGAGTGATCCAATTATTCCTCTAGAAATGTGGTTACATTCATTGGTAGAACCTCCCCTTGGTTTACAAAGAAATTTACATATGCACTTCCAAAGTGTGTGGAAACAAGCTTCTCCGAGAACATGGAAATACAATAATTCCTCAAAGGAAAACAATCTCTCACACTTGCAAAATTCTTCCAAAATCACTTGCCTTCACACCTCCATTCTACACCTTTTTATATAAATTATTTTCCCAAAATTGGTGTAAAACCAATTAACTACACAATCTCCCTTACATAGAGAAAATTCCAATAATATCCCCTTCTCATGATTCCCGAAAGGATAATATCCCCTCAAGATAATTTATTTTTCCATTTGAATGGTTACAAAGGGATTTATTCCCTATTAATTTTGGGATGTAGTTTGAATAGGCTCCTTGATTTAGGAATAATATTCTTAATATTCCCAAATAGAGGGACATAAAATTTCCATGGTTTAAAATATATGAAATAGCCTTATTTTAAGGCATTTTATGGCAAAAATTAATTAAATTTTAGAGAGAATGGGGGTGGTGGTCCCACCACACACCCCTCCTCCTTATCTCCTCCTTTAAGTGGGGGATGTGTTCCCCATTAAGGTGGGCCACCCCCCATACCATGGGTGGTGCCCCACTTAATGTGGGCTGCCCCTCATGGATGGGTGGGGCCCATCTTAATTTTTCCTTAAATATATACTTTATTTTTATTTAAAATATATATTTTTTTATATATTTTTTTTTCAATTTGATTTTTTTTTTTTTTTTCCAAAATAATTTTTACCACATGGAGGGATGAGGTATTGCCATATGTCAAGGGCTGATTAGCGATTGGGTTGACTGGGTGTTGACATCATCAAGTTGACCCCAATCTTTGACCTTCCATAACTTTTCCATACAGACTCTATTTTCTATGAAATGAACTCCATTAGAATCATGATGATGAGCACTTTGTAATGGTGCTAACTTTGACCAATTTTGATGACTTTGATTTTTTTTCCCTTTTTTTGGTCTAGTTCTTCGAGTTGACTAGAGGTTTGACCATATATATCTTGAACTTTGGGACCTCGACTGACTCCATTTGAGTTACATTGGAGTCAAGGTCCTGAGCACTTTTTGATGATGTTGAAACTGGAGAAAAATGGAGAATTTCAAAATTGACGAAAAATTCTTCGGATTAGTCCTCCCCACTAGAGAGCTTTTGGACCTATGAAAGCTGGTCACTTGGAAAATAAGTGAGGGTAAATTTCCCTCACTTTACCAATCTCCATCCACTTTTCCTTGCTTGGATGTATCCCTTTTAGCCCCACTCAAAGGTATTCAACTGCTCCTCTTCGTGAAGTCCTGGTGTTCCTATCGAGGATGACGTCTTCAGGAAACTCTGACATGTACTCTAGTGAAAGGTAGTCAACTAATGGAACTTTCACTTCAACCTCCTCACCTAGTATCATCAGAGGTTTGTATAACTTCAAGTTCTCAACATTAACTACTAAGTAAATCTTCATGTATGGAGGAAGATTAAGGCAGAAGGAATTTGTGCCAATCTTTTCCAAAATTTCAAATGGACCATATCTGGTCAACTTGAGCTTCCTTCCTTCACCTTGCATTTTTTCCTTGCTTATGTGTAACCAAACCCTATCTCCAACTTGGAAATTATGATCGCTGCAATGCTTGTCATGATGAGCCTTGTACTTTGTTTGACTCTTTTCCAATTGTGCTTCTATGGCCTAATGAACTGCTTAGACCTTTTGGATGAACTTTAAAGCCCTTTCTACATCAAGGGTTCAATCTTCAACATCATTTGTTCCAAAAGTGAATTCCATTGGCGTCTTTGGAAAGTAACCAAAGCAAGTCTCAAAAGGAGACCTCTTTTTAGAAGAATGGGTTGGATGGTTGTAGGCATGTTCCACATAATGAAGACTTTCATCCCACAACTTAGGATGCTTGTTGCAATATGATCTAAGTAGATGCACAACTGTCCTATTGAATACCTCTATCTATCTATCATTTTGTTAATGGAAGGTTGTACTCTTCTCCAGTTTAGTATCCATAAGTCCCCATAAGACTGACTAAAACTTCCCAAGGAATTGAGAATCTTTATTCGATACAATGGAAGTGCATAACCCAAAGTGAACCCATACAAAATAAAAATACATCTGAGTTGTCAGTTCAGTAGTGACTTTCTTTTTACATGGCATAAGAATACACATCTTGCTGAACCAATCAACTACTACATACAAATAGTCATGCCCTTTCCTAGACATAGGTAACACCATGAAAAAATCCATAGAGACACTTTCCCATGGTTGGGATGGTATAGGTAAAGGTGTGTACAACCCCAATTTCCTATTACTTTGTTTGCTAGTTGCACACATCACACACCCCTTAATATATTTTGTTACAATTTCTTGCATTCGAGGCCAGTACCAATATTTTTGTAGTTGTGCCAAAGTTTTACTAACCCAAAAATGTCCTACAATTAGCAATGTGTGTGCCTCTCTGATTACATGTGCTTGTTCATTCTTTGGAATGCATAATTTTCCTAGGTGATACAAGAGTTTATCATGCACATAGTAATCCTTTTCTTCGACTTGTTTTCCTTGGATTAGAGCTGCATAGATATCCTTAAAATTTTCATTAGTAGCATATTGTTCTTCAAAACTTGCATGAATCATAGAACTATTTTAAGGATTATCAAAGCATTAGAAACTAGAGGTCTAGAAAGAATATCTGCTACTTTGTTATGGGATCCTTTCTTATACTTAATGACTAAGTGAAACTGATGTAAAAATCCCATCCACTGAAAATGCCTACTTTGTTGCAACTTAATTTGTGAATGTAGATATTGTGATGGATAATGATCAGTATGGATTACTATTTCCTTTCCCATTATATAATGTTTCCATTTCTTAACACTTTGTACTAAAGCATAAAGTTCTTTATCATAAGGTGGATAATTACTTACTATGCCAGAAAACGTTTTAGAGTGGTAACAAATTGGCTTACCTCCTTGTTTCAATATTGCTCCCATGGCGAATCCACTTGCATCGATTTTGATCTTGAATGGTTGGTGAAAATCTAGTAGAGCCAGGACTGATGCGGTACTTAAATTTCCTTTAGTGTGTCAAAGGCCTTTTGTTGTGGTCCTCCCCACTAAAAATTTATCTTTGTACTTGTTAATGCATGCAATGGTGATGCGATGAAGGAGAAGTTCACAATAAAATTCCTCCAGTACTGGACAACACCCAAAAAACTCTTGACTTTAGTTATAGTACTTGGCTTAGGCTAGTTTACAATTGCCTCGAACTTCACAGGGTTGAATTTCAATTGACCATTCCCTACGATATAACCTAAGTACACAAGAGATGTCTTTACAAACTCTCATTTAGACATCTTTACATAAAGTTTTTCTTTTCTTAGTGCATCAAAAAAAAAAATTTAACATGACTTAAATGGTCTTCCAAAGACTTGCTAAAAACTAGGATATCATCAAGATACACAATAACAAAATCATCAATGTAAGGATGGAAGATGTCATTCATGACTCACATGAATGTGGAAGGTGCATTAGTAAGCCCAAAGGGCATAACCAACCATTCATAAAGTCCCTATTTTATCTTGAAAGAAATTTTCCAAATATCATCCTCTACAATTCTAATCTGATGATAACCAATTCACAAATCTAATTTAGAGAAATAAATTGCATGCTTATGTTGATCAACCAAGTCATCAATTCTAGGAAGTAGATACCTATTTTTGATGGTGATTTTATTTAGTGCCTTGAAGTTGATACACATCCTCCATGTTCCATATTTCTTTGGAACCAAAATGATCAGAGAACCACAAGGTGATGTGCTTGGATGAATCACTCCTCTATTGACGAGCTCTTGAACTTGCTTTTTTATTTCTTCATTTTGCATGATAGAAAAATGGTACATGCCAATATTAGGTAGTGGTTTTCATCTTTTTGCAATTGAATTTCATGTTGAATATCTCTTTTAGGAGGAAATCCTTTTGGTTCTAAAAACAAGTGATCATAAGAAGAAACAACTTTGACCAATTCAGTGTTATGTTTAGGATCACTTCCTTTAAACACCTCAAATGTTTTATCTTCTTTCACCTTAACAATCATTAACACAAATTTTTTACTGGAGTTCACCAATCTTTTCATTTGACCATCATTAACTAATGCAAGACTAGTTTCGACTTTGTGTGCACATACAATATATTCAATCCCATCCTTAAATAGGTGATACTTGTTTTCCTCCCTAAACAAGATAGATTTACAGTCATACAAATATGGACTTCCTAACACAAGTCCACAAATATCTAAGGATACAACATCCACTTCAACCTCATCTTTAAAGTTTGCAGTGATTGAAAAACTAAGCTTACATTGTTTAGTGACTTATAACTGTGCATCATTACAATCCCATCCCAAAGGGTATGACTTCAGATGAGGAGTTATAGTCAAATTTAGCTTTTTAACAACCTCTTCAGATATGAGATTAAATTGTGAACCCATGTCAAATAAAGTATCAACCTTAGTGTGTTTAGTTATCACACAGATATGAAATAGTTTATTCCTCTGCTTATCTACTTTAGGTTCCTTATTGTACTTGCAAAAATACTTGATTCAGATGCAAGAGATATACCTTTGTTTTTACCTTGAATCCTAGTGGCAGTTATCTTCATCTCATCCCCAGAATCAGATCCAATATCCTATTGTGTTACAACAACTATGTTTTACTTCCCTTTGTTTCCACTATAGCTCTTTGGCCTAAGTTATGGATGTAATTTCCAACACTTAGAATCTTTGTGTCCTTCTTTCTTTATCGTGGCTGTCTTTTTTCCTTTTCCTTTATCTTTTCCCTTAGGTTTCCCCTTAGACTTAGATGGTTTCTTTGAGTTATTATCACTAAAAGTGTTCTTACCCCTTGACTCTAAATGAGTGGCTTGGACTGAAACTTCATCCAAATTATTAGGACTCAACATTAGAATAGTATGTCTTACGTAAGAATGCAAACCACCTATGTACTTGAATAATGTATCCTGAGTATACAATGTAACATTTAAAGCAATAGCCCATTTTCTAAACTCATGAGTGTAATATTAGATAGACTGATCCTTACCTTTCCTAAAGTTTTTCCAATTCATGGTTAATTGTTGCATATAACCTAAAGGATAAAACTATTTTTTAAGGGAAATAATAAATTCCATCCAAGTCATATTGACCTTACCATGGTGAGTAATTTCCTCCTAAGTCCTACTCTCCCACCAGGTGAGAGTTGTAACTCCCAACCGGAGAGTGGCTAACTAGATCATAGAAGCATCTTTTGTTAGGCCTTAAATCCTACAATACACTTCTACCTACTGGATCCAATCATCTAACTTTTTGGCATTTAACTCACCACAATACTCAGGCAACTCAAATTTTACATCAAGTTTAATAATAGGCTTAGACTTGCTTTTGAAAGGATTAACAGTAGTAGAAGAGGAAGAAGAAGAAGGGGAAGATGGAGGAGATGGAGCTTCTGGATCTTTTCCTCCTTTGTCCTTTTCGATCTTCCTTTTTTTCTTGCTTTGATGAATCTCCCTTTTCGTGCTTCTTCTTTTCCACATACAACTTTCCACCATACCCTTCATTTCAAGGAAGACTCACTGGAAAGACTTATCATGAAGCTCTTGCTTAGGGCTTTTCTTAGCTTCATTTTTATCCATTGTTGGTGAAGTCCTTTGTTTTCTTATCTTAGCATTGTATTCTTCAAGTTTTCCTTTGCCTTGTTGAAGCTTCGAGCATGTAAACATTCAAATCTGCAATACTAGTCAAAATGCAGCTCTGATACCAATTTGATCTATTTTAAGGATCTATGACAATAATTCTTATGTTAACAATTACAAACCAAAGGTACTTAATTAAAACTTAACACACAACAAAATTAATTTAACAAAATTAAAAAGAGATCAAAGAAAGAATAGAATGAGAGAGAGAAAGAGAGTGCAAATGAAATTGATAATGGAGTTCATTGTTTGAAATGACTATGTCTCCAGCCCCCTCTCCAATGAGTGGAACGATCCAATTATTCCTTTGAAAAATTGGTTACATTCATTGGCAGAACCTCCCCTTGGTTTACAAAGAAATTTACAAATTCACTTCCAAAATGTGTGGAAACAAGCTTCTCCAAAAGCACAAAAATACAATAATTCCTCCAAGGAAAACAATCTCTCACACTTGCAAAATTCTTCCAAAATCACTTGCCTTCACACCCCCATTCTACCCCTTTTTATATTACATTTTTTTCCAAAATTGGTGTAAATCCAATCAACTACCCAATCTTCATTACATGGAGAAAATTCCAATAATATCCCCTTCTTATGATTCTCAGAAGGATAATATCCCCTCAAGATAATTTATTTTTCCATTTGAATGGTTATGAATGAATTTATTCCCTATTAATTTGGGGATGTAGTTTGAATAGGCTCCTTAATTTAGGAATAATATTCCCAATACTCCCAAATAGAGGGGTATAAAATTTCCATGGTTGAAAAGATATGAAATAGCCTTATTTTAAGACATTTTATGGCCAAAATTAATTAAGTTTTAGAGAGAATGGAGGGTGGTGGTCCCACCACACTCCCCTCCTCCTTATCTCCTCCTTTAAGTGGAGGATGTGTTCCCCATTAAGGTGGGCCACCCCCCATACCATGGGTGGTGCCCCACTTAATGTGGGCTGCCCCTCATAGATGGGTGGGGCCCATCTTAATTTTTCCTTAAATGTATACTTTATTTTTATTTAAAATATATATATTTTTCAATTTTATTTTTAATTATTTTTTGTCAAAATATTTTTTTCCACATGGAGGGATGAGGTATTGCCATATGTTAAGGGTTGATTGGCCATTGGGCTAACTAGGTGCTGACATCATCGAGTTGACCCAATCTTTGACCTATTTGACATACAAAGTCTATTTTCTGTGAAATGAACTCTGTCAGAATCGTGATGATGAGCACTTCATAATGGTCTTGAATTTGACCAATTTTGGTGACTTTGATTTTTTTTTCCTTTTTTTGGTCTGGTTTTGAAAGTTGACCAGAGGTTTGACCATATATATCTTGAGCTTCGGGACTCTAATTGACTCTGTTTGAGTTGAGTTGGAGTCAGGGTCCCAAGGACTTTCTGATGATGTCGAAACTAGAGAATAATGGAGAATTTCAAAATTGATGAAAAATCCTCTGGATCAAAGCCTTACGTTCTTGGGGCATGTTGTGAGACCACACAATAACTTGCAAACAACAAAGCCAAATTTAAAAGAAACTCGAGAGTAGATCTCTCGCTATAAATTATAACTTATGCATATTTTCTAGCAATAGCTTCTTACCTTTGTTGAAAATGAAGGTAATTATGTAGCTTTAGAACTTGTAAAACTATTATACTATAGATCTAATTAAGTTTTCTTTGTTACAAATTCTTTGTGGATGATTATCTATTTAGATTCATTTTACCATTTGTAGAAGTAGAATGAAGATTATAGAAGAATAAGACCATAATATAGAAGTGGCACAACATATATCATGGAGAAACCCTTTTGGGAAAAAAATCGACCACTAGAATCAATATTCCTTGTATTATTTAACCTTAAAACAAGATTACAATAATTTTTTATCAATCCTTCCTTGAGATTCTTCTTTTTCTTTCAAGAATTCTTCTTCACAACCTATAATGAAATTTGATAAACTCTCTTCAACTTGCTGCAATAAATAGAAAATAATGAGCCTTGTAAACTCCAAAGAGTTTCCAATTACAAAGCACACAAATTATCTCACAAAACCTACGCCTATTCTTTGCAAGTAGATTTCTTCTGTGAAAATAAATGTGAAATCAATTCCTTCATCAATTTAGGCATCCCAAATTGAAGTCATAGCTCAACATTGATTCCAAAGATATCTTGTAAGCTTCTCCTCAAACTTGGAACCCAAGAATGGGCCCACTTAACACAACCTTCTAAAATATATTCTCATGCAAAAGTGTTAACTCCAAGATGCCAACTTGGGTGCCCAAGGTGGGTCTAAGTCGATATCTGTTAACTAAAACACATCTCTTTATAATCCTAGTGTTGGGGAACACTTTCCAAGGACTTAGGAGATACATGAAATATGTTTAGGATTGGAATTAAATGGAATCCTATTCCCAATAAACTTTACCTAAATTATGACAGAGATATTATAAATTTTCTCCATAAAGTATTAGTGTGTGCTTTGATTAATTCCAATCTCTGGAACTTGGTGAAAAACTAGTTCATTAACATTGAACTACATAATTTAGTGTATAGGAGCGAATTTTCACCCATTAAGAATATTTGTTGCGGACATGAGTGTGGCGTGCAGACATCTGTGTCATACACTGTCATCCTTGACACATTCTTGCATTTGAAGTTGGAAGAGATGTTACACTCCTCGTTGGGACAAATTGTAACATCCTTCTATTAACCAACTGACCCAAAAATGGCCTATTCCTTCTCATTCCACCTTCAAAAGAACAATCCTCACTATCAATTCCATCTTCTTCATCCTCTACACAATCTTGGGATCTCTTGAGCATACTCTTGAAGCATTCTACAAGCATTTTGATAGCTCCATTGAGCATTGTAGTAGTTGGTTACTCCATTCGCTCCATCTTGTCCATGTAAGGATACAATAGAAGTCGTGAGCTTGGAGTCTGGCAAGACCTCCCTTCATCACCGTTGCGGCCGTGGAAAATTTTCCAAGTTTGTTGCTTGCATTCTCCCATCATTGAACTTGAGAGCCTTTGGGTGGAGGTGGTAATGCTTTACTCTCTCTTTTGTGGTTTGATAGAGTAGCATAGTATTGTTTTGTAGTGTTCAACAATCTCTCTTGCTCTTCTATTTTTTTTATCATACTTTCTAGTTTGTTTTTTTTCTAGTTTCTCATGGAGGTGGAAACACCAAAGTGGGGATCTAACTAAGGCAATCCCCTCTACAACCCCAATAATTTTTAACTCTCACTTGTGTGTAGGTGAACTTGTGCAAGGAGCTTGCTGGAAAATTGATACTTTTGTGAGTTGATATTCGTCACCCTCATGTTCATCTATTTATTTTATCATTTCTATACTTATCTCTCATGCTTTATCATTCTTTAAATTATTTCATTAAGATTAGTCAACAAGACAGTTTAATCAGTTTTTGGTGTTCTTTATTGCATTTTACTTTTTTTGACCATACGAATGTGAGTGTGCTAGAGAGATGCCAACACACCGTGTTGTCATCCCTAACCCGTACTACCATTCTCAAATAGAGAGTTGTCTGAGGTGTAGTATTGACTCCAAAAGCTAGCTCATCTAGTCCCAAATAGAATTTTTGGTCTATAGAGTGATAGAAGTACTTCATAGTGCTCTTCATTCTCGATCCTCACCCCAAAACACCATTTAGAGTGAGGTAATTTAGGGCAGCTCTCATCTCTCATCTCTCCATGACCTGGAGTCTTGATGTGGTTGGTCCCACTCTCTTACATTTAGTAATCCTCCAAAGCCAACCTTGGATAGAGCCTTTCCACCAGCCAAGCATTTATATCCTCGACAAGGTTATAATTCCACCAAACATAACTCTATTGCCAGTTAAGTGTGTATAGCCCTGGTAGAGATATTTGGATAGCCTAAATATTTGAATTTTCTCTTTTGCATGTAAAAATTATCCCTCAAAAAATACTTTATCAATTTCTTGACATCCTCCTCAAACACAAGAAAAAATTATATGTGAAATTGAAAATAAGAAAAGGGAATTCAAAGCATTGATTGATAACTTGCTGCTAATTTTTAGGGTAGATAGCAAATTGTAGTTAGCTAGAATTTTGCATAAGGGTGGTAAAATTTAGTTGGGAAGTCATACTTATAGGGAATAATTAACCGAGTCTTTTGGGAATTGGTGAAACAATGAAGGGATTTGCATTGAATGAAAAATCAAAAAGTAACGTTCACTACCATTGTGATTCCCAACCTAATAGTGGGCTTCTTTGCCTACAAGTTAAAGAAAAAGATATTACAAAGAAATATATTCACTACGTTCATCATTTAGTGAACAAGTTTTGTAAGCATTTTCAATTCTTGATAGTTAAAAAATATTCAATAAAATTAATTTCCAAACTGGTATTCTATTCAATTTATACAATTAAATAACCAAAAAAAACCTACCTCCTCAACCTTGTCGACATCATCACATAATTTTTTTACTAACTTGATCAAATCCAAAATTTATGCATGATATTTATTTCTCATGTTTAGCTACTATAAAGATAGGGGGTTAGGTTCAAATGAGCTCATGATTTTTTTTCTATTTATCTTAGAAATAATGCGAGCGCACTATAGCATGCTTATGGTAATATCCTAGATGGAGAAAAAAGTGGTTGTGGCTACTTTTTTTTTCCCAATTTTTTTATACACACCCTTATTTAATTAAATTCTTTTCACAATATTGTAGTTAAAAATAGAATTAGAAATCACACATTTCAAGTAGTTTGTTTCAAGTTCAAGTACTATATTTTGAGTAGGCATACACAATAAAAAATGATATCACCATGTGGCATGTTTCCCTACAACTATAAATCAACTAAAGATGACAAGTTTATTGGGAAGATAGGATTTATCCAATGAGTTTATTTCCTCATAAATATAGTTCATGTAAATTTGATATTTTTTCAAATTTCCAAGGAATGTGGCCAATTAATTGGTTGTTCAATAATGACAAAGGTAATAGAAGAATGATATTAGAATTGACACCAAGAATCAATCATGTAATTTTTTTGATATCAAGATAAAGCACTCTAAGTCATGTGAGCATACCCAATTCAATATCAATATCACTATGGAGTCTATTTTTCTCCATATTCAAAGTAGCCAAATATAATAGATTTCTTAGGAAATATGGGAATTTCCATGCTAGTGTGTTTGATCCTGGAACAAGATTAAATATAAATGTTAAAGAAGGATAATTTGGCAGTATACTAGTGCACAAGAATTTATACGACAGTATAAAACATTACAAAGAATAAAAGTCAGCCAAAGTGGAGAGAATGTAACGTTCTAGTTTATCTATAATCAATCTAAGTATTCTAAGTTTAAAAAATTTTCCTAATTGAGGATAAATTTGGCCTTTAAAGCTATTATCTATGAAATAAAGTAATCTAAGGAAAGAAATATTTCTAAGGAAAGGAGAGATGAGCCCCACTAAGGAAATTTACAATGAGATTCAAGGAAAGTATGCACCAATTGTGATAATAAAAATAACAGCAATCTAATTGCAAAAGGAATGATGAGGAGGAAAATCAAGCAAAAAAATATTAGGGCAAGGGAAAGAGAAAGCATACACGATAGAAGCTTGATTCTGCATCAAAACAATGAGAAGAATCCAGACGGAAATAAGAATAGGAGAGGACAAAATAGATTCATCATCTTCATTTTATTTTGTATCAAGCACAAAAAAAAAAATTAAAAAAAATGAAGCTTTCTAAACCTATTTGTTATTTGTAGGATCTCCCTAATCTTATTAAAAGGATGCAAATCAATGTGCAATGGAAAAAAACTAGTTTTATTTTTCTAACCACTTTCATAACATATTCTACACTAGTTAATAATTAAGTATTGATTTTTCTTTCATGAAAAAAAATAAAAATGGGAAAATGGAAGGAAAGCTAGTAGGAAATAGGTGAGGATGAAAATTTTCCATTCCATTCAATCTATTTTTGTAGGGTTTTAAAGATAATTGAATAAGGTTTGGTTGAATAATTATACCTTTCCACACTCTACATCTCCATCACCAAAATTCTCTTATTTCCTTCAACCCTATCATCCATTTCCTTAATATTATCTTATGTTCCTTTTATTCCTATGTTTCTTGGTAAAAAATATCTTCCTAATATCCATCTTCTAATTGATCCAAAGCCTTTTCCATCTCCTAATATCCTCCATTCCACTCACACCCATGAATATAACCTAAAATCTAACCTATAGTTTAATTTTCATATAAAAAATATTTTCACACACCACCATATACACCTCATTTGTGGATATACACACTCCCAATATTACTATTTCTACTAGTTGGAGAATGAAAATGATAAATAGATGACTAAATGAGGTAGATTTTCCCATAGTGAAATCCCTTTTCTCATTCCTCTAATGTCCCATAAGTGTTATCTTAGTATTGGATACAAGCCTCATAACTTTTTTAGAAACAAAGGATCAAGAGAATTAGGCGATTAGATCATATAAGTTGTATGGAATTTAAATCCAAGTAAATGAGCACTATCAACCTAGACATAAGTGTGTAATTATTATACATATTAAACCTCAAAATAAAATGAAATTTACTAGTAGTCATCCTTAACCCATTTACATGATCTATTTCTTAATTTAAAATATGTTTTCTACTCATTTTTCTAGGTTTATTTTTGTAGTATAATCCTACCAATTTTAATTCTCAATTATGTATTTTTTAATACTAGGATAGTTATGAAATTATTTTTGTTGCTTCTTAATTTTAACATAAGATTGAGTTATTTAGTATTTTAGACACATATAAAGTAAATTTTAATCTAATCTCAAACGAGGAGGGATAAATTTTGTTTTAGTGAACTTGATATACTTTCACTTTCCTCTACTAATACACATACAAAATAACAAACTAAAACATTATAATCATTTCTCAATTCCAATTCAAACACTATTCTATCACCAAACATATTTAAAAAACATGGATAATTTACAAGTAACCTTTCTACACCTCTCTTCTACTCAACCATCCTTCTTTACCTTACTTCCCACCTTTAAACACATTTCCTTCTCATTTATCCATTTACAACCTCTTTCATTCCTTTAATTATACATATCCTAATCCATCTTTATGTGATTCATTCACTTTTATCTCTCATATTTAATTCCTAATTGGACATTAGTATGTCCCTTCTCATTTTTACTTTCTCATGCCCCCTTCTTACTATGGTACATGTATTTACCAATCATAGTCTATTCCTATCTATTGTATCTCACCGTTACCCCACCATGTCTAACCTTACTCTTGTGTATACTAATCATTTCCTACCATTTTTTTCAAAGTTAACTTGATTTATATATTTTCTATAAAGAGGGTTCCAAGTATAATATATCTTTCCATTTATATTTTATATTAAATTTGGGTGCAAAATATATGGAATGATTTACATAGAGTGTGCTTAGCTTCACAACAAATGTCAATGTAGTATGAGAGAATAATCAATAAATTGATTTTATAAAATAATGAGAGCCATGTGTGGTATAATTACACTTTGGAGGTTAAATTATCTCTCCAATAATATTATTTAATAATATTTTTATACTTTTGCTTTGGTATTCAAAGAGTAATGTTATAATTAGTTTTAATGATAAAAATACACATTATATTGTAAGAGACAACTATAATTGATTAAATTTCACATCTTTGATACAAATCTATTATATAACTCAACAAATTTTACATGAAAAGACACATCTTCCATTGTTTTCTATCTAACACTTACAAAAATAATTATTATCTTGATGAATTTATGGTGGAAAAAATGTCATTTATGTTAGGGCTAAATAATATATATTTTTAAATAAATTTGTACTTTTAAAATATTTCTTTATAGGATATGTAAATTTTATATCATTTGATCACTTTAAGAAAACAATGGTCCTATTAAATAAAATAATTAAACCCACTCCAAAAGAAGTGACCCAAAATTTCTATATTTAGCTAAATTTTACATATTACGAAGAATGAAGATACATATTAAGAATAAAAGCTCAAAATCATTTTTCAAATCTCTTTTATCTATCTACATAATTAATCAATCAATAAACATGTTTGGCTTGAAATCATGCACCTCCTTTAAATCTCCATATTTTTCTCCAAGTTTAAGAATTGACTACTTACATAATCTCACTATAAACTAAACCAATATGGAAAATCTTAAAATACTAAATATTTACAATAATAATTAACAACTATGTAGCTAAGATGTAGATGTAGACCAATCTTTAGTGGTATTTCTAGGACCACTTGTACTCCCAAGCAAAGGAGAGATATCTATGGGAAATTAAAAAGATCTAGGAGTAGGAAGAATTGTACTTGTTATTTTCTCTAATCTCTCAACTACCTCCATCATATTTGGGTGTTGTTGTGGTAGCTCGTTGTACAAACCAATCCTATTTGTATAACTTGAGTAAGGAATGCCAATACCATTGACATATTTGGTCATTGAACATCTCTCAGTAGATTTTTTTCCACCACTTCTATCATTCTATTTGGAAAATCCATACTTGCCCATTTTGGTAGATTGATGCCTTCTACAAAGATGTCATCTATAGGCCTCCTCTTTTTCAACAACTCTAAACATAGAATTCCATAGCTATATACATCTCCTTTTGTTGAACCCATCCCATACTCTGTAATAAAATACAATAACTAGTAATTATCAATCCATTTGAAACATCAATATAAAACACAAAAGAATATTAATGACAATCTATATTGAAATATAAAAAATCTATACATAGTGTAATGTAACCTATGGAACCCTTCATTGTATCTAAAGAAGTCAATGAATCCATTAAATTGCCAAATAGGATTTTTGTAATGCCAAAGTCTACTATATGTGCAATAATTTCATCCCCTAATAACACATTACTAGATTTTATGTCACAGTGAATGACTTGTACAAAGCAATGATGATGTAGATATGCCATTCCTTGTGCTATCTCTTTTTCTATTCTTAAATATTCATTCAAGTTTAATCTGCATCTATCTCATCCCTTAGGATGTAGCCATCTCTCTAAACTTCCATTTGACATTAATGGAAGAACCAATGGTTTAAAATAAAGATTGGAACAAGCTAAAATGATTTTGATCAAATTGTGGTGCTTAACTCTTTTGCCTAACTCTTTTTAACACATTACATTCTCTTTCAAAACTTTGGATAGCTTTTTTATCTTGGAAATTGAGAACTTTAACAACAATATTTGCACAATTGTTGGGAATCCCTTTATAAATAGATCCAAAACTACCAACTCCTAATAGATTGGTTTTGCTAAACCCACTAGTTGCATCTACAAGCTCCTTATATGAAATCCTTCTAGGACCAATATTAAGGTCAAAGGGATTTTGATTTGTATGTCTCGTGTAGAAAATTATAAATAGTATAAAAGACATGATGAAGATTACAATGCCGATAAAAAAGGGTACTATCACCTTTTTGGAGACCAAGAATTGTCTATGTTTGGAGTTAGAACATGGCTGTAATTTAATCTATTTGCCACAAGGGCCAACATTTCCTAAAATTTCTGACTCATCAATTCTTGAGAAAACTTCTCCATTTGGAACTTCCCTTGTTAAGTTATTTGAAGAGAGATTGATATGTTGAAGCATTTTCATTTCTAGGAAAGCCATTGGGATGACACCTGCCAAATTATTGCTTGAGAGATCAATATTTTGAATATTTTTCAAACTTGTGCGATGTTGGTATTGGTCCATCAAATGAATTCCATGAAAGATTCAAATACTACAAGTTTGTGCAACTTGACAATGTAGTAATTTCACCTAAGAAATTATTCATAGAAACATCTATAGCCTGGACCATTACCATTTTACTCATTACTAAGATAGAACCTTGTAAAAAATTGTTGGAAATATTGAAATAAAATTGGAGATTTGTAAGACCTATCCATTCAAGAGGTATATTTCCTTCTAGTTTGTTGTTAGACAAGTCCACCTTTTCTAAAGTGATGCATTTTTCTAGACTAGTAGGTATTTTTCCAAAAAATTGATTGTGATGGAGAACAAGATCTCTTAGTTGTGGAAGATCACCAAGACTTTCTAGAATTTTCCCTAAAATCATGTTTTCACTCAATGATAACCCAAGTCATTTTGTATGACCAAAAACTTTTGGAATTCTTCCATTTAAATTATTTTTCTCTAAATACAAGACTTGAATATTTGGAAGGTGGTTGAGTGCTAATGGAATGGAACCATTGAAATGATTTTTGGATAAATCTAAATATAACAACTTTGTGATGTTTCCAATGCCACTTGGTATGTTTTCCTTAATTTCATTGGACCCCAATGTCAAATCAAAGAGTTGGCTAATAGAAGACTCAGGTAAAATGCCACTAAGATAATTACCAAACAACTCTAGATATTCTAAAGAAGAGAAATTAGATAAGGATGTTAGAAAAGACAAGCCACTACTTCTGCTCACAAGATGATTCTCCCATAATTTTAAAGTGCTTCCAATTGGAGATATTTACCTAACTCCAAGGGAATGTATCTCGTTAATTGGTTCTTATATAATTGTAAAATATGGATAAGAGTACAATTGGAAATGGCCTTAGGAATCACTCCTCTCAATTTTTTGGTGTTAGGATAAAGCTCTTTGAGTTGAGTAAGCATACCCAATTCAATACGAATTACTCTTGTCAACTTTTTGATGCCAATATTAAGCTCTTTGAGTTGAGTAAACATAGCCTACTCAATAGGAATATCACCATGGATTTTATTTTGTGCCAACTCCAATTTAACTGGAGATGATAAATTTCCTAGGGAAGGTGGGATTGTGCCTATTAGTTGATTTTATCTTGAAATAAGCTTCTCTAAATGTTAAATAAGGATAAGTTGGAAAGGTATACTACCACTCAGAAGATTATAGGATAATATGAAACATTGCAAAGAATGACAGTTAGCCAAACTGGAGGGAATGGAGCCTTGCAATTTATTCAAAGATAATCTAAGTATTCTAAGGAAAAAAAGCCATCCTAACTGAGGATGAATTTGGCCCTGAAAGTTGTTATTCCAAAGAGAAAGTACTCTAAGAAATGAGAGATTGCCAAGGAAAGGAGAAATGGGCCCCACTAAAGACATACCTATGAGATTCAATGAAACCACACGTTGATGATGAGAAGAGTAGAAAACACTAGTCCAATTGCAAAAGGAATTGTTGGGGTCGAGAGAAAGTGGACACTTAAAAGACATAAGAGCTTCTTGATCAAAAGAATAAAAAATAGAAGCAAAATGCAAAGAAATATAACAAGATAGTGAAGAAAGAAAGAAGAGTGGGAGGGGATAAACTAAAGCCATCTTCATGTTCATTTTCATGTGTATTGAACTCAAAAACAAATAAGGGAGAAATATAAAGCTTTTGAAGCATGTGTGTTGTTTGCAGGCTCTCCAAAATGTTATTAAATAGCTATGAAGCCATGTGCAATTGTGGAAAGTGTTGTTTTTCTCAACCACTTGAATAACAAAGTCTATGGTTGTCAATTGTGAGTGTTGTTGCACAAAAGAAGAAAATGGGAGGAAAGTATTTTTTTTACTAAAGGGGGGTAAAAAGTTATTCAAACCAAAAAGAATAGTACAAAGCAAGGGAATTACACACCCTATCAATATCCACAAATTGGTCCAACTTTTGTGACAAATCTAGGGGTAATTGACCCCTATCCACAATATGCCAATCATGCAAATGATCAAAAGCCCATTTAGCCAAAAAATCTGCAACCCCATTCCATTCATGTGGAATATGATAGAAAGAAACAAAATCTAAGGAAGCACACATATTAAGAATTCGTTTTATAATAATATTCAACTTCCAAGTAACATCTTCTCACTGTTGCCTCTTCAAAAAATTCACCACCACTTAAGAGTTTGATTTACAAATGATCTATCTCCACCTAAGAGCACAACCATGCTCCATGGCACACAAAATGGCAAGAGCCTCCATCACATTGTTAGTATACCAACCCTTTATAGATAGAAAAAATAAACTCAACAGTCCCAGAACTAGTTCAAACACCTCCAATACCAGCATGGCTAGGATTTCCATAAGTAGAACCATCCATGTTGATTTTCAACACACCCTGAGGGGGAGGACTCCAATGCCCCTCCCTAGTTATCTTCTGAAGGGGATGAAAACATCTATTTCTCTTGACCTGACTAACACTCTAAGTAGCCCCCCTCTGAAGAGGAAGATGAAGACGAGTAGAAAACACAACCTCTCCAGGATCCAAACCCTTAGCCAAGTCACACTTAGCTGTTGTAGTTTCACCCATTGAATGGAGAATCCTCCACCACAAATGTTGGAGAACCAACTTTACATCTTCAAAAATCCTGTAGTTCCTCTCTATCCAAGTATTCCTGATAATAAAGGTTGGTCCTAGAGCCCAAGTAACTTGAAGAAAAGAAGTCTTAACAAGGGCCTTCCCCCATTGGGAAAAGAACTCTGCCAAAGAAGAGACATGTCGGCAAGCCTAGTTCCACACATCCTACCAAAGGTGCCAAAGCCTCCTAGAAAAGGGGCACTGAAAGAAGAGATGAGAGACATTCTCTTCAATTTTACTACACAAAACACACATCGAGGGACCCTGGAACCCTCTCTTACACAAGTTATAATCCCAAGTAAGGTATTGGTTCTGTGCCACCAGCCACAGAAAAAAACTACACTTGGGCCATAGAAATTTATTCCACACTTGCTTCCACCAAGGAACCTCAATGTCCCCAAGCACCTGCCTAAGTAACTCACCATAACCTACTAAAATAGAATACTTCCCAAATAAATCACAATTCCTCCAAGCCAAAACATCTTGTCCTACCATGGAATTACATTCCTATGAGGCCAAAATTTGAGCCAACTCTTGCCTATCCTCCTCTGACCCTCCTAGCATCCAATCTGAGGAGTGTTTCCTCCTAAGGCTAGCAGCCAGTCCAATATTCTGAACAGACTTGTAATGCTCAACCATATTCCAACTTGTAGCAGTAAAATGATCACAAAGAGACTAGAGGTGATGGTAAGCTGAAAGAATGGGAGGATGACCATCCCAAGAATACCTTCAAAAAAGGGCTGGAGAACCTGAATGACATATCCGAAAAATCCCCTTCTTAACCAACTATACCCCTGATTTGAGGGTATTCCAAATCATAGATCCCCTTCCTTCTAAATGGTAATGAGGAACATCAGAAGTGTTAACATCCTTAAGATACTTGTGGGTAAGAATACAAGCCCAAAGTTGATGTTGGTTGGTACACCAATGCCAATATAACTTGGTTGCAATAGCTTGCCCATTCAAAATAGCATAATGCAATCCAAGCCCCCCCACTTTCTACGGCTTGCACATTGTATCCCACTTAACAAGACTCCACTTGGTCGACTACAAGTTACCACTCCGAAGAAATTGTCAAGAGAGAGCATCAAATTCCTTCAAGAAATACAAAGGAGACACTTGAACAAAACCCTAGTAAATACGAAGAACATGTATAATATACTTCAGAAGAGTCACTCTCATAGCAATAGAAAGCCAATGATGAGTCCAATGATTGAATTTATTGCGTAACTTATCAAGAAATTTTTTCCAAGAAGAGTTAGGGTGCCTACCAACAAAAAGAGGTATTCCTTGATAGAAAAAGGGAAGGAACCTAATCTGAAACCTAAAATATCATCAATTTTCCATTGAATAGCTTGAAGAGTATTCAAAAAGAAGATATAAGACTTGTGCTCATTTATTTTCTGACCTGAAGCAGAAAGGTAAATATCCAAAGCCTGCATAAAAGAGATAACCTCTTGAAGATGAGCCCTCCCCATAAGAGAAGTGTCATGCACAAATTGAAGATGAGAGAGTTGCAGAAGCCCATTGCCCCAACACCAGCCTTGAATTGTGCCCTGGGAAACCCATGACTTCATAAATCTACCTAAACCCTCAACCATAATAATAAATAGATAAAGGGAGAGAGGATCTCCTTGACAAAGGCCCCTGGAAGCCACAAAAATCTTAGAAGGTTCCCCATTCACAAGAATAGAGAAAGAGGAAGAGGTAACATAACTCATTACCCAACTGACCCAATCCGAACTAAAACCAAAGGCTAAGATAATTCTGTGCAAAAATCTCCACTTAACTCTATCATAAGTCTTGGCCATAGCTAGCTTAATGAACATAGACTTCTCCTTGAAATTTTCTATAGAGTGGATGACCTCAGAGGAAACCACCACCCCATCCAAGATATGTCTACCAGCAACAAAACCTCCTTGCTCCTCTGAGATAACAAAAGGAAGCAAAACTTTGAGCCTCTCAGCAATCAGTTTCATAATAATTTTATTCACCACATTACAAAGGGAAATAGTGTATTGACAAAAATTATATACTCTTAGAGAAAGATATAATTTTTTGGTAAAACTAAGTCCTGCTTTAGGCATCTTCCATTAATCACCCCTTAAAATTGCATTTACAGACCCCTCAAACACATAATTTTGGACTTTGAGGCCTAATTCATTCATAAAACCACTTAAATCCTGACAAATATCACTAAAACCACTCAAATTTTGTGAAACCCACTAAAAATATCCATGGTGGGACTAAGTGACCCAAGGTGGCGACTTAGTATTTTCCACTTTTGAGTGGGAATTTCATTAATTCAATTTAATTTTTCAATGGATGTCAGCCTCTTAGGTGTAAATAATGGTAAAATTAGGTGTTGATTCTTATAAATACACATTTTAAGTCATTTTTCACATCTCCTAGTCATTTTGATAGGGAAAAAATCAAAATTCAAGAGAAAAAGTATCTTACACAAGAAGATTCAATAGCATTTTATAGCAAAGTTGAAGCTTTAAGGCAGCAAACTAGGGTTTTTGCAGGTCTACAAGCTCACTTTTAATCCAAGATCTCACATTGCAAAGGATTGATCATGGATTCCTATGGTGAATCATGTAGAAAACTAGGTTGAGGAGATGCAACTAGCCATCAAATCACACCTCATGACTTGCTTTTGAAGTGATTCCATCTTCCATGTTATTTTTATCTTTAGACTAAAGGTTTGCATCACATTCTACATATCATTTACATTCATTTGAAGAGTTGTAGAGTTTCTGGCATTCAAGTCCTACATCTCTCAAGTGCCATTAATTCACCTCATTCTAGCATATTTGAATAGGGTTTTATCTCATTTTTAGACATTCCTAGTCTTAAAAACAATTAAGGCTTGGGTTTATGCATTTTATTTTCTAAAAATTTTAAATACCAACTAGGGGTTTGACCAAGGAAAACCCCCCATTAGAAACCAATTTATCTTCTATTTTTTAGGATTTTTTCAAGATCCAGATCTAGATTTCCATCAAAGAGTAGAGTGCAGGTTTTGGGCTTTCATTTCCACTTTCAGATTTGTAGAAAATCCAAAGTGGAGTAAGTTTCCCATAGGGGTGACTTAGTCCTACTACTTTTATTTTTCAAAAAAATTTATAGATTTCAACACCCTTTGAACATAAATAAATTTTTGGTAGATTCCCTGTTTTGGGACTAAGTTGCCTAGGTTGGCCTAATTGTCCCAATTACCTCAAAAGTCAAAATTTCTAGGATTTCAGTGGCTCCTGAAACCTTCAATCTGTTCTTCTTCAATTTCCAAGTGCATAGTTCCTGTTCTACCTCTTCATTTATTTGTTTATTGCATTAGTTTAGTTTTTTTGAATATCACACTTTGTTTTCAAACTAGATAGTTTTCTTAGACTTCACATCACTAAATCATTTCAATTTTAGATCAGAATAGTAGGACATATTAAATAAGCTCAATGCATCTCATTAACATTAGTCTTGAGTGTAAACCCTTGCATTTTGGTCCCCTTTCCAATCCCCTTTCTCCTTTTAGGTGAAAAACCCTAGGAGGAGCAAAGCATGGTGAGGGGTCAAACCAAAACCATCGTTTACATTTTGGTGAACTTGTATCTTGCTAAGAATTCTTCCTTTGTGATTTTAAAGTGCATCCTAGGTTTCATTTTCATTGCATCTTGCATTAGTTAAAGTGCATCCTAGGATTTTCAATTGCATTAGTGAAAAAGCTCATTGTTGCTTGCATCATTGCATCTCATTTCATAGCATAATAGTGACATTCTTCATTTATAGTCTAGATTTGCATTACATAGTATTAAACACATTTATCTTAATTAGAAAATTTGAAAAAAAATCAAAAATAACCCTAATTGGACTAATTCACAACCTTGGGTGACTTTGTCCTATTGCCAATTTTACATTTCTATTTTTTGCATTTTGTTTTCCATTTTTGTAATTTCTGTTAGATTCAGTCAACACTCTATTTCTGTATAGTTAATTACTTTTCTACTTGAATCATTTGCATTTATACTATTTACTTTAATGGAAATCATAGATAGCATTAGGTTTTTACAATGTTCACTTTTAGCATTCATTTCTAGCTCCTTTAGATCAGATGCACCAGAAAAAACAAACAAAAACTTCACAACAATGCATGAACCAATTAAAACAATGCTTCATTTTAGGACAACCCTATCATCCAAACCTCTTAGTAGTGATGACTTGGATATTTTAGATGAAGCATTTCAATGTTTCCTATCACCAAGTTCATCCACTAAGGCTTGTGATGAAAAATGTAAAACATTTAGTGATGATCTCTCTCCCAAACCTTTTAGTTGTGATGATTTGTGTATGTTAGATGAAGCCCTTACATAATTCATCTCACACAAGCCATCCAAAAAGGTTTTTTGTGAGAAAAAAATGAAAAAATATGCTAATGTTATTCAACCTCAACTTGTTCTTTACCCACCTTCACATCAACCTCAACCTCCACCTAAACCTGAGTTTACCCTTTATCCACCACAACATGACAATGCACACACACTACACTAGAAGAAATCCCCATCCTCAACAATCTCCTCCAACATCCTTACCTTTACCAAATCCTATTTTTCCTAGTGTTCCTCGCCTAAACTCACACCTTGGGGAGTATGATCTTATTTAACAACTTAAGAATACCCCCACCAAGATATCCCTTTGGTATTTTCTTCAAAATTCACCCAATTATCATTCAATGCTTCAATCTTCCTTACAAAAACTAGTTGTTCCTCCTGGTACAAATGCAAGTGATGTGGTAGCTCTTGTAGAGGGAATGAATACATTTAATCTAGACATTAACTTTCATTAGCATGAGCTTCCCCTATTAGAACTAAGGAGACAAAATGAGGCTTTTATGATCATTTCCCAATATAAAACAATAGGTATTAAGGGAACCCTCATTGACAATGGTTCTTCCATTAATGTGTGCAGTGTGAAACTTCTTGATTGATTACGTGTGGATAAATCACATATTAAACCTTATTCCTTATCCATCAGAGGATTTGATAACATATCCAAACAACCACTCGGTATAATCACTTTACCTATAACAATCAGAGTGGTTACCTTGAAAACTCCTATTCATGTCATGCCCTATGATCTTGCATATAATCTTCTCTTGGGTAGGCCATGGATTCATGAGATGCATGTGGTCCCTTCAAATCTTCATCACATAATGCAATACATCTATAACATCAAGGTATATCATGTTGCGATAGACCTCGAGCCTAAGAGTTGTTTGCAACTTGAAAATGGAACTACAAGTCCCTTGAATACTTTAATTCCAACCTCTCATATTGACCCTCTTCAAACCAATGAACAAGAAATTGAATATGTGTCTAAATTGCTTGATGATGATTAGGGAACATTGGAATTCACTCCTTCATTCTTGGATGAATACACAATTACCCACAAGGTGACAAAAAAAGAGAGCAACCAACAGCTATGTCCACTCAAAATTCAGAAGAATCTTCCCCTTCTCCTATCTCACCTCCTTTGGATGAGGGCATATATTACACAAAAAAAATTGATGAGATAGATTATCATCAACCTCCCAATCCCAAGGAAATAGAAAAACTTTATGAACGTGGTTATGAGCTTGTGAAACAATTGGGATACAATGGTAAGGGATGTGAAAAAAATGAGCAAGGCATTTGTGTCCCTATTCAACCTAATACACAAGACGTAAAGAATGGTATAGGGTATTCCTTTTCTAAAACAAAAAAAATCAGCTCAATGAACCTCATTAAATATCAATACCATCACATGTAAACCCATAACTATGATTAAGCTCACACATCCTAGACTCCTTGATCTAAACTCTCCACCCTTTTGGGAGTATGTTGCAAGTGATGAAGCTTTGAAACAAACTTTTAGGTGTCATTGTTAAAACATCTTCCTCTAAACATAATATTACCTGTGTTGTGATAAGTTCCAAGCCACAAAATACCAATGATCATGAGACCACCATGGAACCATACAATCTTGAGTTTCATCCATCAAATGCACTCCCTCTAGGAGATGCAATTGATATACCAATGAACATCAATGATACATAAAAGGTCATTAAGATTGGGAAGTTCCTTGATGATGATGAACACGAGGATACTATGCTTTTACTCCATGATTTTCCAAAAAAAAATTCTAGGAAATATTCTGATATGCTTGGTATAGACCCAAAAATTGTCACACATAACATTTTTCTTGCCAACAATACTAAGCCTGTTCAAAAAAAGATACACAAAATGAATCCTAAGATAGCTTTTCTTGTTAAAGGAGAGCTTGAAAAGCTCCTTGATGCAAGTTTCATTCATCCTATTGGTTAATCTCCTTGGATCTCAAGTATTGTCATAGTTGCTAAACCCAATAATTGTATTAGGATATGTATGGATTTCCATGATTTGAATAAAGCATCCTTAAAAGATGATTTTCCACTTCCTAATATTGACATGATTGTGGATTCAACTACTAGACATTCTTTGTTGTCATTCATGGATGCATTGTCTGGTTATAATCAAATCTTCATTAGCCCATAAGATTAATACAAGACAACATTCACAACTATTTGGGGAACATTCTATTGGGTTATGATTGATTTTAGACTAAAGAATGTAGGCATAAAGTATGAAAGAGAAATGAAATTGATATTTCATGATTAAATACATAAAATATTGGAAGATTGTGTTGATTACATCCTCACCAAATCCTTACAACGACAACATAATGTGACTATCCTTCGCTAGAATTTTGAATGAATGCGTCAATACAACATGACACTCAATCCAAAAAAGTGTGTCTTTAGAGTAGATAGTGGAAATATTTTAGGGTCTATTATATCTCATAGAGGCATTAAAATGGATACAAAGAAAATTTATACTATCATTAACATGCCACCTCCTTGCAATCTCTCAATTATGTATGCTACAAGGATGAATACAAGAAATTCATTGTTTTTTCACTTCTTTATCCTATAGGACATTACCTTTCACACATATCCTTAAGAAGGATGTTCCCTTTTATTGGAATGAGGATTGTAAATAGGCCTTTGAGAGTTTGAAGGAATACCTTGTCACTCCATCTATTTTACAACCTTCCATGCCAAACAAACCATTCTTACTTTACATTGTTGCATTTGCTCATTCTCTTGCAATACTTTTGGTTTAGAAAAAGGATAATGGAAAATAATATCTTGTTTATTACATTATTTTCACTCTAATTGATTACGAAACCCAATATGCACCTATCGAAAAACAATGTTTAGCTCTTGTATTCGCTACTAGTAAATTGTGACATTATTTACTACATGCAGAAATACAAGTCATGAAAAAATTCGATCCTCTCAAACATTTTTTCAATAAAACAAACTTATCAAGACGTTTAGCTAAATGGGTTATGATGTTAACTAAGTTTGACCTTAAGTTTGTTTTGCAAAAAGCAATCACAGGACAAGTCTTGACCAACCATTTAGTTGATGCTCCTTCTCTAGCGTTACTTGGTAATGATTATTTTCCTAATGACAGTGTATTCACGACAAGTTTTTCTACATGGACATTATATTTTGATGGATCTAAGTGTAGAATAGGTTCTAGTGCTGGAATAATCCTAATTTTTCTTGAAGGAAAGCCTATTCCCTTGTCATATTGTTTAAATTTCCTATGTAAAAATAACACTACTTAATATGAGGCCTTAATTGTTGGAATACATGTTGCTTTAATTATGGGCATTACTGACATCAGGATCTTTGGTGACTCACAATTAGTAATCAAACAGACCAACGGTGACTATCAAGGTAAACATGATAAATTATCAAAATATAAAGATCTCACAATGTCCTTATTGACGAAGTTTCACTCCTTCACCATTGATAACATCTAATGAAAAGACAATAGACATGTGGATGCAATGGCTAGTTTCACTTCTCTTATATCCCCCTCCAACCCTTCACAAGATATCATATTCACTGTTCATCCCATCATGAAACCTTCTATCATTGATAATGATATTGTTACATTAGCTATGACCAAAAATGATTCAATTGAATGGTATGATTTTATTTATAACTATATAAAATATGGTACCCTTCCCAAACATGTCACAAGTAACACCCATGCTCACCTAAGAAAATTAGCCACCATGTACATCATCCTTGCCGATGTGTTATATCAACACTCCTTTGATGGTATTTTACTCATATTCATTAAGGATTATAAAATTAATATGGCACTCAAGCAAGCTCATGCTGGAAGTTGTGGCAGTCATTTTGGTGCAAAGACCCTAGCACAAAAACTTCTTTGTGCAGGTTATTACTAGAAAAATATGGAAAAATATTGTTATGCATATGTTAAGTGATGTCATAAATGTTATTAACATAGTAATTTATTTCATGCTCCTGCTTCTAAACTCTATGCCCAAATACCTATTTGGTCGTTCTTAGTATGGGGGCTAGATATAATTGGAAAAATCTCCCCCCCCTCTTCTATTGGACATACGTTTATCATAACTACCACTGATTATTTCAAGAAATGGGTCGATACCATTCCTCTTCAATCTACGGCTGCTGAGGTAATCTATCACTAGATAATTGGAAAAATCTCCCTTCCCTCTTGCATTGGACATGCGTCTATCATAACTACCATTGATTATTTCAATAAATGGGTCGAGACCATTCATCTTCAATCTACGACTATTGAGGTAATCTATCACTTCATCCTTGAGCACATAATTGCTTGTTTTGGTCTTCCTTCCACATTAGTCTTCAATAATGGAACACCATTTAATAATAATGATTTGAAGAAGTTCTTGGAAACTTTCCATATTCAACACCATTTTTCAACACCTTACTACCCACAATCCAATGGTCACGCTGAGTCAACTAATAAAGTCCTCAAATTTTTTTTGAAGAAAACTATTAACACCAGTCGCAAGGACTGGCACACACAACTACATTATGCACTTTGAGCTTATTGTACAATTGTTCATTCTTCCACTAGATCAACACCTTATAACCTCATTTATAGTATGAGGGAAATCATGTCTTTCGAGTTAGAAATCCCAACATTACAGATTTCTTTCCAAAATTTGATTGACAATAACACTTATAGGACTGAATGATTACTTCAATTTGAAATGCTCCATGAACAATGCATTAATGCTCTTGAGCATCTTCAAGCCTATTGCAAAAGGAAATAACATTATTACAATCTCAATGTTATCACTCACACATTTGACAAGGGTGACTTAGTTTTATTCGAAAATCAGCATAATATTAGTGTTGACCCTAATGAGCATGGAAAATTCAGTCCTAATTGGTTAGGAGCTTATGTTATTGACCAAATTTATGGGTCTAGTGTGTATGTATTAACAGAATTCGATGGAACACCTCTCAAATAACTAATCAATGTCATGCATTTGCATTTGCATTATGTTTAATCCCTTTTGAATAGTATGAAATATAAAGTGATGTTGATAAACCTTAAGGGACTCTTCCCTTATACGCTTTCATGTTGCTTCATTTTTTAAAATTCTCTTGCAAGTTTTTCTTGAACACTAAAGTGATTCTTGCAATTCCTTTAGGTTTCATGTTATTCACTTTAATCTTGTGTGTTGTGTTACATTTTGTTTTAGCATAACATACTCAATCATTATGATGTAACTAACATAAAACTGTAAATATGTTTCAATTAGATCACATACACATTGTTGAATCATGGAGACATTAATTAATGTAATCTTGCAAAGGTCGTTTAATTAATCGCATTTCCATTGCACATTCAATCACATTTAGATGAATCATAACATAAAAAAGATTCTAGATATATATATATATATATATATATTTTTTCCAATTTTTTTTATATACATATGATCATAAGAAACCACATCACCAAGGTTTGTGAGAACTAGACCCCTCAACATCTGGTGCTCATGATCTAGTACCTATATTTCATGAGATGGTCATGTGTGATTGTGATCATGATCCACTAAATGTGAGTGTGAGTTCTAGAACTTGTGCTCACCCAAGGGCCACATCTCTCTCCTTCCATAGATGTGTTATCTTTGCATGTAGTCTCTCCATCTCTATTGGACTCTATGCTAATTTCTCTATGGCCTCTTCCTGATGCTATCATCTCCTCAAGCTCTCATAAGTTGCCTGAAGTCTCACAAATGGCCTGAGTGACTCTAGCTCCTCCTCCACAATAGGCGGGGGCATGTAGTCAAGATCCATCTCCTCCTTGTTGATGGATACAGGTACTCTCTCTACAACAACCTAGCAATAGAACTCTCACCAGTCTCTTGTCACTCCTGCAAGGTAGAAACATGAAAAAATTAGTAACCATCATCATGATATGTATATATAAAGTGACATAATAACTCAAAGTGCATGCATAAAATCAAATATCATCACCTATGTTGTCGATTAGATGTGTCAACTCAATGTCATCTTGTACTAGGGGCATGGAGGTTGTGCTAGCCACCCCTTGATTGTGAGTATTGGTGCCAACTACAACTACTACTCATGACATCGTCCTATGGATGGGAAATGAAACTCCCCCTCATGGCAGTCCTCAGTTGTTGCCTCACCATCCTCACTCAAGGGTGGCTCCCCCTCTCCCTCTTGATCCTCATAATCTGGATCTGCCTCCTCATCATACTCATTATCAACCACATTAGTAAATATATTGGCAAGTCTATAGTGTGTCTACTCAGCCCTATCCTCGTGCTCATCTCCATCATCTAGCAGTAGCTCTGCATCTCCCACTATCTCATTCCTCAAAAATACTAGTGTTGGTCAAGTCATTGTCCACCACTCCTCATACTCTACTATGGCACCAACATCATCAACATTGGAGAACAATAGCTAGTCATGATTAGAATGATTAGAGTCACTCTCAGATACCTGCTCGAGTGTGAGTCGCATTGTATCACCCAATCTCCATGAACTCCACACTGATCTCCTGAAAGAGGATCATGCATGGGGTAGTGTTTGTACCTGTCCAAATTGCCACATGACTCGATCATAGTAGAATGGTCGTACTATGTGATCATGATGGCCAACCAAAAATCTATCCATCTACATCCTCCTCAACTATCTAGTATAATTTGGCCATTGTAATGCCAACTAATAAGGTCTCCAAAGGACCTTGTCCTCATCTAGTCGGTCAAACCATACCCCCCAAAAATGCAAATCACCATATTTCCATAGTCACTGTAAAGGATACCCGAAAGAATGAGGGTAGGTACCCCACTGTTGTCGCACATGGATAACCAATTGTTCTAGTACATGTAATGTGCTCTAGAAACCAAACAAGTGTAAGTGTGTAGTACACCATACTATCCATCTCTCGATATACAAATCACACCAAATCATAATAGAGATGTGCCAACATACTCTAACCCCAGGCATATAATGTCTACCGGTTTTCTATCCCTTGAATCATGTGGACTATTCCTCCCTCAAGATGAGCACTACGACCACTAGGGACAATGACTAGTGCTATGGTGTACATAATGCATCGAACCACTAGTGCCCATGAATATAATAACATGGAAAAATCAATCCATCTACTCACTCCTGCATCATGAACTAAACCATCTAAATAATATTGTAAATTATCTCTTTGCTCTAGAAAGTTACAGTCTCTATGGAAATATACTTTCTCTCCTTGAATAAGCACATGGAGAATCCAATGTACATCCTCCAATGTGATCTCCATCTCTCCTATGGGTAGATGAAATGTGCATGTAATATTTGCATCCCATTGCTCAGAGAGAGCCATCAACATGGCATTGTGGTATATCATTGAAGGCATAAGATATACCCAATAGATCCCAACATCCTGAAGATGCTTCATCTCCTCTATTGATAGTGTTGGAGCTAAATCCCTCAAAAAAATCACCTATCTCCCTCCTATCCATTGTTGACCTCAGGTGGGTACCTTTAAAATTTACACAAATATGCTCTAAAATCTTTCATTTTTATGTTTTTCATCTTGCAAGTGTGATAAAGTTAATCTAGTGTGATTTTATAAAGTCCCTAGACACTTTAGACCCATTTTGGGACATTTTGCAAAGAAACTGGACACTCCACCAAGAAATGAGACACTTTGTGAACAAAAGGAACATTTTGCCAAAAAAAAGGGACACTTTGCAAAAAAAGGGGACACTTTGCAAACTTTCTTTCCAAGACCCTTAATCAACCTAGATATACCTCAAAACTAATTAAATCATTATAGATTCACACAATGAAGCTTGCAAAATCCACTCACCTCATGTTGATGCTCACTGTGTGCCACCTAGTCTCGAAGATAGTCCAATCGTCCAGGTGTTTATCTCCGTCTGCTCGACATCTTCTCCTCTCACTCATCCCTCTCAAGCTAAAAAAAGGTAAAATGAATAGTAAGTGACAATCTACTCCCCTTTACCTCTTTTTATTCATTTTTTATCTCATTTTTACTCCTATACATTAAAATAGGGATATTTCCTTTTTCAAGTTAATAAAGTACCTCTTCTTCACAAAAACATAGTGGGAGTTAGGGTAATCTATTTTTGACACTGTTTTATGTGTTGGAATTGTGATTCCACACCCGACACCATGAGTTATCTATCATTATGAGAGATAGTACTTGGAAATGTCCTTCGATATGATATTTCAAATTCAATGCGGCTAGATTGCTACCTTGATTCCACCTTCATAAAGAAAGTGGAATCAAGGGCGGGCATACATCTACCTTTGAATTTTCTTTCTATGAGTTAGGCAAAGAGGATTTGAAAACTGAGAAATGTGTGTTGTAGGATGTGGTTTCCTAATGTTGTGGTTTTGCAGACAACTACATTGTGGGCTTCATTCTCCCACCTTTTGAATGATTATCCTTTATGTAATAAAGTGCAATGTTTAGAATACTTTAGCTTGCATATGCATGTAGAGTCATATGGACGCTAAAGTGGGGGTTTAATGTATTTCCAAAAATTGTATACTCTTGGAGAAAGATACAATTTTGTTGTAAAACTAAGTCCTGCTTTAGGCACCTTGCATTAATCACCCCTTAACATTGCATTTATAGGCCCCTAATACTCATAATTTTGGACTTTGAGGCCTAATTCATTCATAAAACCACTTAAATCCAAAAAAATATCACTAAAAACACTCAAATTTTGTGAAACCTACCAAAATTATCCATGGTGGGAGTAAGTCACCCAAGGTGGCGAATTAGTCCCTTTTGGGGTATTTTCCACTTTTGAGCGGGAATTTCATTAATTCAATTTAATTTTTCAATGGATATCATCCTCTTCAGTCTAAATAATAGAAAAATTAGGTGTTGATGCTTATAAATACACATTTTAAGTCATTTTCACATCTCCTAGTCATTTTTACAAAGAAAAAATCAAAAGTCAAGAGAAAAAGTGTCTTACACAAGAAGATTCAATAGCATTTTAGAACAAAGTTGAAGCTTTAGGGCAAAAAACTAGGGTTTTTGTATGCCTACAAGCTCACTTTTTATTCAAGATCTCACATTGTAAAGGATTGATCATGGATGCCTATGGAGAATCATGGAGAAATCTAGGTTGAAGAGATGCAACTAGCCATCAAATCACACCTAATGACTTGTTTTTAAAGTGATTCCATCTTCCATGTTGTTATCTTCAGACTTAAGGTTTACATCACATTCTACATATCATTTACATTCATTTCAAGATTTGTAGGGTTTCTTGCATTAAAGTCTTGCATCTCTCAAGTTCCATTCATTCAACTCATTCTAGCAAATTAGAATAGGGTTTTATCTCATTTTCAACCTTTCCTAGTCTTAGACACAATTAAGGCTATGGTTTATGCAAATTTTATTTTCTACAAACTTTAAATACCAACTAGGGGTTTTAACAAGGCAAACCCCCCATTAGAAACCAATCTATCTTCTATTTTGGAGGATTTTTTGAAGATTCGGATCTGAATTTCCATCAAAGAGTAGAGTGCAAGTTGTGGGCTTCCATTTCCACTTTTAGATTTGTAGAAAATACAAAGTGGACTAAGTCACCCGTAGGGGTAACTTAGTCCTGTTGTATTTCTTTTTTAGAAATTTTTACAGATTTCGACACCCTTTTAGCAGAAACAGGTTTCTAGTAGATTCCCTATCCTGGGACTAAGTCACCTTGATTGGCCTAAGTGTCCCAATTGCCTCAAACATTAAAATTTCTAGGATTTTATTGGCTTCTAAAACCTTCAATTTATTCTTCTTCAATTTCTAGGTGCATATTTCATGTTTTACGTCTTCATTTATTTGTTTATTGCATTAGTTTAGTTTTTCTACATATCACACTATGTTTTCAAACACGATAGTTTTCTTAGACTTCATGTCATTAAATCATTGAAATTTCATATTAGAATAGTAGGAAATATTATTTAAGCTCAATACATCTCATTAACATTATTCTTGAGTGTAAAACCTTGCATTTTGGTCCCTTGTCCTATCCCCTTTCTCTTATTAGGTGA
This sequence comes from Sequoia sempervirens, assembly GCA_007258455.2. Lineage (NCBI taxonomy): Eukaryota > Viridiplantae > Streptophyta > Pinopsida > Cupressales > Cupressaceae > Sequoia > Sequoia sempervirens. The sequence continues at coordinate 20,937,761 of VDFB02358134.1, read as the reverse complement.
AAAACCCTAGGAGGAGCAAAGCATTGTGAGGGGTCAAACCAAAATCATCATTTACAAATAGATCGAAAGAGTTCAAGCTGATCAACCCCTTCCTTTTTAGGAATAAGAACTAAAAAAATAGAGTTTAAAGCATGAAGGATCTTCTTATTGTGAAGAGATTCCCATACACATCCAGCAGATCCAAATTTATAATATCCCAAAATTCCTACAAAAAATTCAATAGGAAAACCATCTGGTCTAGGGGATTTACCTTTATTCATCCAAAAAACAACCTCTTCCAATTGCTGAAGATAAATTGGGTGAATGAGGCAATCATTCATATCCTTGGAAATCAGGGAAGCGACACAAGCAAGGATCAAATTCTCCTCATCTTCTACAAGGGGTGAATCCTAAAACAAAAAGAGAAAAATAAAACTCTCTAGCCTCACAAGACAAGGGCTACAAAGAAGAAATATGAATCTCATCTGCATTAACCAAAGAGGAAATAAAACTTCTATTATGATGGGCCTGCACCAAATGATGGAAGAAAGAATTATTCTCGTCCCCTTCCTAAAGCCAGTCAATCTAAGCCTCCTTCTTCCAAAAAATCTCCTCCTAAAGCTCCCATTCCTCCACAACTCTTGTAGCCTAGGATTTTTCTTGACCTAGAGCATCCAAGAAAACAAAATATCAAATTTGGCAAGTAATTCCATCAAGGCTTGCTTGTGAATTCATTTTCATAACCTTAAAATTTCCAAAACTAATTCTATTATATGTCCTCAGGTGAAATTTAACATATTGAAGTTTCTTCTAAAAACTGTACATAGTTGTGTCATAAGCAAGGCTACCATGACGCCACCATTGAGCCATAATACCATGCAAAGAAGACTCTTGAAGCCACATTAACTAAAACTTTAAAGGAGGATTCTTGGGAACAATAAAATGGGAAGCTATCAATTTGATTGGCCAATTATTAGAACCTCTCCAATCAAGAATCTCGGAACCTATAATCAATCTACCTCTGACCCAAAAATAGGAAACATGAAATATATTCAACCTTTTTGAGATCACTTCATGTCCACTTTTTCTATTATTCCAAGTGAAAATACCATTAGAAGGCTTAACATCATTCAAAGAAAGAAAATCTACATTATCCCAAAAAAAAGCAACAAGCCCAACTCGAGGAAACCCACCTCTTTTCTCCTCCAAGCTCAACATAGAATTAAAATCACGAGCTAAGATCCAAGGAAGATAAGGAATACATGATCTGACATACCTTATATGAGACTAAAGCTATTTTTTTCCATGAATATCAATCAAGGCATAAACATTAGTTTCCAAAATAGTTTAACTTGATTCCAAAGAAAAGGAAACCATTTAAATAGTAGAATGATTGGAAATCTACCAAAGGGGAGCAATCTTTCTAGGGTCCCAAAAAAGAGCCAAACCCCTAGAAATCCCTTGAGAACCAATACACTGACAATGACCAAAATGCTAGATATGAGAAGCAAATTGTAGCATACAATCAACTGAAAGTTTAGTCTCCTGAACATAAAAAATGTTCGAAGAATGGATAGCCACCAAATCATGAATAGCCTTTTGATGGAGGGTGCTATTCAACCCCCTTATATTCCATGAGAGAAAAATCATGGAGGTGATGGTGAAAATTGAGCATTAATGGGTTTAATTGACCTGAATTCCACCAACAACTCTCCAGTACGCTTGGTCTTCTCAAGTTCCTTCTTGCAACCACTTTTAGAAGAGTGCTTAGGAAATCCCTTCATAATCATTTATTTTTGTATCCCCAAGGCTAGGGAAGACCCCTTGCTCTTACTAGATCCTATCCCCTCCTTTGCCAAATCTGCCAAAATAATATCATCATCATCATCTTGCATATGATCATTCGAAGTTTCTAGATGATCCTACATACCTTGAGATAAATGAATGTCTTGACTGGATCCCTATCCTTATCCCATAGAACAACCCATGCAAACAACATCAAAAGGAATATCCAACGAGATTCCTTCCTCCAAGGTTAAGGTGTTTAACACCTCAAACCAATTAAAGTCCTCTTCATTATTCCTATCCTTGAACAATCTCTTCTGACCATGATCCTTAACCTGTTTAACTAGAACAAAGCCATCTTTATCTGGTTCACCCTCCATCATAGAAGATTTCCTTTATCCTCCCTAACAACTTTTGGAGTTGAAGAGGAAGGAGGGGAATTAGAAGGAGGATCCTTCTTAATCCTAGGGCACTTTTTCTGAAGATGTCCATACTCATGACAAATCCAACAACAAAAAGGAAGGGACTCATAATCAAGTTGTTGAATCCAAGACAAAGAACCAAGAAAAATTTCCAAAGAATATAGCAAGGGATTATTCAAATCAACCTCCACAACTAAAGCATTTAAATAACCTTTATTTCTAGGGTTTGTTGAGCAACTACAATAGGCTTACCAAGAAGATTTGTAATCAGCTGTAAAATATTTTCTCTCTAAAACTCTAGGGGAAGCCTTGACAGACAGACCCAGATAGGAACCCTCGATGGAAGTTCTTCAGATGTGTTGAAACGCATATGCCAGGGTTTTATAAATAATCTGAAATGATTATAAAAGTTGGGTCCTCCCTCAAAAACCCAATTCCTATCAACCATATTGGAAAACATAGCCACAAAATAGCTATTTGTAGCCACCATTAGCTCCATGTCACCCTCAACCTACCATATACTCCTAATCCAAGCAACCAAAGCTAATAGATGAATATAGATGCCAATAAATTTGCATATTAATGCATGTCTACTCCAATCAGAAACATCATTAGCCATAGATTCTGGAGAAAGAACCAAGACCAGATGATCCTGACTCCTAGGAAAACAACCATTCACCTTCTTTAGTTTAGGGCCTTCCCCCACATAAAATTACTTAGCCTACTAAGCTTTCAAAACCAATGGAGATCCATTGTGAAACCCACAACAATTGGCCACCACAAAATTGTAGTAGACTTGCTACTCCACCATAAAGCCAACCCCAAGCAAAAACACGACCAAAAAACATAGAGCAACACTAAAGATAAGAAAATGAAAATTAAAAACCCCTTCCCACATGCTTTAACAAACCCCAACCCAAGATCGCAGCCAAAGAAGATGAAAAAAATTGCATGCAAGATTGAACATCAAGGAGAAAGGAAGACCATAGCCTTTTACAAGCCACAACTAGCTAGGCCCACATGCTCAAAGCTCGCAACCCATCCACTCATCATTCTTACTTCTCCCAAGAGATATCCTTCTCGAGGCACCTATTTTTTAAAATAGGAGAGATGAGATGTGCATGCCATCTTTGTGAGAAAGAAATTGTGTTTAGTGGATAGAAAAGAAATGATAAAGTTTAAAATATTTAGTTGGTCAATCTTGATTTCAATCTATTTCTAACACTCTTGACTTTCCTTCTCACTGATGGTAGAAAAAATCCCAAGTTGAGAAAAGTAAGCTCAGTTTCATCTTACATGTGTCGTGTCATGTGGGAATTTGTTTTTTAATTCATTTAAATTACTTGATTCTTTTTATTAATCGTAAAAGTGTTTTATTCATGGTAACATATATATAAGAAATAAATAATAAAATTGAAAATAAATAATAAATTGTTAAATTTATTTATTATTGAAGGGGAAGTTATTTTTTATAGTTAGAAATATTTTAAAATTAAAAATATTCTAGTCAAATTATTAATATAAGTTTATTAGAATAAACTATTTTGCAATGTTAAAATAGTATGGGTCTATTATATAAATGGTATATTGTTGTGAAGAGAAATATAAATCCTTAAAATAAGTCTGGGGAAATGTAATAAGATGCATACACATAAACATAAATTAACCAAGAATAAGAAGCAATAATTGGCATAATTTTACTTTTATAAATGTGCATATTGTTATAAAAAAAGAAATAAGAAGGATAAAAGTAGTTTTCTCTAGAACTTGTAATGTCTTTCAAATAAAATATTTTTCTTTTACACATGTGACTGATACAAAATTGAAACTTGGTTTATAGTGATTAAAAAATTATATAAAATACCAAGCGCAATGTAAGAAAATAGTTAAATTATTATTTTTAACCATTTAAACTTGTGAATAATTGCAATGAAAGAAGACATAGTGTTGTGAATGGACAAATGATTAATGAGGAAGGTGAACCACTTGACTTCCTTTTGTAGTTTTTATCCCTTTAAAATACTTTAACCAAATTTTAAAAGGGACGGTGGGAGATTGAAAGGTTGGTAGCCAAGTCTAAGACAATACGATGAGTGATTGAAAATTTTGTGTGAAATAGCTATTTTAATTTAGGTAGAGCCCTATGAGATTATAAGACTACTCACTAACATTTTTTGTTGATATCTTATTTGGTATCTTTGTAATCTCTCTATCTGAACAATATAACAGAAAAAAAATTCACATACCTATTTTGTAATTTTCTCCATTATGTAAACCTATTTTAGAATTAGTGGGACAACTTTAGTGGTTGTGTGGTCTATGTAATCCTTTCATTTGGGGCCCTCAATAATTATTAGATCAATTATTATGAAACAAAGTTCAACTTGCAAAGAGAATTTTATTTTCTACCTTTGCTACTATGTAGTAGAAAGTAGTTAGGTCATCTTCTAATGTAGAGGCTATTAGGTAGAGGGTGTAGTGAGTTAAATTTATGTCAAGTTCATATGAGGAAATAAAATAGAAAATAGAGGGATTCCTCTTTGAAGAGGAGAAAGAATTAGATTTCCTAGAGTGGTAGATTTGGTGAACTTGATGCAACAGCTCCAAATAAAGTTGAAATTAATTTATAAAACTTGACAAAGAGAACTAGGTGTAGATTCAAATGATGATGAGGTGTCTAAAGTGAACATGGATGAATTTTATCAATATCCAATAGAGGGTAGATTGTTGAGAGCCATATCCATGATAGGTGGTAAATCACACATGGGAATTCCAAGCTTCTTGAGGAGTTTATATATAGAATAATTAATAGATATGATTATAAAATTGGATAAGAACATCAAGTATGAGTCCATAAAATACCCTAATAAGGTAATTTTTATGTGTATGAAATCAAACGGTCATGCATTATTTTCATGGGATCATATATAGATGGAAGTAAATATTTATCATAAGCTAGATCAAATGAATCTCTACAAAAAATTATACAACTCAATATAGATGGATGCAATCATCAAATACTATATTGAATAATTTTATAGATTGAACATTTATTCTTGTCTCAAATAAAAATGTTAAAAAGGAATAGGGCTTGATGGAAAAACGTTGTTACCATATAGTAACACTATATTCCCATGCCCTAGATTCAACAAGATTGAACATACCCTCAAAATAATCTTCACATAAGACAAGAAAAAGAAATCAACAAAGTAGAATTATGATAGTCAACATTAATAAAAATGTATATACAATCCCTTTCTTAAATAAAGGACATGATTGAAAACTATAAATTTATAAAGTGGTTCATGAAGGTAGATGGATTGTATAATAGTAGAATATGGCTAGACATGTTCATAATGATGCATAGCATGAAAACATGACTAATTAGTATTAAATAAAATATATATAATATAATACCTAAGAAATAATCAACTATAGTTGGTGTGAAGAAAGATAATACTAGACCAATGAAAAAACATCTATTGTCATGCCACCGCGAACCCCAAAGGAACTAAAACAACGGAACAATTTTTTTTTTTAAAAGAATATAATAACATACTTAAGTATTACAACATAACATTATATTAAGAGGCACAACTTGTTCCAATGGGGTACACGAAGTGACATGACTATTCTAACCCAAAACACGATACTAAGATAACAATAATTAAACGATTATATAAATCTATTAATTCCCATACATCATTAAAATATCCATTAAATAATACCGTTATCAATACCATATGCACATGTGACAATACATGTAATTATACAGATATAAAATGTTACATATTTCAATAGATACAACATAACGTAACCAACTATTACAAGTGACAATTTATGAATACATACAAGACCTGAATATACATTACATCCCAAGTGATAATAAAATACAATTAACTGAAGATACATCTCAATAACTACATATACAATTACAACAAGGTCATCCCAACACACGTGGGAGACAATACGTCAATGAATTACATTACATATAAAGGATATACATCTATCTGGTACATAAGAACACTGGATCATCAACATCTTCCAAAAGCCCTGCAATAAAAAATATAACTGAAACAGAAAATGGGAAACCCAACGGGGTGCGAAGCACGTTCCACCCAACCACCCCCGTGCTGAGAGTAGACAAGGAAGGGTCCCCGACCAAGCACGTCTAACAATAACGCAAAACTAACTCCAAACAGACAACTTAACATAATCCAACCTCAATGAATTCAGACATAATACTGAATATTACTTACAACAATAACCAAAGACAAATCAATAAATCACTTCCAGAGGACTTCAGTAAATCAACACAAATAGAATGTTAGAGTAGAGTGTCATCGCATGGTTTCACATGGATTCTCCAGACAACCTATTACAAGGTGCCGCCTCCATCTCTACATGGATTCTCCAGACAACCAAGTTAAGGTGCCGCTTCCATCTATGGTTCTCCTGACAACCTATCTCAAGGTGCCGCTCCATAGGGTTACTCATGCAGAGTCATTAACCTTTCGTGAAGACAAGGCAATGACCTTGCCAACCATGGCCTTCTCAGTCCCCTTTAGTCTGAGGTAGCACTAACAGGCGGACGAGGCTTCACAATTATCTTATTAGTGTTTAATCCCCACCCGTGGTTTATTACTTAAGTTATCACTGATTAATCTAACTCTATGTGGGTTACCCTGACAGCCCCTTTGTGCGCCGGCCCCCACTAGAGCCACTCTCTCTTAGACACTCGATCCCAAAAATGACCAACACAACAAGGACTGCATCAACAAGACATAAATGGACCAACACATGGATCGTCCGCGAGGCATAACCATCTCGCCATCACATGAAACATAATAAAAAAATAGTGCAATCCAAGAGCCAACTAAATAATAACCAGGGTCGAATCATAGACCAAACATCAAGTACGAGATCACCATTCATAACTGAAAACTCTACCTCTGGAAGTCCTAAACACAACTTAGAGTCCTATAATTGAATAAGTCAACTCAAAGGTTTTCTACATGACCTAGACTCAAGTTTAAGAAGATCAAATTAAATCAACATGCATGATCTCGAGAGTAACCAAAGAATAAACAACGCCATAATACAGTTAACCACGAACAACAAATCCATCAAATAAATAAATCCACAACTTGAAAATAAGTAACTAAATCAAACACATCGTTTACTCCTAATTTTCTCAATTAGACTATATCATTACAAGTCAATAAATATTATATCATTAATTCAGAATATCAAAATATCGTATTCTTAAAATATATTTATACATTAAAATATATATTAAATTTCATAAATGAATTACACAAATATATACATCTTTTAAATTAAAAACAAATAAAAATAATAAAAATAAAATACTTTCGTAAAATCCATTCCGCCAAAGGTATGTTACAAATTCAATAAATCTTCTATTTTAAAAATATATTTTTTTTAATAATATATATATATATATATTAAATAATATATAATATATATAAATTAATATATATATTAAATAATATTAATACATATATTAATTAATATATAATATATATTAAAATAATATATATAATATATAAAGTTAAAAATGCACAAATAAAAAAAATAAACAAAATAAACAACAAAAAAAAAAATAAACATTACTGTCCCTGTGGTACGCACGGTACCACAGGGGACAGCCCTGCTGGCCGCGGCCCGCCATAGGCTGCGACCAGCAGCCTAGGCTGTCATGCGCAGCCTGGGCTACTGTGCGCAGCCCGTGGCAGGCTGCCCGTGCCGCAGCTTGGGCTGCTGTGCGCAGCCCGTGGCAGCTGCCAGTGGCCGCCCACAGGGGCCGTGGGGGTACGGCCTCGGCCGCCCCCACCCCCAAATAAATTTTTTTTTTATTTTTTTTAATTTATAATCTATTTGCTAATTTTTTTTTAAAATTTTATTTTATTTTCAAAATAACTCTGTCATATGTAAACGCCCAGTCGGGCACGAAAAATAAGAAGGTACAAGACTATTTAAATTTTTATAAATATATTTTTATATTATTTAATTTTATTTAAACCAACACGAATTTTAAAGAAGATTTCACTCAAAATATATATGTTCTATTTTTTTAAAATATATATATATATATATATGAATTTATATATATTTTATGTATTAAATTTTAATTCGAATAAACAGAATTTCGTAAGAATATGCAAGAATACAAAATCGATTAGATCTATTTATTCATATTTTCAAATACAAACTGTGTAATCAAAGGATATATTCCTTCTCTGGTTTCAGACAGAACAATTATATGAATGTATATTTAGTTTTGTTTTAATATATATATATATTTTTCCAGAGATTCAAATAACTAAATTTTATATTGAAGAACTTCAGACGATTTTAATATAGTTTTCCTATCAAGAATTCAAGGGTTTTAAAATAAGCAACTTTTCAATCACAGATCCTCATTTTAAAAGTAGAGAAGATTATTTTCAAATCATAACAGACAGATTTTTCCATAAACCTATACAGATCTACATGCAAATTCAACCTTCAATCTAAAACGATTTTTATTTCAAAACAATAATTTTCACTACTATGTTAAAGAATTTCAGAACAGATTTACTAATGTTTTCAACAAAAGATTCAAGGGTTTCATTCGAATAAATTTACAAAAACACAAATCTTCTTTTTATAAGTTTATTTTTAATGCACAGCTAGCAGATATAAATCAAAGCACAACAAGATAATAATAAATAGCAAAGGAAAACCTGAAGTCCTTCGTCTGAAGAAGAATCCCCTCTGTAACCTTTCGAATTCCTCCTGCAGAGATCCTTCTCGATCGCCTC
>VDFB02358134.1:20860992-20928648 GCA_007258455.2 Sequoia sempervirens | reverse complement strand
TTTTTCTAATCTCTCAACTATCTCCATCATATTTGGGTGTTGTTGTGGTAGCTCCCTTGTGAAAACCAACCCTACTTGCATAAATTGAGTAATGCATGTTGATACCATTGCTTTATTTGACTCGTTAACATCTCTAAGTACTTGGTTGTCCACTTTTTTTTTTTTGAAAATTCATACTTGTCCATTTTGGTAGATTAATACCTTCTACAAACATAGTATATGTTGGTCTCCTCCTTGTCAGTAATTCTAAAAGTAGAATTCCATACCTATTTACATCTCCTTTTATTGAGATCTTTCCAACCACTCCATACTCTACAATGTAATACTATAATTAGTAATTCTCAATCCATATGAAATAATCATGTAAAATTAAAAAAGAAAAAATCAATGGTAATTTATATTGCAATAATACAAAATTTTATACCTGGTGCAAAGTAGCCAATAGAGCTCTTCAATACACTTGAAGAAGTCAATGAAATCATTGAATTCTCAAATAAAAGTTTTGTAATGCCAAAAGCCTGCTATATGTGGAATCAAATCATTCCCTAATAACACATTATTGAGTTTTAGATCACAATCAACAACTTGCACAAAGCAATGATGATGTAGATATTCCATTCCTTGTGCTATCTCCTTTTCTATTCTTAATTCATCATCCAAATTTAATTTGAATTCATCTCCTCCCTTAGGATATAGCCATCTCTCTAAGCTTCCATTTGACATGAATGAAATAATCAATGCTTTGAAATCAAGCTTAGAACAAATTGAACTTATTTTTATCACATTGCGGTTCCTGATGCTTTTTAACACATTACATTCTCTTTCAAAACTTTGAGAATATTTTCATCCTACAAATTGAGAACTTTAACAACAATATTTGTACCATTGTTGAGAATCCCTCTATAAACAGATCCAAAACTACCAACCCCTAACATATTGTCTTGGCTAAACCCACTAGTTGTATGTACAAGTTCTTCAGATGAAATACTTTCATGCCCAATGTTAAGGTAAAAGGTCTTTTGATTTGCATGTCTCTTATAGGAAATAGAAACAATTCAAAAGACATGATGAATATTACAATTCCAATCACAACTAGTACTATCCTCTTTTTGGAGACCAAGAATTGTTTGTGTTTGGAATCAAAACATGGTTGTAATTTAATCCAACTGTCACAAAGGACAACATTTTTTGAAACTGTTGACTCATTAATTCTTGCAAAAACTCCTCCCTTTGGAACTTCTCTTGTTAAGTTATTTGAAGAGAGATTGATCAAGAATTTTTTAGTTCTTGGAAAGCCATTGGGATTTCACCTGACAAATTTTTGCTTGAGAGATGAATAGCTTGAATATTTTTCATACTTGTAAGTGATGTTGGTATTGGGCAATCAAATGAATTCCATGAAAGATTTAAATATTCCAAGTTTTCTAAACTTGATAGTGCATTTGGAAATTTTCTTAAGAAGTTGTTAAGAGACACATCTATACCTCAGACCATTACCATTTCAATCATTATTAAAATATAACCTTGTAATAAATTGTTGGAAATATTGAAATAAAATTGAAGATTTGTAAGACTTGCCCATTCAGGATGCATATTTCCTTCTAATTTGTTGTGAGCTAAGTCCACCATTTCTATAGTGATGCATCTCTGTAAACTAGGAGGGAGTTTCCCCGACAATTTATTGTGATGAAGATCAAGATCTCTTAGTTGTCGAAGATCACCAAGAATTTTTGGAATTTCACCTAAAATCATGTTTTCACTTAATGAAAAAAACCCAAGTCATTTTGAAAGACCAAAACTTTTTGGAATTCTTCCATCTAAATTGTTTCTATCCAAGTATAACATTTGAAGATTTGGAATTTGATTGAGAGCTAATGGAATCATTTCATTGAAATGATTGTTAGATAAATATAATTCTGACAACTTTGTGAGGTTTCTGATTTGACTTGGTATGTTTCCCTCTTTTTCATTGAAGTAAAATTACAAATTGGAAAGTTAGCTTGATAGTTGGCTAATAGAAGAGGGAAAAATGCCACTAAGATAATTACTACCCAATTCGAGCTATTCTAGAGAAGAGGAATTAGATAAGGCTATTAGAAAAGACAAGCCACTGCTTCCACTCACATGATGGTTGGCCTATAAATATGGAGGATGAAGCTAGAGAAATTTTCCAAACTCCAAGGGAATATTACCAATTAGTTGATTATTAGCTAATTCCAAAACTTGGATAAGAGTACAATTGGAAATGTAATTAGGAATTACTCCTTTCAAGTTTTTTTTGTTAACATAAATCTCTTTAAGTTGAGTAAGAATACCTAGTTCAATAGGAATATGACCAATTAACTTGTTATGGGATAATGCCAAATTTTGGAGAAGAGTGCACTTGAAAAGGGAAATGAGAATTACTCCTATGAAGTTGTATTCAAGATAAAGCACTCTAAGTTGAGTAAGCATACTTAGCTCAACAAGAAGATTACCATGGAGTTTGTTTGTCGCTAACTCCAAATCAGCTAAAGATGAAAGGTTTCTTAGGGAAGGTGGGATTGTGCCTGTTAGTTGATTTACTTCTAAACCAAGCAGCTCTAAATGATAAAGAAGGCCAAGTTGAGAAGGTATACTACCACTCAATAGATTATAGGACAATATGAGATGCTGCAATGAATGATAGTCAACTAGAGTGGAGGGAATTGAGCCTTCCAATTTATTCTTAGACAAACTAAGTATTTTGGTGTGGATGGTGTAGTGTGTTGTTGGTTGTGAGATGGAAGGGGATCATGACATGGAGTGGGATGGATTTTTTGATCATGAAAGTGATATCATCACTAGATGGGATGAAAGGTGTACTTTGATCTTGATTTAGAGAGGGATCATGTAATGGAGTGGAAGGGGTAATTTGATCTTGGGATAGAAAAGTATCATTTGATGGGATGGGAGGGATATATTGTTCTTGATTAGAGATGGGATTGTATTATGGGGGAGAAGGAGTTCCTTGATCTTTGCATGGAGAGTAATCCATGTTAGCATGCTTGGATTAGTATATGGGCATGGTTCATTTTATGTGAATGGTGTGATGGGGGAGGAAGGTTGGAAAGATGCATCAACTTGGATGGATGGAGTAGTAGAGGATTCATGAGACTTAGGGGATTGAGATTTATCATGGCATGGAGATGATGGTGAATGCATGACATGGGAAGATTGCACATATTTGTTTTTGCATGGGGAATTAAGCACCTTTGAAAGTAGTCCTTGGATCCAACCATTATGAGGGACATGGGGTGATGTGTATTGTAGGATGTGGAAGATGAACAAGTGGAATAAGAGATGAAATTTTCTAAGGATTTGTAAATTGGGGATGAGGAGCTTGAAAAGGATGTGGTGATGGAGATTTGTGATGGGGAGTTTTGGCTAGAGGCTTGGTATCCCTTGTCAAAGGAAGGGGGTGATAGGTAAGAGGGGATAGGTTGGGATTGGATGAAGATGGGGAGGGTGGAAGTTTAGCACCAATATCAAGGAGATAGCTAAGCATGGCATCCTTATCATTATTAAAGTAGTGGATGAGGAGATGATTGGAGATGGAATCCCATGGGGATGATATGGGTGATGAGGGTGTGGGTGGGGTTTTAGGGGGACATTGGATGTGTGATTGGTGAAATCTTGGAGGATTTTTTCTAATGGGTTCAAGGTGATCCATAATAATGTCACTATCATCATATGGATTAGGATATGGGTTCATGATATTAGATGGGGTTGGAATAGATGAAGGTGGAATAAGATAGATTAGGTTGGATGCAAGATAGTTGGATTATTTAAAGACACGGTTAGGGCTTGATTGGAGGAAAATTTTGGACTGATTTTGGATGAGGATGGAAATTATGGAAATGAATTAGGGATGGATCCAGGGATTAGAAGAATACGATATGAGGATGAATATGCATGATGGGATTAGACTTGGGAACAAATGTGAAGACCTTAACATGATTTTATTTAATTAAGGTTGATTCTCTATACTTCAGATAGGCTAATGTTCCCAAGAAATATTTAATTGGATTTTATTTATACTTAAGATAGGAAAAGTTAATATATATGGATTGATTGTATTTGATAACTATACTTAAGATAGGCTAATGATCTTAAGAAAGTTTGGATTAAACATGAAATGAATCTAAGGCCTTAATTTTTTATTAGGAGATTGGATTTGAGATGGGTGATAGTGGATTAAGGATATGATCCTTAAATGAATGATTTGGATAATGATGAGAGGATATGGAGTGTGAAAGATATTAGTTCCTTAACCAAAATTTGATATTAAAATGATGATTTTTTTATTAAGGATGGGATTTGGATGCTTAATTGAGAAGATAAATGTATAATGGTTGATTGAATTTGGATGAGGATAGATGGATTGGATTGGGATTTGGTTTGAATGGGAAACTAGATTAAAATGATGATGAGGGATGAGGATTAAGGATGATAATGGGGGATGTGGATTAAGGATGATGATGGAGGATAAGGATTAAGGATGATGAAGAATAGAGGATGATAATGAAGGATGGATTAAGGATGATGATTAGAGGATATTGAGAACAATTTTTATGATGAAATTAGATGGGGATCTTAATGATGATGAATATGACCTCAAATGGACTATAAAAATTAAGCTTAGGATCCTAAATGATGGATTGGATATAGATTATGGGATTATTTGGTTAAGGTGGATGATTAGAATGATTATAGAGGATTATGATGGGATGATTAGGATATGGTGATTAAGAAGTGGGAATAAGACTAAAATGGATATTTAGGATAATAAGGGATGGCTCTAATGAGGTAGGGGAGGTGATTAGAATTAGAAGGGGTGATTACTTGATGTAAATAGTGGATTAGGATGGGCTGATTAGGATTAGGTGATTATGATGGAAAGGGATGATTAGGATAGAAAGGATGGTATGATTAGGGTGTAGAGGGATGATGTGGATAGGAAGAATTGGGTGAGGTGAAGGTTTCTCTTTCTTGACTAGGAGATAGAATTAAAAGCACACAAACAAGAAAAGTGATCGAGTTTGATGGATTTTCTAAGTGTATGTTTGATCCTCAACCCCTTGGATAATTTTTTTTCCATGGGTGTTTCACAAGAAGACACTTCAAGAACTTGAACAAGCCTAAATTATTCAAGTGGGATTATAACTTAGTGTAAATGCACCACCCAAGTAAGCTTGGGTTAATACTCCTTGATACTTGGGTAGTTCACTGGAGCACCTTTTCTCACAAAAGAAGATAGCTAGAGATCTAATGGCATAGGTCATCAATGGATCCCATAGGTTCACCTTCTCTCTCTCCTTGGGAACTATCATAGTTCACCACAAGGATTTCTATCTCAACCTAAGGGAGTACGTGGTGAGTAACTTCAGGGTAAAATGTCTATCCCTTGCACCACACTAAGCTATGGTTGAAAGGTCTTAATCTAGGATACACAATGTTACTAGGGAGTCCTCTATGTACCTCAAGGGTATGTGAGGCATAAATCCATAGATGAAAGGGAACAATGTCAAACCACTAGGAGGAGAGGGTAACCCACTCTCCTCCTTCACTTATCCAAGGTATAAAGTTCTTGGAGGCTTAGTCCGATTGACAAAATTCCACTTCCAAGAGTGGTGGCTTTCTCACCTCCCACTCTTTATACTCCGTTGGAACATGGCAGTTGGAGTTGTCCCCTAGGGTGATGAAATCCTTAGGCAAGACCCCTAAAAGGAATGATCCAAGTGTTTTTGATCCCCAAGATTGCACAAAGCCTGAGGGGAGAGCATACATGCATTGGATTCCTTGCAATGAAAAGAAAAAGAAAAAGAGTAAGTGATGTTTTTGATCCTCAATATCACACTAGGTGTGAGAGGAGAGCATACACACCAATCACTCAAAGACACATTTCAAAAAATATTTTTTTAAGCTTAAGAAACAAAATGTGCCTAGATTAGCGAAAAAAAGAAAGCGTTGGACAAACAAATCTACAAGAAGATGTTAGTAGTTTGATGATTTTGGCTTTGAAAATTAATTTCAAGCTACAAAACAAGTGGTTAGATGATAATATTATCACACAAAAATATTGTTAGCATGAATATAAGCATGGATATTTGATGATTTGTGCCTTAGATGAGCATTAGAGACCTAGAAGATGCATTAGTATCCAAAAAAAAGATTAGATGCAAAAGAATAGATAAAAGAAGACCTAAAGATGCATCGTAAAATATAGGCACCATTCTACAGATAAAGTTGTACTTCTATTAAAATAGAGGTGTCATTTTGTGAAAAGAAGGATAGTTTTGTAAAATAGGCCAAAAAGATAGCTTTCTGAGGTGAATATTTGATTTTTGTTAGATACCCAGTTGAGAAAACAACCTTAAAATGCATCTAATGACTTAAAAATGAAATATTTAATTCCACAAACGCCTTATACAACCAAAAATATGTCCCATAAAATAGAGGTGCAACAATTATGAACAAAGGCACCACAATTTTGCACTTAGGCGCCACTTTGTAGAATGTGCTAGAATATGACCCCCAAAAGTCAAAAAATGAATTTTTGGGGCAACCTAGATGGGGAAATGGATGGATGAACATGTGGGGGACATAAAAACATGAATATTTAGCCAAAATATAAAAATTGGTGAGAGGAATCAATGGCTAATGGGGGGTTGAGATTGATTGAAATGGTGAGGTTTGGATTGATGATGAGGATTGATTAGCCTTGTCACAAGTGTCACAAGATAGAAAGGGATAAAATAGTGAGGTGTTCTCACACATGTGTGAGCACACATTAGGAATAGATGCATTCAATTTGTGTAAGAGATAGGGTGGCTAATAGGGTGGCTTGTGTAAGAGGTTAGTGTGGGTAGGTGAGATGTAGGAATTTAAAATTAGAAAATAATGATAATGATGATTAGGGATGCGGGTTATATCAACTAATCAAGGATTAATTGATTAATGAGGATGGGTTGAGTTAATAAACCAATTGTTTATTAACTTAGGTGGGGTCAAAAGTTGGAGAATGGGATAATGATGTTTAGGATGGGGATAAAGTTAATTAATCAATGATTAATTATCTTAAGAAATGTTAGGGGAATTTAGAGGAATGAGGATAAATGTTAGATTAATTAAATAAATGTAGATTTATTTAAATAAAGGTGGTGAATAAAGGTAATGGAGAAATTAATCAAATAAATAACAAATATTTATTTAATTAAGTATTTGGATAAGGGAAGTGGGTAAATTAAATAAATAACAAGTATTTATTTAATAAGGTAATATTTTGGGTGACTACAAAAATATCTTCTTGGTATGAAGTCATATAGAATGTAGTGGTTGCAGGATATGCACAAAATTTGAATCTTGAGAAGGCCTTTGAGCTCTTCCAAAAAAATGCAATTGTTAGGTGTGAAGCTAGACATTGACCCATTTTCTAGTGTTCTCCAAGTATCTGCCATCTTGGGAGATCTCTATATGGCAAAGGAAGCTCATAAAGACATGATTCAAAGAAAATGTCTTGTTGATGTCTTTGTAGGGACCAAACTTTTGATATGTATGCCAAGTGTGGCGGTATTGAGGATGCCCAATGAATGTTTGAAAGGATGCCCACCCAAGATGCAGTTCCTTGTAGTGAAATTATTGAAGGATATGTTATGAATGGATATGGTGAAGAAGCTATTCAACTATCCGATGAAGCAAAAAACCAACACAAGGTGGGATTGTGTTACCTTTGTTGGTATTCCCCAAGAATAGCCATACGGATTGCCAAGAACCTTCGGGTGTGGTGATTTCCACTCAGCCAACAAATTTATCTCTAAGATTATTTCAAATCAATTCCTTCATTATAACAATGGGATGTTTTCTTGTGGGGATTATTGGTGATGTTGGGTGAAACAAGCAAAAGATATCAACTTGCTTGTGCATAATTTTTCTTTTGTTATTAACACATTTTTAAATTTTGTATGTATTTATATCTACTTATATATGTTAGAAATTTTTCATCCAATCTTATTTTCTTTATTTATTGAAAGGTTCATCTGAAAAATAGTTTACTCAATATTACAATTTTTGGAGGAACTCAACATTTTTATTAGAGGTTTTGTGAATACATTAGAATTACAACTATTCTTTCATATTGGATTTGCCATATTTCAATCAAAAGGTTTCTATTTTGGAACAAATTTTAACCACTCAAGAGGTACATGTTGCTGGAATTTTATATATTACACATGAAATGATTCGTCTTCAATTGGTTTTCTTAAAAGTATTTAGGAAAAAAGTTGTTGCCAATGATTTAATGGTGGAAAAATATTAATAATTTCCTTGTTTATTTTGATGCCAAACAAAATGTTTGTCAAATACATCTTTGATACTTAAATAAGATATTTTTAAATCTTTATATTGTTCACTTAATTTAAACTAAACTTTAAATAGTGGTCGTATTTTAAAATAATTCAACCCAGTAGAAAATGGATCTAAGAAAATCTTATTTAATTAAATTTTTACATGATAAATTTATGTCCTTTGCAACGAAGAATGAAGACACAAGACAAGAATAAAAAGTCACAATATTTTTGTCCAAATATTATTTCTATTTTTCTCCATGCATAGTCAATCAATTAATGTGTTTACCAAATAACTTGCTAAAAGTTATACACCAATTTCAAAACTCCCTAATTTGTTCAAACATTAAACATGTTGTACTTACATGATACACAATAGACTTAAACTTCTGTAGTAAATAACAGATTAAAAGAAAGGAAACAATAGTTAACAATTACTATTAGGTTGAGTGAAGAGCTAAGATGTAGATGTAGACCAATTCTCAGGGCTCCTCGAACTCATATTTCTTGGACCACTTGTACTCTCAAGTAAAGGTAAGATATTTATGGGAAAATGAAAATCTCTTGGAGTACCAAGAAATGCACTTGCTATTTTTTCTAACCTCTCAACTATCTCCATCATATTTGGGCGTTGTTGTGGTAGCTCCCTTGTGCAAACCAACCCTACTTGCATAAGTTGAGTAAGGCATGTTGATATCATTCCTTTATCCAACTCATTAACATCTCTAAGTAGTTGGTTGTCCACTACTTCTTCGATTTTATTTGGAAAGGCCATACTTGCCCATTTTGGTAGATTAATACCTTCTACAAACATGGTATTTGTTGGTCTCTTCCTTGTCAACAATTCTAAAAGTAGAACTCCATAGCTATATACATCTCCTTTTGTTGAGATCTTTACACCCACTCCATACTCTACAATGTAATATTACAATTAGTGATTCTCAGTCCATATGAAATAATCATGTAAAATTTAAAAAATAATCAGTGGTAATTATATTGCAATAATACAAAATTTTATACCTGGTGCTAAGTAGCCAATAGAGCCCTTCAGTACACTTGAAGAAGTCAATGAAATCATTGAATTCTCAAATAAGAGTTTTGTAATGCCAAAGTCTGCTATATGTGGAGTCAAATCATCCCCTAATAACACATTACTGGGTTTTAAGTCACAATGAACGACTTGCACAAAGCAATGATGATGTAGATATTCAATTCCTTGTGCTATCTCCTTTGCTATCCTTAGTCGATCACCCAAATTTAATCTACATTCATCTCCTCCCTCAGGATATAGCCATCTCTCTAAGCTTCCATTTGACATGAATGGAAGAACCAATGCTTTAAAATCAAGGTTAGAACATACTGAAATGATTTTAATCACATTGCGGTGCCTGACTCTTTTTAACACATTACATTCTCTTTCAAAACTTTGGAGAGCATTTTCATCCTGCAAATTGAGAACTTTAATAGCAATATTTGTACCATTGTTGAGAATCCCTCTATAAACTGATCCAAAACTACCAACCCCTAACATATTGTCTTGGCTAAACCCACTAGTTGCATGTACAAGTTCTTCATATGAAATCCTTTCATGCCCAATGTTAAGGTCGAAGGTCTTTTGATTTCTATGTCTCATATAGGAAATTAGAAACAATACAAAAGACATGATGAAGATTACAGTGCCAATCACAACTGGTACTATCACCTTTTTGGAGACCAAGAATTGTTTGTGTTTGTAATCAAAACATGGTTGTAATTTAATCCAACTGCCACAAAGGCCAACATTTTTTGAAACTGCTGACTCATTAATTCTTGCAAAAACTCCTCCCTTTGGAACTTCTCCTTTTAAGTTATTTGAAGAGAGATTGATATGCTGAAGCATTTTCATTTCTTGGAAAGCCATTGGGATTCCACCTGACAAATTGTTGCTTGAGAGATCAATAGCTTGAATATTTTTCAAACTTGTAAGTGATGCTGGTATTGGACCATCAAAGGAATTCCATGAAAGATTTAAATATTGCAAGTTTGTGCAACTTGATAGTGCAGTTGGAATTTCACCTGAGAAGTTGTTGAGAGACACATCTATAGCTTGGACCATTACCATTTTACTCGCTATTAAAATAGAACCTTGTAATAAATTGTTGGAAATATTGAAATAAAATTGGAGATTTGCAAGTCCTGCCCATTCAGGAGGTATATGTCCTTCTAATTTGTTGTGAGCCAAGTCCACTATTTCCATAGTGATGCATCTCCCTAAACTAGCAGGTAGTGTCCCTGACAACTGATTGTGATGAAGATCAAGATCTCTTAGTTGTGGAAGATCACCAAGACTTTTTGGAATTTGACCTGAAATCATGTTTTCACTTAATGACAAAAGTCCAAGTCGTTTTGCAAGACCAAAACTTTCCGGAATTCTTCCATCTAAATTGTTTCTACTCAAGTATAACCTTTGAAGATTTGGAAGTTGACTGAGAGCTAATGGAATGGAACCGTTGAAGTGATTGTTAGATAAATCTAATGTTGACAACTTTGTGAGGTTTCCAATTCCACTTGGTATGTTTCCCTCAATTTCATTGTATTGCAATTGCAAATCAAAAAGTTGGCTTGATAGATGGCTAATAGAAGAGGGCAAAATGCCAGTAAGATAATTTTGACCCAATTGTAGATATTCTAGAGAAGAGCAATTAGATAAGGCTATTAGAAAAGACAAGCCACTAGATCCGCTCACAAGATGATTATCCCATAAAAGAAGGTCTTTAAGTTGGACTAATTTTCCTAACTCCAAGGGAATGTGGCCAATTAATTGGTTCGTATCTAGTTGCAAAATTTGGATAAGAGTACAATTGGAAATGGAATTAGGAATCACTCCTGTCAAGTTGTTGGTGTCAAGTTGAAGTACTCTAAGTCGAGTAAGCATACCCAATTCATCAGGAATAATACCATGGAGTTTGTTTTCCTGCAATTCTAAGTCAACTAAAGACGATAGATTTCCTAGGGAAGGTGGGATAGTGCCTGTCAATTGATTTGCTTCTAAATAAAGGACCTCTAAATGTGAAAGAAGGTCAAGTTGGAAAGGTATACTACCACTCAAAAGATTAAAGGACAATATGAGTCTTTGCAAAGAATGACAGTCAGCTAGAGTGGAGGGAATGGGGCCTTCCAATTTATTCCTAGACAATCTAAGTATTCTGAGGCGAAAAAGCCTTCCTAGCTGAGAAGGAATTTGGCCTTGAAAGCTGTTAGTCTTGAGAGCAAGTACTCTAAGAAAAGAGAGATTGCCAAGGAAAGGAGAAATGGGGCCCACTAATGACATACCTGTGAGATTCAAGGAAACTACGCGTTGATGACGAGAACAGCAGGCAACACCAGTCCAGTTGCAAAAGGAATGATGAGGAGACCAATCGAGCAAATAATTGTTGGGGTCGAGAGAAAGTGAACGCTTAAAAGACAGAAGAGCTTCTTCATCAGAAGCAGCAGAATGGAAAGAAATAGAACAAGGTAGTGCAGAGAGAAACAAGAGTAGGAGGGAAGAGAGCAAAGCCATCCTTATCTTCATTTTGATGTGTACTGAACTCAGAAATAAATAAGTGAGAAATATAAAGCTTTCCAAGCCTGTGTGTTGTTCGCAGGCTCTCCGAAACGTTATTAAATAGCTGCGAAGGCTTGTGCAATGGTGCAAAGTCTTGTTTTTGGCGGCCACTTGGATAACAAGGTCTACGCTGGTCAATTGTCTGCACTGGACAGAGGGTTTCAATCCTCGTGACTAAAACTTTCGGTTCTCTGAATGCCGTGAATAAAGCGCTTGGGTCGTGTATGACGTGACTATTTTTTGTTTGACATCCACGCGTTGATTTTGTGTGGTGCGGTGCTGTTATCTTTCGAAGCCTCTGTGTTGTCAATCACGAGTGTTACATTATAAAGTGAGGGAGAAGTGAAATTTTCTACTCACCTAGTTGGTAGTAGTCTATTATGCATTTAAGAGGGGCATGAATTTCATCTTGAGTGTTGTATGAGAATTTGTTTTGTAGTGGTAACATTTATGAAAGGATTGAATCTTTTCATGTGCTCTTAAAACAATGTCCATCATTTCATTTTCACACAAAGTGACCTTTTTTTGAAGAGGAGACATCCACTCATTGATTTTGTGTGGTGTGCAATTTTTTTATCATTTTAAACTTCTAAAAATATATATTAAATACTAAACATAAAAGTGTTTTATTGATGAAAACATTATTTAAATTTTTTTGTATCTTGATTATTATTTTTTATATAAGTAATGTAATAAATTAAAAAATAAATGATAAATGATAAAATTGATTTATTGATAAAAAAATTATAATAAAGATAATTAAAATAGTAAGAAATAATATTACAAAGTAAGAATGAAGTGAACTTTTTATATTTGTAAAAAAAAATTAGATAAAAAGGAATAGTAAAATTATTAATAATTTATTAGAAAAAACTAGTGTAAAGATAAAGTAGCATAGATATATTATTTTAGTATACTATTTCAAATTATAAATTAGGAATCTCTAAGGTTAGCTTAACTTAATCTAATTAAATTTATACACATAAGTATAAATTAACTTGGACTAACACATAATAAATGGAGGAATGCTACTTTGAAAAATGTACATATTGTTCTACAAAAAAAAGTAAGAAAGATATGTGTACAATTTAACTTTCAAATGTGTTCCACCTCTCAAAGAAAATATTCCTCTTCTACTCACCTAGTTCGTAGGGGTCTATTATGAATTGAAGAGAGATGCGAAATTCATCTTAAGTGTCATGGGGTGTGGTATGGGAATTTGTTTCGTAGTGATAGCATTTAAGAAAGGATTGAATTTTTTTTGTAGTGGTAGCATTTAAGAAATGACTAAATTTGTTCATGTTCTCACTCTTGACTTAAAATAAAGTCCATCATTTTATTCTCACACAAAGTGACTTTTTTTTTTTAAGATTAGAAGACATTCGCATGTTGATTTTGTGTGGTGCATAGTGATTTTATCTTTTAGATTTTTTTTATTAAATACTAAACATAAAATTGATTTATCAATGACAACATTTTTAAAAAAGTTTTGTATTTTTAAAACACAAAACTTTCCAAGCTTATCTGTTGTTCGCAGGCTCTAAAAATCTTACTAAATAGCTATGAAACCATGTGCAATGGTGAAAATTGTTTTGTTTTTCCTCACCACTTATATAAAAAAAAGTCTACGAACATAAAAGAAAATAGGACAAAACTTAGGAGGTGATAAATAAATAGGAGATATGTGCACTTCATCATGTACAAGATGTGCACATTGTGATACCTTGTACAATTTTGGAATTGAATTGGTACCAATTTCAATGTCTACTTGTGTTGTGGAAAACTTGTGATAGTGTGAATGCATTATGATGGTTTATTTTTCCAATTGCAATTTTCATTAATTCAAAGGTTGATTCAATGAATATTAATAAGATATGATACATTTTATGAATCAATAAATTTGGGAAAGGAAGAGGGGAAAATTCCAATTAAATTTATTGGAGGTAACATTTTATTAGTTCTATTAGTTTATTACAAATTAAAATTATTTCTTCAGTTGGAGAAAATTAATTAAAATTATTAAATTTTTAATTAAATTAGGAACATGAAACAATTCATTTGTTTAGAATAAAATTAAATGAAATTACTCATTCTATATCTCTAGATATGATTAAAAAATTTAGATTATGTAATAAAAGTTTATTCTATAAAAGAAAATAATTAAGCAAGTTATGTCATTCGCTAAATGTTATTGCAAAAGGGGGTAAGTGCACAAATATGGGGGACCAAAAAGGGGTCTTAAGTGGCCACCTTTTTTTGAAATCAAGAAAGACTGACCTTGTATGAGAAATTGAAGATAGTTATACTCCAAATATGAAGATGCAACAAAAAAAAGATTCATAGTGCTCTGAATCTACTTTCTAAACTACCTTTTTTTTAAATGGTAGAAATTAAGGGATTCAAAAAAGGGGGTCACACAAATTGGTCCTATTTTTTTAAAATAACATAACATAGCATCTGGGGTGCCCCCCCTAAAATGTTAACTTTTTTTAGTATTTCAAAAATTTATTTTTTGAGAAATTAGCTAACACCATATAGTGTATCCCTAATTTTTTTGTTGGTATTTTAATGAATATATGATATTTTACTAATTTTCAAACTTGACACATCTTGAAAAACATAAAATTGAGTGTGCTCCCCACTAAATTTTTTAAAATTAATTAAAAATATATATTTTTTAATGGAGTATAGTCTCTAAAAATGTAATTTATTTGAAATTTTGATGAACGATTAAAAAATAAAGTCAAAAATACTAAACATTGGTTTTTGACAAAAAATAGATACACTAGCAAAATAAATTAAAGATGAAAACATTAACATACTCAAAACGTGAAAAAAAATTACATGGTTAGATAACTAAGAGAGAGATTAACATTATCATGGTGTTTTTTGACTTGACATTGAAACACATGCAAACCTGATGGGGAGCATGCTTGAGATTATGTCATTTTTTTTAGAATTTGCAAAAACATGTCTTTAGACATTGGAAACTTAGTCCAAGCCTTTGGGTTGGAAGCCTAATGTAAATCCAATCCAAAGTCTTGGAAATTCCCAAAGCAAAAAAAACACAAGCACGTTATAAGTGCTCGTGTTATGTCAAAGAAAAACATAATGCGAGCGTGTTATAATGTGCTTGTGTTATGCTTTGATTAGTATATTTTTATCCCAAACATTATGTGATTTCACATAACATGAGCGTGTTATAAAATGCTCATGTTATGCTTCACTAAGTATATTTATCTCCCTCATGTTATCTATCTCTACCACTCTTTATCGATCCTTCCCTCTCTCCATCCCTATGTTATCTCAATCCCACTCTCTATTGATCCTTCCCTCTCTCCATCCCTTTGTTCTCTCTCTCCCACTCTCTATTGATCCTTCTCTCTCTCTCTCTCTCCATCCCTATGTGCTCTCTCTCTCTCTCTCTCTCTCTCTCTCTCTCTCTCTCTCTCTCTCTCTCTCTCTCTCTCTCTCTCTCTCCCCCCCCTCCCTCTTTAGGTCTCTCCCTCTTTACGTCTCTCTTTTTTTCTTCTCTCTCCCCTCTCTAGGTCATTACCTCTTGATTTTTCAATTTAGGGTATAGATTTTAAGATTGAGGGTATAAGGTTTAGGTTTGAGGGCTTAGTGTATAGCCTTTAGGGCCTATGGTTGAGGGATAGTGTTTAATATTTAGGGTATAGGGTTGAGTGTTTATGGTAATGGTTTAGGGTATTGGGTGTAGGGTCAAGGGTATATGGTTTATGGAGGGTATAAGGCATAGAGTTGAGAGTGTAGGGTTTAGGGTTGAGGGTATGAGCTGACTGTATTGGGTATAAAGCATAGGGTATAGGGTATAAGGTCTAGCGTATAGGGTTGAGGGTTGAGGATATTGGGTATAGTGTCTAGGGTATAGGGTTTACGGGTTAGGGTATAAGGTATAGGGTTGATGGTATGGAGTTTATGGTTGAGGATAAATAACATATAGGCTTTAGGGCCCAAAGTTAAGGGATGGTATTTAGGGTTGAGGGTATATGTTTGAGTGTCTAGGGTATAGAGTTTAGGGTTTAGGGTCAAGGTTACTAGGTATAGGGTCAAGGATATAGGGTTTATAATGGATGGGATAAGGTTGAGGGTGTATATAGGGACATATGTGTATTATGTGATAGAGGATTGTATCTCACATATAGTAATAAAGGGCTTATCTATCATTTAAGTCTTTGGTGGATAGATATCAACAAATAGGATTAATGTTAAATATAATGCAGTCAAATATTTTGTGTAGTGTTCACAACAACAATTCATAATTATCAAAGTTATTCATTTCAAAGACAACCCAATTAGTTTGCAACAATATTTGTTCTTCCTTCTTATGATCAATGTTGAGATGAAAATATTTGAGGTAACTATACCATCTTTGATGTTGATTGTTCTACAAAATTTCTTATATTTATATAAATTTAAGAGGCTTATGATCTATGTGAATAGTTTTTTTTTTTTTTTCCCAAGATATAATAATTTCATGTTATTTGTAGACCCCAACAATGTATATAACTCCTTGTCATACATGGGGTGTCTATACATAGAATTATATAAAATCCCACTACATGTTAAGCAATTAGATAACCATATTTAGTACCAAAAATACTCCAAGTGCATATTTGGAGGCATCAACCTCTATTTTAAAGGACTAGTGTACCCATTTGAAAAATCCATTTAGATTTGAAGGTATTTCACACATAAACAATTATTCAAGGGTAACTTGGTGGTACCCAATATGTAGTGAAAAAATTAGCACCCTTAGGTTGATCAAAGAGGCCATCAATGCAAGGAGTTGGATACTTCTATTTGTAGACACTAAAAAATTATCCTCATACTTATCCTACTTTTTTTCTATTAATTAAATGGATATTGTTATTTGTTTAATTAATTCATTTAATATCTTTCTTCCATTCATTCATTAATTCATTTAAATCATATCCATATTATAAGAATTTAACCATTTGTGTAATCAGCCATTTATCCATAAATCATTTCATATTGCTCCATTTGCATAATCATTAAATTATCCATGCATTAAAATCATTATTTAATCATTCATCTAAATTCACAAATCATTAAATCATTTAATCTTTATCCAATTGCATATTTCATTAAACTATTTGCATACATAAATCCATTTAAATCATTCATTAATTCACAAATACATCTTCATTCTAAGCTTTTAACCTACATTATATAATAAAATCCATCCATTATCTCTCTCTCATTTCAATTAATTTCAATTCATTGCAATATGCATTTTCTCACTTCAATCATTTATCCCACATTCTTCCTGAAATATGGATCTTTCCCATGAGGACCTCCTCTATACCGTTCATCACAACTTCTTGTTGCACTTGTGCTCATAAAAATCTGAGAGCATCAAATGCATAAACCAAGATCATGGTGAATAGGAAAAAAATGGAGCTGATTTGCTTTTGAAGGCATTTGATTTAGTTTTTGCATAGTTTAGTTTGGATTTTGCAGGTGTTTTTATTTAAGAAATGCTTCATTGATGTTATGTTGAAATATTGATTTGGGGTTTGATAGATTAAATCAGTTTTTCAATTTTCAGCATAAACAAAATGGTGAACTAGGTTGAATGCTTTTTTCAAAATTATTTTGCAACAATATTGCATGGTTGAATTCTATTGAATCTAAATAATTTGCAACATTTAGTAATATTCTCCAATATTTTGTGTGATAAGATGTTCATTCTCCTCTTATTTAGTGCTGATTTGGTGTGATCACGTTTCTTTGGGGCCTCTTTGCAAAATATTTATCTAGTTCCTCTAAGCTTTCACATTTTGCATGCATAATATTTTGTATGAATTTTCAATAAGATTTTGCGTATATATTTGTTGGTGACATATGCTTTCACATTTTGCATGAAGTTTCCTTTTAATTTAGACCTAAGTTTAGAATTAATTTTAATTTAGATTTAACTTCTAATTTAGATTTAACTTTTAATTTAGGTTGTAAATTTTATTTAGATTTTAACTTTTAATCTAGCTTTTAATTTTTAATTTTAATATAGCTTTTAGTTTTTAATTTAGATTTAGCTTTTAATTTTTTAAATTTAGCTTTTAAGCTTTTAATTTAGATCTAATTTCTAATTTAGATTTAGCTTTTTAATTTAGATTTAATTTAGAATGTAGAGCTAATTTTAATTTAGATTTAATTTAATTTTATAGTTTAGAATTTAGATTTAATTTTAGATTAACTTTTAAGCTTTTAATTTAATTTAATTTTTTTTTTTTTTTTTAATTTTAGATTAGTTTTTAATTTTACATTAGTTTTTAATTTATACTAATTTTAATTTTAGATTAATTCTTAATCTAGATTAGTTTCTAATTTTAGATTAATTTTTAATTTAGATTGACTTTTGATTTAGATTAATTTTTAATTCTAGATTAATTTTTAATCTAGATTAGTTTCTAATTTTAGATTAGTTCTTAATTTAGAATTAATTTTAATTGTAGATTAATTTTCAATTTAGTTTTTAATTTAGATTAGCTTTAATTTTAGATTAGTTTCTAATTTAGATTAATTTATTTTTCCTTCATAACTTAATTGTTGTTTCTATGGCTAATGATTGGTTTTTCTATTGCAGGTTCGCATGTAAGAGATTTGAAAAGTGAAAAAAATAAAACACATGTTTGTTGAAGAATGAAAATAAAAAAACTACTAATGACATGTGGTGTAGGATGTTTTCTGAAGACTTGATCTTTAAAACCAACTGTCTTTTAGTATAGAAAACACTCCGATTGATGCTTAAAAAGAACAATTGTCTTCTTTCATATAGATTTAACTAGGAGGTTAATGAACACTGTTTGCTATGCTTGAAGGGGTGGTAGGTATTGTGTTCTCACCTTGTGCAAACTTGGTGACTAGAGAGCCATACCCATCCACTTTTGTGTTTACCTCTTAGAGGGTCGGCCTTGGTGGGAAAAAGTACTCACCCCAAGGGAATGACCCAACCTATAACAGGCTAAAGCCAAGCTACTCCCAATCGGTATATAAATTTGAATGTTGAGGAAATCTCAGCATTACGGGCGTTGCTATAGACAAGCAAGTGATTCTCCTTATAGGAGTTAATCTTGCCTCTTGTGTGGCCACCTTAATCAGTTCCTTGATTAAAAAAAAATTGTTTAGATTTCCAAAATCCTTCTATTTGTTGGCATAGGAGGTCAAACCTCTAAATTCATCCCACATACTCACATTTCTTAGTAGAGATGAAGAGTTTGTTGTGGAATATTCATGAGAACTCGAAGCTTGGTTGACTCAGAGAAGTGAGTGTTGTGGAGGGGAGCCAGTGTGGCCAAGCTTCTAAGTCATCCGCTAAGAATAAGTGCGATTGGAGAAATCCAAGTGGGAACCTAGAAAATATTGTCCTGGCCAGCCATAGGTTGTGCTTGTCTTCAAGCCAAGTCAAAATATTCATTTACTGTGCTTTCGTGTTTGAACTGTATTCTTGTCACAACCATTTTCAATCACACTCAAACATCATCACCTATCATAACCTTTGGGTCTCATGCTTCATCCATCATAATAATAATCCCTAAACCTCCATAAGCTTCCCAAAATTTCACTAATCATCTCTAAGCATCCCTAAAAACCTCAAAAAATTCCTAAAACCATCAACCAAACATGTCTAACCGCTATCCTCTATATTCATCCCTGACCTATGAGTGAAACCAAAGGATTGAATATTTTGACCATCGTTTGGAAGAGCTTGAAAAATAACTAGAATCTAACATTTAAATGAAGTGATGCAATCATCTCATGAAAATCCTTTATCACCACCAAAAACTACATCATCCAAGTTCAATGTTTTTGAATTTTTGCAAAGGCTAAATGAGAAACCAAAATCTAAGTCATCAAACACAAATAATACTTAGTAATCTACCATGTCATGCATCTATCTTCATCTTCCATAAGACAAAATAAACCTCACGAGTCTTTCACCCAAGTTAACAAATCTATCCAACCATCATCTCCCATCATACCATCTACATACAATGATTCATGTAAATCTCTTAGTCCAAAGCATGTTAGCATAGACTCCCCTACACATCAAGATTAAAGCATTCTTTCCACTCCATCCAATGATACCAAAAATCTCCAATGCTCTCCAATCTTTGACCAAGATCCCATCTCTCAAGAACCTCATGATGATCACCTTATCTCTTTTTGTTTCATCCAAGATGATCCCCTTCCATCTCAAGAGAAAAGTATCCTCCTGAGTTCTCCTTCCACCTCATCTAATGAATCCATACCATCTCATGATTCCATTACATCCCAAGAGCATGATATTTCTTCCATCATTTCCAATGATGTCCTACCATATGATGATCAAGATATGCTTTCCATAAAATCTCAGGATTCCCTTCCTCATCAAGATCAATATATACCTCCATTCAAGGATACCCTTTCATTCCATGATGATTTTCATCCTTCTCATGATCAATATATGCCTTTCATACCACTTCATGATGATCCCATACCTAATAAAGAGCAATCTACTCCATCTCGTACACCTCGTGATCCTTTTCCAAGTCAAGATCAAAGTACCCCATCATCCTCATGTCAAGATCCTATCATTCATCATGAATCCCCTCATGCTCACAATCCTCCACAAGAGTCTATCTGTAAGGTCACCTGATTGATTCTCATTAGTGCGCCCAAGGATGGCTGACGATTGGATGTTTGACATTGTATTGAATATGAGGATGTTAATTTTAAACCATGTGATAATGCTTTTAAAGTAAAATTATTCTTATGTCATAATAGTTAATGGAAAGATAAGAAATTCTAATAGTTATATTATTAGTTGACTTAAATAAATAAATTTGACTTTAAGAATATCTACATAGAAATCAAGGTATATGTGAATAGTAAATATCATATAAGATTTTAATAAATGTTATGACATATACCCTATATGAACTAAAGATAGCATATATGGATGTGAAGAAAATATTCTTACATGGTGGTCTAGAAAATAAATAAAGAGATTAAAATTTAAGTTGATACTTATGCTTATGTATTAGTGATTAAACATGGATGCATCCTTATTTCTAAAGTTTGAGTGATCAAACAAATAATAATTTAAATAATGTTGGGTTATGGATGAAATAATAATGTTGCATCAAATCATAGACAATTTGATGACAACCAATACAATGTTAATATTAAGTATTAGAAATAATATTATCAATAGTATTAAATATTATTATAAGAGAACATAATTTTAATAACATTGATGAGTAAAATTTAATAATAATATTAAAAGGAAAATTAAAATTAATGTTATTAAGATATTAATATTCAAGTTAGTAGAATTTACTTTAATGGAGATAACTTGTAAGTATTTTGCTCGCACTTCAAAGTAAACAGCATATCAACTTTAATTATATCTAGTTTAATTATTTCACTGGCTGATGGTTGCAATAAATGGTGAACTGTGTCGTAAATAGTAAAATAATATGAGCTCAAGAGTAAAAAGATGTCAAAGAAATTAAAAGCACCAGTATGGGTGCCTTGGAAGACATCAAAGAAATTAAAAGTGCCAGTATGGGTGCCTTGGAAGTGGGATGGGCATCCATCAAAGCTTCATACTAAATGAAAGGAAATGATGATTGTTTAGGGAGGGGTGAAAAGGATGGCCCTGCATTTATTGACAGATGGTGTGCCATGTCTATGCCTCCACTTTCTGCATACATATCTGCCTAGGCAGTTGCAACTATAACATCTGAAAATATAACTTTGTTCTTTATGCATTAATAATGGAGGGTGTTGCCCCGGTAGATAATAGTTCTGCACAAGAAACAATTGGGTACGCTACCAGTGTTGTAGTGCTCGCTACATAGTTCTCTCTGTAGGGTTAAAACAACTTGATTCTGAAAGAAGCGTTGAAAAGAAGGTTGTCGATTGAAAGAAAGAAATTGCAAAGAAGCTCGGTCGCCCATTCGTCAAGACAAACCCTTATGAGTCTGATTTTGTTAGGTTGAGAAAAGTAGGGGTTTCAACGTCTCAAGAGTGAATTGAGTAGTGCCCATGTTATTTTTGGGAAATATGGTGCTAGGTATTGGAAATTGAATTGGAATGGCAGTGGTTTAATTTGAACAAAATCCTTTTAACTGTGAAATCTTGTTGAAAATGTCTCTCTATTTTCCTATTGTTATGAAAAAGTATCTGAATTTGCTACTATAAATAAAGTTTTGCTAATGCAAAAGTGGAAAGTAGTTTCCCAGCCATCTAAGCCTAATATTGAGCTCAACCTCCTCCTCATAGCTTGAAGTTGAAGTTGATGTGGTTTTCTAAAGTGTAGAATCTTGAGATGGAAGCATCAGCCTGCACATTCTACCCATCTATTCTCACAGGCAATGTTGACACCACAATCTGAATTGTGCAGAATGTATTGGGACAATGAAAGGCACTGACATTCTATTTTGTACATGCCCCCTTCACATGATTCCATGAAAAAAAAAGAGGAATGCACCAGACAAATATGAGTTGTGACCATTGTAATGCCGTGGAGCTAAGCACGTCAACTAAAAGAAGAGATTTGGATTTGGGTGATGCATTTTTCTGAAGATTTGTATGGGTAAAAATTACTACTAGTTTTCTTGGAGGATGAATAATCTTGAGGTAAGTCACTCACCATTATCCTAATTAAAGAAAATATATATATATAGATATAATAATAATAAGGGGGGGAAGAAAAAAAATGACAATCTGT
Source organism: Sequoia sempervirens (assembly GCA_007258455.2). Taxonomy (NCBI): domain Eukaryota; kingdom Viridiplantae; phylum Streptophyta; class Pinopsida; order Cupressales; family Cupressaceae; genus Sequoia; species Sequoia sempervirens. The sequence goes on along the minus strand of VDFB02358134.1, from coordinate 20,905,937 downwards.
GAATGAGGAAATCACTTTTTGTTGTGTTTTATTTCATTCTGTTAAATGAAATCCTAAGGCTTTGGACAGAAGTAACTGAAACTAAGGATTTTTTAGTACTTCATGTTAAAGATATTTTTCAGATAGTGCAGCCAAAGTTATCCTTGTCCTCAACACAATAACTCGTCTTCATTATTAGAGATAGAAAGAGAAGTACTTTCAAACATAAATGTTAAACAAATTTCTTAAAAAATATATATATTAATTAGAAATTATTAATGTTGTCATGTTTCTGCATGTTAAAGAATTGAGATATTGTTATGAAACATGTTGAATATAAAGTTATTAAAAAAGAAACCTTAAGAAACTGTAACTAAAGGAGTGCTTTTGCGAAATTTTAAGGTTTGAGACAATTTAAAATTATTTGGATAGAAAAAAGAAAAGAAAAATCTTTTGCAGAAAATATATTAAAAAAAATTATAGCTATTAAAGTGCAGTTATAATGAAATGTAATGCCCCACCACACAACCCTAGAGGAAGTTGCAATTCACTACTTTAATGCACCAATTTTTTTTTTTTAAGTACAAATATCATGTAAGATGAATACACATTGCCAAGAACCTCCAAGGCCACGAGACAAAGATTACTTTAAAACCCAAACAACAACAAACATTAATATAAACTAAAACATTAATCACTTAAGGAAATGAGACAACATACATTCCATTCAAGATAAATTACAACAAGGATAATAAATACCTCAAGATTCCAATTAACAACATTTAAACAATATGATTACAACACTCATTCCCCGAATGAGGTAAATCCAATAATCATGATTACAATTTACAAATTCCACCTCGATAACAAATGAGGGGTAATAAAATAAAGATCAACTAAAAAGAACGAAGCCAGAAAAGCAACTGCATCTAACGAGCTCTCCAACTAGAAATCACGACCACACGAACAAGAAGAAGTACCAACGGATTAAGATGCATGCCACCTGACCATGTGGAACCCAAAGGCCCCACTCCCTCCATGCTAGGAGATAGTAACAAGGATTTCCTAGATAAGACCATCTACCACTAGACACAGGCTAACACAAAAATTGAACTGCAAACAAGAACATATACCATGCATCACTTAATATCAGGGTTACAATGCTTCCAGAGTACAAAATTGAGTACAATCACTACACAAAATAAACCAATGGTACAACACCATACCGACTGCTTGTCATAGGAGGAGTGTCATCACAAAGGTTGCATGGGATCTCATGGCAAGTCTTCCTAGGTCCTGGCCCCCCTCTAGGGATATCCTGGAAACCTCAACCGACTCCCGGCCCCACATACACACCAGAGCGGAATCGATTATCTCTCGTAAAGACAAGATAATGATCTTTCCATTCCAGACCTTCTTGACTCATCTCAAGTCTCGTACAAGCCCTTGAGCCAATGAGCGAGGCTAAATTATCTTATTAATGTTCAAAGCTACTCTATCCCTAGTATAAGTTATTTTAATTTTCACTTAGTTAACTGACTCTCACACGAGTTATTCTAGAACCACTTTGGGCCCAGGGCTCATTTGAAAGCCACTTCCCTATCAACAACACATAACTCAACCACATGCCAAGGGTAGCCAATGCACTAACACATCACGCATAATCAAAACACCTCAACAGGTAACACATCACTATAGATGTACCAAAATGTAACCAAAGTGTGCACTACCCAAGGCTAACACAAGGTTGACTAACATAATGATGACCCACATAACGAACTAAAAACAAGACTCAACCTTTAATCACAAGGTCACACAACCCGTACGAAGAACTGGGTTTCCACTGATACAAGACTCATGCTCTACCCAAGAAAGACAATAACCAATCACCAGGGCAACAATCATCATCTCAATAAACACAACTGGAAGACTTACATGATCAACAAGAAATGACTTAAAGTCAACAATCATATAATCACACGTTCTTTAAATGACTAAAGATGTAATTTTGACAAACAAACTTTTCTCATAACACAGAAACCAAAGTACATAACAAAGGATGACTCACGTATAACCACCCATACCAATAAATGAACCCATATCTGGAAGACTCTCAAAACATTCACTCTCATTCCACAACATCGAAGGCGAACAATTAAACACTGAAAACATTTCAGACAAATAGGTAAGCTAATGTTCAGATTTCCTAAATCCAGTCAAACATAGATTTCATGACTTGCATTTATCCAATCAATTGATCCCATTTCTTTTCACGACATTGAAATATTTAAAGAAAAGATCATTTACTCTAAATTTCATAACCATATTCATAATCAAAACACTTTAATAATGCAGCTATCTGGTTAAAATTTAAATCAACCGTTCTCTCTAAGTTTCATGATCACATACTATAGATAAATCACTTGATTAATAAATCATTTAGATTAATTAATAAGTTCATCCTTTACTCTCAGTTCCACAATCATATTCTATAATTAACAGCTTAAAAAAATAAACATTTAGATTAAATAATTCAATCTTGATTTCAACTTAGCATTAAATAAATCAACTAAATCTTATCTCTACTTGAATTCAATTATATTCTAAAACAAATATACCTAATAGTGAGTTAAGCATGTTGACCACTTAAGGAGTTAAAACCAATAATTATATTTTGTTTCTCAATCACATATCTTAATAAAAATCAACCTTTGAAGTATAATCATTTGATTATTTAAAATCTCCTTCTTTTTTTTTCAATACATCATTTGACTATTAAAAAATTCAACGTTCTAAATAATTCTTCTGAATATAGAATCTACTTTTGCTTCGATTATGTAACAATTTCATCCTAAGATGATCTATATTTTAAATTTGTCTATTTAATTTCATTTGCCTCAGTTATCCATAATAATCAAAATCAAATTATAAATAAATCCAACATTTGACAATAAAGTCGTCTGATTTGAATAAGACATTCGTTAACTCTAAGTTTCACTAACATATTCAAACTCAAGATATTTTAATAAATAATATTTAAATTAAATCACTTAATCCATTTTGCAACATAGGATACTCAATCAACTAAAATCAATATTTCAAATAAAACATTAGATTTTCTAAACTCCACTCTTGCCTCTAATAGCATGACGATAATCATCTTAATACATTTGAATTATGATACCCCTTAGCGCATCTATTAAAATAAAGTACCAATGCGATATCCATACAATTAAATATAAAAGCATATTATCATGGTTATTTATAAATAAATATTCAATGTACGTATATACCTTCATATACAAATATATTTGATTTAAACAACTATTATTTTAACAAATAATTAAAACACCCATTAATTAAAATATATCAAATAATTTATATATATTTCAATTAATCATCTTTAAAATCCTTATGATTTAACATATATAAGTAAAATATATTTTAACTTATACAAATTCATTTAATTTAATATATATTAAATATATTATATTTTATTTAATATATAATATTAAATATTATAAATAATTATATAAAATATAATATAAAATAATATCCATAAATTTCAAATTGAAATTAAAGTAATTTTGAAATTATAAAAGACAGGCAAAAAGGGCCGAAGCCCAGGGCACGCAGCCCCTACCTCTCGCCGGGCGGCGGTGGCTATGTGCAAAGCACACGCGCCGCCTCCCTGCAGGCGGCGGTGGCTGTGTGTTCACACACAGCCCACCCCCCGCCGGGCGGCGACAGCTGTGTGTTCACACACAGCCCGCCCCCCATCGGGCGGCGTCGGCGGCGGCGGCGGTGGGGGTTGGCCTCCCCAGCCACCCTAAAATAAAATTTATTTTATTTGCATTTATAAATCCAACAAATTCCCCCACAAAATATCCATTAAGAATTTCACAAAAAGAATAAACCAGGGTATTTTCCAGAAATTTAACAAATGGAAACCCTAATATTTTTAAAATGAATTTGTGGGTTTTATTGAGCAAATTCCCAACAAAATCTTGTAACAAAACAATGGATTTTTCATCACAAGCATAGGGTTTAGATTTCTGTTTTGACAACAAGACTCTTGTGGTTTTCATTTCATTTTTCCATTGTTGATTCTAGTTTTGGTTTTCTTTTCAAAATCTCAACACAAAATGCAAGTTTTCAAACAAATAACCCATGGTTTTCATTGGATTCAAACAACATTTCAAGATTTCTAAATAGCATGAAGAGAATCTAATCTATTTTCAAAATGGACAAGCAAGGATAAGAGGAACCTGTTTTCTTCCTCCAAAACTTGAAGCCTTCAAACATGGAGTTCTCCAATTCCTCCATTGAATCCATCCCAAGCCAAAATCTCCACCTCCTTCACAATCCAAGTAAAACCACCAAAAAAATTCTCCATCCAAGTTGAAAACCCCTCCTTTCAAAATGAACAAAAATCCCCTAAAAATAGAGTTTCCCCCAAATTATTCTCAAATTGAAATTGAAATTTTTATTTCCATTTCCAAATTCAACAACAAATATCTTTTTCCAAAAAGTCAACTATTTCCAAAAATCTCTTTTTTTACAAAGTCATTGCATTTTTGAAACATTTGAACTTTAAATAACTTAAAACAAAATTCTATTTTCCAAATAAAATGTAATACCTTTTAATTTTTAATTTTTTCTTTTCAATAAAAGAATTTAAAACTTTTAACACTTTTAATTCGAAAGAAATAACTTAATCAATTCACACAATTAATTTAATTAATCAATAAAATAAATCTAATCCAAGATTATATTATTTTATTAATTAAATTAAATTAATTAATAAAGTAAATAACATTCATAGCATTACAACCAATTACATTTAAGCCACATATTAACAACACAAGCCATTATAACTTGAATTTAATTAAAGATCAAGGTGATCTGGGCAACATGAAACAACCAAACCCGACTACAACCCGACGACACACGGTGACTAGGGTAACGACTTGACACAGAAAACCTAGCTACTATTTCCCAATTAATTTCCGTTAGTCAATGGACACACTCAAACCTGGAAACCAGGTGGAGTCGATGTCATGTACCTGCCAACCTGCAACAAAGAACATGTCAAACATGCATATATACATAATATGATCAATCAAACCGTGAAGAGGAAATCTCAGAATCGTAGGGCACTCGCAAGCGAGTGATACAATCCCGTCCCCTTCACCAATACAATATCACTAACTGACTCATCTAACATCAATAACATGATCAACAACATAAAACAACGTTAAATCAAATATCTTGTAAGTTAATCCAAAACATGCCATAAGGGTAACATCAGGATAACATCACATCAAAATATAACATCCACATTATATAACAATTGCAATCAAAAGCAACCTAGTTCCAAAGTCAAAGCATAATTAGACACAATCGTCACATCATGATATAACATGCGCATCACTAAACAGTTCATGATCAAACAATCACTAAGTTCACAGTCACATCATAAGCATAATCAAACATTACCAAGAAAACAGTGCTGATCCAAATATCCAAAACGGAGGGGTGTTACATCAAATGGTAGATAGTTATGCTACATTTTTGTTGCTATATATCGGTTGATGAGATGGATAGCTGAGTCATTTAGTCTATAGCTGATAGAAGTGGGATTAAATGTTGAAGGTGGGTAAGGCTACTGGAGATAAATTAAGAGCTAAGTCATCATTTACAATAAACTTCTAGTCCTTAGAGCATTTATTATTTGCATTTGTATCCAATTCTTCAGTTCACATATACAGTTTTAAGGTTCATCCTTCTAAATAATAATGGGTTGAGTGTGTAACTAGTTTACACCATATCAACATAAGATCTTTGTCTGTCCAATCATGAGTTCTCCTCTGTTATTGCTTTTATGGTTGAGATGATCAGTTGGTAGATTTTGAAGTTGTGATAGAAGCTATTCTTCCATACTTTCTTTATTGGTTTGAGGATTATTTGAACACCTCAGCTCTTTATATTGTCTTTCACCTGATTTATCATCTTCAATTTCTATCGTGGTTGGAACCTCTTGCTGTTAGTATTTTAGTGACATCTCATTATTCCCTTCCATGTTTTGTCAAAAAAATAAAATAATTAAAACTGTATTTGTTACAGCCCTTATACTTGTAAGTTGTAAGATATATGTTCTTTATTTGGCTACTTTTAGATGCACATATTTAAATATTTGAAATACCATATTATAAATGGATTATATCCACTATGGTTTCCTTCAAATAATAGAGATGGTTTTAAGTTTTAACAAATAATTGCTTGTGTGACTTTATCTTTTGTTCTGATTAGTCATCACTGCGACAATCATTAATAAAGAGACATTCCAAAACCTCTAACATGCTCAAAGGATAAGTTTGTGTTGAATGTAGGAATCTGTTGTCATGAATAAAATTATTATTTAAAATCCAAGACTAATCTATTAGGTAGTCTATTGTTCTTCCAACTTGGGTGACCGAGTTTACAATGATAACCCATTATGCTGCCACGCGTTTTATTAAGATTTATGTTGAAATATTATGTCAAGCTTCTGATGTTACTCCTTCCTTTGGAATGTCTTTTGGTAGAATACATTCACAGTTTGGAATGTTTTGTTGTAAGGTGCATTTGAATGTATTTTTTTTCTGATGTTGAACAACCTGAATTAACAGTGCTTAAGTAATAATGTTGATTGCAGATAAAACTGCTCTCATATTTATTGGAATCTTATTAAATGCTTTATGGGTTTTATTCTACTCTTCTTCACCTTTCCAAAACATTTTGAATTGTAAAATTTGGATAAGTTTTATAAAAGTTATGTCTATTTTAGCATTGCTCTATTTGGCTGAAAATCAGCATATTGAAAATTTAATAAATAAATATATGGCAAAAATATGAGAATTGACCTTTATCCTATGTTGTTAATAATGATCTAATAACTCAATTATTACACTAAGAAGCTTAATTGTTCCTTAAATTTAATTATTCATAAGTCTAGCATTCTTGACCAATAGGATTAGCTCAAAGAAGGTCAATAATGTTGTAAGCATCGTTACCTTGCATCATTAGATTTTGTAGTTTCAATTCCTTGGAGATTAGATTATCATTTTGTCTATCATTTACAAATGTTGTTAATATATATATTTCAATATCATTATCATATTGTTGTGACCATCTTGAATGCTCTTTGAATATACTTTCATAGATTAGTAAGTAGGTTAGCAATACATGATTTTATATCATAGGGTTATTAAGTTGTAAGCATTAGTTTGTTTAATTAATACTTGATTATTGAGTTGAAATACATAAGTGCAACAATTTGATATCTATTAGAAGTATACTTGCATTGATTGAATAGGCATGTTCATCTAGAATACATTATCTCTTATGTTTTTTTTTTATGAAATGGAAATAGTGAGATTATTATATGTTTACAAATGGGAATATAGTTCAAGAAGTCTAATGAAAAATATGAGACAATGAGCCATGTACTTACAACATTATTAAATATAACATGACATATATATAGTTTTTTTTTTTTCCATATGAGCACTTCTATTCTTTTGTTCTCCTTTATTTTTTTTGTCAATTATAAGGGTTGAATATTGGGTTTGGGAGTAGATGAGGGTTGTGTGTGCTTCATCTAGTTTTTTTTAGAAAAATTCTTGAGAAATACACTGTGTGGGTCTAGTCATGGTCCTTGACCTTGAATTGTTATTACCTATTATTACAATGCAGAGAGGTGTTAGTGGTTTGTGATTGAAGTTGTTTTCAAGCCATATTTGTAGCCTAGTGATTATATTCCTTGTTATCCAGCCATGTGGGAGATGGTTGAAGTCTAGTTGTCAAACTACGGTGCCTCTGCGAAATATTTACGTAGGCAAGGCCATCAAGTGATGAGCCCCCGAGGCATTAGGTCAGGCCCCTAGGACTATTCTTCTAAGTCTTGTTTGGGACTTGTTATTTTCTCTTGATTCTATAACTACCCATTGGATTTTATAGCTTGTCTTGATGATTATGTGCTAACTACCCATTGACCTTATGTGTGTGCCAAGCCATGTAGACCTTGCAGGTATAGGTATTGGGAGTGAGAGAACTTTGATGCAATGAAACACAAGAGAGGACGAGTAGATAAGAGGTATGTTTCAATGATCCAAAATAAGTAGATATTATTGTTTTAAAAGAAAAGAGAAACTTGTATCTATATTTACTTGTAACTAATGAGATCAATGTCTATTGACTTAATTATTGTAGTATGTTAGATTCGTTTAAGAAAAAAATAAAAATTATTTGCAATTAGTAGTAATTGTTGAAGACTAGTTAGGATGTTGGTGTTCAATTGGTGTGTAAATTTTTGGCATTAGACTATCACCCCTATTCAAGCTATCCATGAACCCCTTACCTATCAAATGGGTTCCCTCACTTTTATCCAAGGTGGTTTACTCCAAGATCTTGTTATTCCTTCCATATCACATCCACCTCACGATATACTTGCATCTTGTTTCATAAATAATACATATCCCATTCGCAGATGAATGTGTCAAAGTATGAATTACAAAGGAAAAGGATTAGGCCTTCATGAACAAGGTATCCTAGAACCCCTTTATATCCAAGAAAATCCATATTATCATGTCGTTGGTTATACACCTCATGCTCAAGACATTGGTACCCATCATAAGTCTAGATTCCATTAAAATAAACCCAAGTATCCTAGTTCATCAAACCTTCCATCTATCCTAGGTCCTTTTTCTAGTCCATCAAACCTTCCATCTATCCTAGGTCCTTATCCTATTCCATCAAACCTTCCATCTATCCTTGGTCCTTATCATCCAAACCCTAGTCCATCAAACCTTCCATCCATATTGGGGCCTACATCCCTCCATCCCCTATTCATCAAGAACAAAAAAGGCACACATCATTGATTCCCTCTCAAAATTCTACCTACATTAACCCCTCCACAAAACCTCCATCTCATTCATCTTCATCCACCCATCCTATTACTCTTGGAAGCAATTTGGGTGCCAAATGTCAAAAGATTCCATATCAAAATCCACATATATCAAAGGATCAATGTGTCTCCTTGAAGAGACATGCAAAAATAAAAGAAAATCCAATCTGAACCCAAAAGAAAAATCCAAAAGGCCACCAAGGCCCATCAAGTCAAAAGAAAAAAATTCAAAGGCCACAAAGGCCCATAAAGCAAAAAGAAAAATTTCAAAGGCCACAAAGGCCTAAAAAGTGAAAATAAAAGTCAAAAGCTATTTGGATTCCTAAAAGTCTCATAGAAGAAATAAAATCTAAATTGGCATCCAAATTTGTGAATCCAAAAGCTTCCTCCAATTGCCCATCTAAAAAAATGTCACCTTCAGACTCCATTTTTCGTCCATCACTCCACCACCCTTCAAGGTGTGTGTCAATGTTGATATTGCCATCCTTTCCATCTATCCATCAACAAGCCTTCCAACCTCCTATCCATTATCCAACATCCATCCCCCATTACCCCCCTTTAATCCAAACCTTTGCATAAGTCCTTAGCTTCTTCCATCATACCATTATTCTATCAAAATTTATGAGTCTAATCCCCATAATTTTTAGGAATTATTAGAGCACATATTTGAGGGTATTAGTCATGAAACTTGATGCTTTAGTCCTTCCTCCATCTCCCTATCATGCATACATTATCTTCCATATTCATTTATCCCTATCCATATCCTATCTTTGATATTCCTCTTCCACTTTACACTTGGGGGCAAGTGTCGTCCATCCTATCATTCATATCTATTTTCCTCTTTACATTCATCATTTACCTTTCCACCTTTGATCTTGACAAGGTTAAGGATATTCTTGAACATCATACATCTTAATCCTATACACTTTATCCATATTCTATCATTCTATCTAAATGCATCATTTCTTCCCTTCCTTGGTCTTGATGAGGAATAGGGGAAGAATACTTAGGCATTGTGTCCATATCTTATCTAGTTGATCTTGATCATCCTATTCATTATCCTTATCCTTACATTATTCCATATATCTCCTAGCTTATCAAAATCTATGTCCCATTTCCTTCCTTTGTTCTTGATGAGATTAGGGGAAAAATTACAAATACATGCTTTGGATTCACTTTCATAACCTTATGGATTACCATTCCATCATAGTTCACATATTTATCATTTATCCATGATTAAATTACCTCCAATGCTAGTCATCATGTCCCTTTTCAACCTTGAATCTTATCATGCAAATCATATTTGATCCTAGCTAAAAAAAATTATCCAATCCCCATATCTTTTGTCAATCAATCATCAAACAATCATCAATCTTATCATACTTAGAGGAATTAGTGATCCTAAGCACTTACCATCATCATGCTCTATGGAATCAATCATTCCTGGCATCCAATCAACCAACTATTATCATCTTTTGACAAAGGATATGTTGCTTGTGTGACATGTTTTGCAGTGAATCTTTCCTTTTCATCTATCATTTATCCATGGTTGCATTACCTCTATTGTGGAAGATCTTATTCCTTCAATCAATCATCCATCACTCCTTCAGAAAAAAAATCCTTAAAAATCATAAAATGTCTTGAAAACAAATCCAAAAATATCAATATTCAAAAAAATGCAAAAAAAAAATCAAATATTTTAAAAAATATAAAACAAAACAAATAACCTCAAAAAAATCCCAAAATAGTGACACTTTCAGATCGCCACACCGCTTTGAACTTCAACAAAATCAAAACACACTACGGTTGAAAATCAAGCAAACATTACAACACACCTATCAATCCCCCTTTTCAAATCCAACCAACCACATAAATTGTGACAAGAATCAGTTCTACATTGAAACATGGTGTTTGTCTAATTTTTGGTCTTTTGATTATTTTATGATTTTATCTTTGGTGGCATGTCTTTTAGCTTCTCGAGGATGTCTTGGACTAGAGAGGTGAGGATGGGGCATGTTCACTTGTTTGTTGTTTGTGGATTGTTCTTATTTAGAAGATGACTCGTCTTAGGACATGGTTTTCTAAAATCATCGAGGACCTATGAGTCTAGTGTGGATGAGAGAATTCCTTGTTTGATAGTGTCGTCCATGCAATAAGTATTCAGGTCATCTAAGGTTCTTATACCTAGATTCTTATACTTCACTGCTAAATAAAAGCGCAAATAGTATTAAGGTCATCTAGATATTCATGTTATTTACACTTATACTAATTTAAGACATAATAAGCTCTATGATGATAAAGCATTATGCAAAGCACAAGAAGCTTCATCACTTCCATTTCATCTATCATTTCTTCCATCATTTGTTTCCTTCATCTTTTCATTTTCTTCATGCTCCTAATTTTAAAGAATGATTAATCAATTTATCTAAGTGATACTTGTCTTTTAATATCAAATCAATCAATCTGCTCCTTGATCACTCAATAATTGTATCAATTATTGTTTTGTGCTAGCATTAATCTTAATCAACTTAATCAACTCATCAACCCAGCTATACTGATCATTTACATCAATTGTTCAGTTACGCCCATCAACTATGCATTTTCATCAAATGTACATCTCTGCTTAATCACTCACGTAATATCAATTATCAAAATTTATCCTCGTCATCTATTGAGAGATTAATCTTATCAGAACTTATTCGATCAATCTCTTGAGGGGGCATATCATCCTTATCATCATCCTTACCTGGATATCCCTAGGGCATGTATCAATTAATCACTTTTTCTTTGAAACAATGCGACAAGCTGCATTGTCTCAAAGAGGGGCAAAATGTAGACACTCAAAAAATTTCCTCATAATTATCCTATTTTTTGTCTATTAATTAAATGGATATTGTTATATGTTTAATTAATTCATTTAATATCTTTCTTTCATTCATTCATTAATTCATTTAAATCATATCTATATTATAAGCATTTAACCATTTGCGTAATCAACCATTTATCCATAAATCATTTCATACTGCTCCATTTGCACAATCATTAAATTATCCATGCATTAAAATCATTAAATCATTCATCTAAATTTCCAAATCATTAAATCATTAAATCTTTATCCAATTGCATATTTCATTAAACCATTTGCATACATAAATCCATTTAAATCATTCATTAATTCACAAATACATCTTCATTCTAAGCTTTTAACCTACATTATATAATAAAATCCATCCATTATATCTCTCTCAATTTTAATTAATTTCAATTCATTGCAATATGCATTTTCCCACTTCAATCATTTATCCCACATTCTTGCTGAAATCTAGATCTTTCCCATGAGGACATATATAAAAAGCCTTCTCTTCTCACCAAAAAAGCATACATTGAATTTTGATCATACATTATCACTCTTCTTTTCTTTTCATCACAACTTCTTGTTGTACTTGTGCTCATAAAAATCTGAGAGCATAAAATGCATAAACCAAGATCATGGTGAATAGGAAAACAATGGAGCTGATTTTCTTTTGAAGGAATTTGCTTTAGATTTTGCATAGTTTCATTTAGATTTTGCAGGTTTTTTTTATTTAAGAAATTCTTCATTGATGTTTTGTTGAAATGTTGATTTAGAGTTTGATAGATTAAATCAGTATTTCAATTTTCAACATAAAAAATATTAACCCAAGTTGTCTCTACTATTTTGATACTTCCATTAATTGAATTTATCTACCTACCTAGATATTTCACCCTTACCTCACTCATCCCATGGACTGTCATTATAGGTGTAGTTTTGTCTATAGGTTCAATCTCTTAAAAAATTAGTAGATATCAAACTTTTTTTACTTCCACTTTTAACAACTAATTGTAGATCCTTCACATTCACCCACAACTATAAGTTGATTAGTATTTCCATGTCCTCTTTAAGTAGCACTTCCAGGATGAGGGTATAGGGTGTCGGGTTGAGGGTGTAGGGTTTAGGGTTGAGGGTATAAGGTATAACATCAATGGTATAGTATTTAGAGTTGATAGTTTAGTGTATAGGCTTTAGGGCTTACAATTAAGGGATAGTATTAAGGGTTGAGGGTATAGTGTTGAGTGTGTAGGGTAAAGGCTTAGGGTTGGGGATATTGTGTATAGGGTCAAGGGTATTGGGTATAGGCTTGAGGGGAAAAGGTATAGGGTTTAGGATTGAGGGTATAGGGTATAGGGTTCAGGATATAGGGTTTAAAATTTAGGTTTGAGGGTATAGGGTTTAGGCTTTAGGGTTGACAGTATTAGATATAAGGTATAGGGTTTACAATTGACGGTATAAGGTATATGGTATAGGGTTGAGGGTTGAGGGTGTAGGGTTTAGGGTTTAATGTATAGCATTGAGTGTATAGGGCATAAGGTTTAGGGTTAGGGGTATTGGGTTTATAATTTAGGGTATAAGGTATAGGGTTTAGGGTTGAGGTTATATGGTATATGGTTTAGGGTATAGTAGTGAGGGTATATGGTTTAGGATTTAGGGTTGAGGGCATACGATTTAGGCTTTAGGGTTGGCGGTATTAGATATAAGGTATAGGGTTTAGGGTTTAGGGTTAAGCATAAAGGTATAGGGTTGAGGGTTGAGGGAGTAGTGTTCAGGGTTTAAGGTATAGGGTTAAGGGTATAGGGTTTAGGGTTAAGGGTATTGGGTATAGGGTTGAGGTTATAAGGTATATAGTCAGGGGTATATGATTTAGGGTGGAGGTATGGAGTTTAGGGTTGATGGTATTGGGTATATGTTTGAGGGTATTGGCTTTACAATGGAGGGTATAAGGTATCTATTTCGGGTTCATGGTATCGAGCATAGGGTTTAGGTTTTAGGGTATAGGGTATAGGGTATAGGGTTGAAGGTATAGGGTTGAGGTTATAGGATATAGGACTTAGGGTTTAGGGTATATGGTTCAGGATTTAAGGGTTGATGATATTGGGTATAAGGTATAGGGTTTAGGGCATAGGGAGTTAGGGTTAGGGGTATAAGCTATAGGGTTGAGGGTTGAGGGTGTAGTGTTTAGGGTTTAGGGTATAGGGTTAAGGGTATAGGGTTTAGGGTTAAGGGTATTGTGTATAGGGTATAGGGTTGAGGGTCTAAGGTATAGGGTCTAGGGTATAAGCTTTAAGGTTTAGGTATAAAGTTTAGGGTTGATGATTTAGCGCATAGGCTTTAGGGCATATATTTGAGGGATAATGTTCATCGTTGAGGATATAGAGTTAAGTTTATAGGGTATAGGGATTAGGGTTGAGGATGTTAGGTATAACGGTTAGGGTATTGGGTATAGGGTTTAAGGTTTAGGGTTGAGTGTATAGGCTGGAGGGATAGTGTTCAGGGTTGAGGGTATAGGGTTAAGTGTATAGGGTATAGGGTCAAGGGCATTGGGTTTATGGTTGAGGATATAAGGTATTTGTTTAGTGTTTAGGTTATAGGGTATGGGTACAAGGTATAAGTTTGAGGGTATAATGTTGACGATATAGGGTTTAGGATTTAGGGTTGAGGGTATAGGGTTTAGGCTTTAGGGTCAATGGTATAGGGTTTAGTATTTGGGGGTGATGGTATTAGATATGAGGTATAGGGTTTAGGGTTAAGTATATAAGGTATAGGGTTGATGGTGTAGTGTTTAGGGTTTAAGGTATCTAGGGTTGAGGGTATAAGGTTTATGGTTAATGTGTCCTAGGTAGTCATGTCAACTACTTTGATATGCAATATTTCCAAAGGCGTGGGTAGAGAAATTCTTCAGGATAGATCTGGGGCACATTGAGTAACCTCAATTCTTCCCACTCCATCTATTGCTTCCCCACCTCCAATACCTTACCCAAAGATTGTTGCACATGCAAGAAATTACAGTATTTTTACCATACATACTTTGTGTGACCATTTTTTCACATAGAGCTCACATTTTACGTAACTGCATCATGGTGATACACCTGTTGCATTAGTTGCTACTACTATACCCTCATCTTCGCCACATATTTGTGTGCCCCATTATTGCATTTTGTGCCACCATATATGTTTGTGTCCTCTTCGACTATCTACTGAGGCTCCGATGGACACATCTAACTATGGCATCCATCATATGGGTATGTGCAGGATCATCATGGAAAAACGAGGCCCTTAAGTGGCGAAAAATTCAAAAAAATCAGAGTTAGGAAACTTGATGTAAAAATTTGAATAAGTTATCTATATTATTTCAAAAATATGTAAGAACAGAATCTGTAGCAAATTGAATTTAGTTACTAAACTAATAGGTTCATTTAAAAGAAAGAAAAATCTATTTGGTGAAAATTTGAAATTTCAATGCAATAGCACTTAAATTTCAAGGAAAAATAAGAAAAAGGTGTCTGTTTGACCACCGTAGCCACAACAAAATGATAATATTTTTTTATAAGATTTTTTATATATAAGTAGAGGACTCATGGCCCAATGTGATGCATATTTTTTTGTAATTTTTTTCCAAGTAAATAATTAATTATGAATTTTTTATTACAACTTTTATAAAATATAAAAACTTGTATGTCTAACCACCTTAACTTGGTTAAAACTTCATGAAATTCATTTTTTTCTTTTCTAATCCTATAGTATGTGAAGCATAGAATGTGATGCATATTTCAGATTCAAAAAATGTGATACCATTTGAAAGCTATAGATGTTTTTCAATCAACTTATCAATCAGGACTTTAGTCGTAATTCAAATAGAATATTAATAATAATTATTTATTAAATTCAAAATAAATCATAATTTATATTGGTGGAAAGATGAGAATCTTCTTTCAAAACCCTTTTTGTTTCATCAATTTTGGGTAAAGAAAAAACCGTCAACCACATACCCTACAAATACCCATCATAGCGCCACTTTTTGGCCCATCATGATCCTGCACATACACATATGTTGGATGTAGGAGATGAGAGAGCATGGAGTGAAGCATTTCTAGGAGAGACATCGGGTGTGAGAAATGATGTGGATGCATCAATAAGACATAAAGTAATTTCATAGTGTATTTTATCTTTTATCTCATATTTTATAAGATATATTAGTGCTAATATGTATTTATGTGTTAGAATATTTAACAATTGTTGACAAAGGATCAAATTTCACAGGTCCAGGAGGCTACTCAATTAGAGAGTCACTATATGGTATCATTTAAATTCCGATTTAGATGTTAATTTTCTAAATCTATTATGATTAAATGCATGTACATAGATTGATAGTCTAATGTATTCTTCTCTTTTTATGTAGCAATCTGGGACTTTTATAGCCATGATGACTACTTCTGACACATTGGAAGAAGCATCACAACATGTGTATGGTTTTTTTATATTCTTGACATTATGATTATATGTACATGTGCATTTAAATTTTCTTACATTCTTGTCATTTTTTATATAGGAAAATATCTTAGCTGGTTCATCCATCATGAGCCCATCTACAAAATGAGTACAAGCATCACAAGAGGTATGCGTTTATTTTATATTGTAGATATATACATTTAGATAGGAGTAGATATATGTTTAGTAAATATTATTATTTTTCAACAATTTGTATCAATTTTATTTTACCTACTATAGTTCTCTACCTCATTCAACAATGTGACAAATCTGAGACCATTTCGATATACTAGTACTCTTGATCATCCTATAGGACAATCATATGTAGAACATCTTGCAAGAAAAAAGAGCAAGACTTGAAGTAGAAAAGAACTCCATTTTAGATATATTATAGTTCAATATAGTGATTTCGATGTTAAATTGATAATTGCTAAATTATAGTATATATGTTTCTATTTAGTAATCTAACTTTTCAACCATTGACATAATTAATCTAATTTATGGTTTAAATTGTTATTGTGTAGGCAATTTCAAAGCCACCAAGTTCTTCAAGGTGGCTCGATTTTGATGTTCCAACACAAGATTAGGATTTGTTAGAGATTGATACATTTAGGGATTGATAGATCTTGAGATGGCATATATGCCACATTTTTAAAAACTTGTTTTTAGTAGGCATATACGCCAAATTTGTATATACACAAACACAATTATTCTAAAAATTTATATATAAGAATTGATATTTGGTCTAATTTTCTCATCGTGTGCATATATTTCTACTTTGAAACATAAAATTGGAATGGATAATTAGTTTCAAATGGTTTAAATTTAAGATCAATAACATGTTATAGATTAATGAAATTGCATTTTAATAGAACTTATAAATTACAATTGGAAATCCATCTATGTTAGTGTTAAATTTGGTTTCCTTTGGAAACTTCACCAAATTTTATAACTATTTATCTAATGTTATCACCAAATTTTATCACCATTTTTTAAATGTTGAGCTCATACTGGTTATGTGGAAGCTCTAGGTCAAATTTGGCATTCTAGTTGCATGTTGAACACTCAATTTGATATCAATAAAAATCAAACGTATAGTAGTACATTAGAATAGTAAGAATAGATAACTTAATACATTAGAATTATGTGCTAAACAAGCTCAAATAACTCTTCTACAAAAGAATACACATGATTTAAAGCTCCATTGAATGAATTTACATTTGAAATTATTTGATTTTTTGAACTCCTATAATGAAGTGGGAAGCTATTTATTCAAAAGAAGCTAAAATTAATGCAAAATGGTATGAGAAGAATTATATTATGTTTTCTGAGAAGGCAAATATCATACTTAGTAAAAGTAACTAAACAATGAAAGCAACATGAAATCGAATGGTAGATGCATTACCATCAAACCTCACATCCTACTCAAAGATTGTGTTGAGAAATTCCTACACATAAATATTAGGAAAGTATGGATTATTAAAAAATGAACATCAAAGTCAACTAATCATTCTTTGAAAACAATGGTTAAAATTAGACACAAATATTAGAAAATTCAATTTTTTTTTAATTTTTTAGTAAATTTGATGAATGGGAAGAATGAACATGTCAAGGTAGGGAGGTAAATACTATGGAAGGTCTCATTTTGTTTCACAAGTCCCCTGATTGTTCTGGGGTGCTCTTTCCAAGCTAGTCTCTTAAGAGCCTTAAAAGCCAAAAATTGTCAAACTTTGAAAAAGTCATTCCGAGATCTTGTGGCATGTAGGAATTATTTATCTACACCTATAAGTGGAAATAAAATCCCTTCGAACCAAACTCTATTTGTTTGGGTCAACTCAACACCATTTCTATGTTCTAGTGTCAAATGCATTCTTGCAAAAGTTGCTAGTGGAAAGTAGTTTAAAAATAGAAAGAAGCATTTTTTGTTATGTGCATAATGGAGAGAAACCAAATATAACAACATGTCAAGGTGGGAATTGAAATGCTACAAAAGGCCTCCTTTTGTCACCCAATCCCCACCGCGATTTCAATGTGCACTAATCTGGGGTAGTCTTGAAAGTGTCGTAAGCGAAAATAATGCAAAATTATTGAGTTTTGGGTTATTTTGGCGAATGGAAAATGTGGACACATCGAGGTAGGTAGGTAAATACTAGGGAAGGTCTGACCTTGTTGCCCAAGTCACCCAATCATTCTGGGGTGCTCTTTCTGGGGTAATGTCTTAAGATCCTTAAGAGCAAAAAATGCAAAATTTATAGTAATTTTGATGAATGGGTAGTATGGACACATCAAGGTAGGTAGGTAAATACTAGGTAAGTTTTTACCCCATTTCCTAAGTCACCTAATCATTCTGGGTAGCTCTTTCTGAGCTTGTTTCTTAAGAGCCTTGAGAGAACAAAATGCAAAATTTGTAAAATTTATAGTAATTTTAATGAATGGGAATTTTGGACATGTTGAGGTAGGTAGGTAAATACTATAGAAGGTCTAAATTCATTTCCCAAGTCACCTAATTGTTCTAGAGTGCTCTTTTTGAGGTAATATCTTAATAGCCTTAAGAGAAAACAATGCAAAAAATATAGAATTTAGTGTAATTTTGATGAATGGGAAGTTTGGACATATCAAGGTGGGTAGGTAAATACTAGGGAAGTTTTGAATTCAGTTCCCAAGTCACCCGATCATTCTTGAGTGCTCTTTTTGGGGTAGTCTCTTAAGAGCCTTATGAGAAAAAAAATGCAAAAATTTGTAAAATTTATATTAATTTTGATGAATTGGTAGTGTAGAAACATCAAGTTAGAAAATTAAATACTAGGGAAGGTCTAACTTCATTTCCCAAGTCACCTAATCATTTTGGGGTGCTCTTTTTGGTGTAGTCTTTTAAGAGCCCTAAAAGGCAAAAATTGTCAAACTTTGAAAAAGTCATTCTGGGAGCTCATGGAGTGTAGGAATGTTTTATTTGAATGTACAGGTGGATATAAAATCCATTCAAACTAAAATCTCTCGATTTGGGTCAACTCAACACCATTTGTGTGTTCCAATGTCAAATGCATTCTTGTAAAAGCTGTCAATGGAAAGTAGTGCAAAAATGGAAAGAAGCATTATTTTTGTTTTGTACAAAATGGAGTGAAACCAACTATAACAACACATCAAGGTGGGAAGTCCAATGCTATGAAAGGCCTCTTTTTTCTCCCAAGCCCCCCCTGATTTTGGAGTGCACTAATCTAAGATAGTTTTAAAAGTGTCGTAAGAGAAAATAATGCAAAATTGTCATGTTTTGGGTTATTTTGACGAATGGGAAGTTTGGAAATGTGAAGGTAGGAAGGTAAATAACAGGGAAGGTCTGACCTCATTGTCCAAGTCACTCAGTCATTATGGGGTTCTCTTTTTGAGGTAGTGTCTTATGAGCCTTAAGAGAAAAAAATGATAATTTTCTAAAATTTATAGTAATTTTGATGAATGGGTAGTATGGACATGAGTATCATGTGCAGGATCATGATGGGCCAAAAAGTGGTGATATGATGGGTATGTGTAGGGTATGTGGTTGATGACTTTTTACCCAAAATTGATGAAATGAAAAGGGTTTTTAAAGGATATTCTTAGCTTACCAATATAAATTATGCTTTACTTTGAATTTAATAAGTAATTATTATTCATTTTCTATTTGAATTATGACTAAAGTCCCGATTGATAGGTGATTGAAAAAATATAGCTTTCAAATGGTATCACATTTTGAATCTGAAATATGCATCACATTCTATGCTTCGGATACTATAGGATTAAAAAAAAATGAATTTTAGGAAGTTTTAACCAAGTTAAGGTGGTCAGACATACGAGTTTTTATATTTTTTAAAAGTTGTAATAAAAATTTCATAATTAATTATTTACTTGGAAAGAAATTACAAAAACATATGTATCACATCGAGACATGAGTCCTCTACTTATATATAACATATTATAAAAAAATATTATCATTTTATTGTGGTTAGGGTGGTCAGAAAGACACCTACTTCTTAGTTTTTCCCTGAAATTTAAGTACCTACTGCATTGAAATTTCAAATTTTCACCAAATAGATTTTTTTTTAAAATAAACCTAGTAGTTTAGAAACTACATTCAATTTGGTACAAATTCTATTCTTACATATTTTTGAAATAATATGGATAACTTATTCAAATTTTCATGTCAAGTTGCCTAACTCTAATTTTTCTGAATTTTTTTGCCACTTAAGGGTCTATTTTTTCCATGATGATCCTGCACATACCCACACATCGAGGTAGGTAGTTAAATACTAGGGAAGGTTTGAATTCATTACCTAGGTCACCTGATCGTTTTGGGACCTACTCTTTTTGGGGTAGTCTCTTAAGAGCCTTAAGAGAAAAAAATACAAAATTTGTAAAATTTAGAGTAATTTTGATGAATGGGAAGTGTGTAAATGTTGAAGGAGATGGGTAAATACTAGGGAAGTTCTGACTTTGTTTCCCAAGTCGCCTGATCGTTTTGGGGTGCTCTTTACAAGGTAGTCTCTTAAGAGCCTTAAGAGAAAAAAAATGCAAAATTTGTAAAATTTATAGTAATTTTAACGAATGGGATGCATGGACACATCGAGGTAGGTAGTTAAATACTAGGGAAAGTATGAATTCATTTCTAAAGTCACCCAATCATTCTGGGGTGCTCTTTCTGGGGTAATCTCTTAAGAGCCCTAAAAGCAAAAAAATTCCAAACTTTGATGAATTTGTTCTGAGAGCTCGTGCCATGTAGGAGTGCTTTATCTGCTCCTACAAGTGGATATCGAATCTCTTCAAACCCACCTCTCTCTTTTTTGGTCAAATAAACACCATTTGTGTTTTCTAGTGTCAAATGCATTCTTGCAAAAGTTATCAATGGAAAGAAGCATTTTTTATTTTGTACATAATGGAGAAAAACCTACTATACCAACATGTCAAGGTGGGCAGTCCAACACTACAAAAAGCCTCCTTTTGTCACCTAAGCCCCCCACCCCCTATGATTATAGATTGCACTAATCTGGGGTAGTCTTGAAATTTTTGGAAGAGAAAATGATGAAAAATTATCAACTTTTTGGTTATTTTGATGAATGGGCAGCATGTACATGTTGAGGTAGGTAGGTAAATACTTTCAACTTTCCCTTTGATCTTAGAAATGTGCATGGATCAAATGATAACTAGAAGTCTCTACTTAAGAGTTATATTTCTTGAAGTTATGAGAGGATTCATACTTTTTGAAGCAATCAACTACAAATTGAACAATAATACCTTCAAAAATTGAGCAATTAAGAGAATGTGAGAATACTCGTTAGAAATGGGGTCAAAGAAGAACCTACATATAAATAGAGACAAATTGTTGAGCATAAGAAAAATGAACTACAAAGTTTCAACTAGCATAAGCAAAATGAACTACAAAGTTTCAACTAAACATTCTCTCAAATCAAATATGTACCTTGAAAATATATTGATCTATCATGGATATTTTGATCTGAATCACTTGGAAATATACCTTTATTTTCCAAGAAACCTATATTTTTACATATCAGTTAATTTTTTATATATGATATCTATTATATATGATATGGTTGGTGGTTACTGATGATTATTTATATTTATGATATACGTTTATGTTTTTGACTGATATATGTGACATGTTATGAATGCATAATAAAATAAGGTTCTCATGTAATTAGGTGATACATAAGGTTCATTTTCAATGTTTTCAATGTTATTAACAATTTCAATTTCAATACCAATTTCAAAATTTTCTAATATCAATTTCAATATTTTCATTTTCAATTTCAATATTGTTGATGACGATGTTACCTGCAGCAATAGGGTGAATAAATTTTTCACAGACAAACTGTGAAGAGCCTATCCTTCTTGAAAGACTTAACCAAAGACAACCCTAAGGGATCTGTATGATAGGATAAAGGTTGGCTTAGTTCGATCCCAAGTCTTCGATAGTCAGGTCTTGATAGTACTAGGTTCACTTCAGGGTATGATGTGATATTGTTGTTAATCATATGTATTAGACATTGAATTTTCAGTTAGATCATAAAATAATATCATGAAATCAAAAGATTTTTAAATAACATTTCATGAATATCAATAATTTTTCTATCACTTAAGTAGATTTAGCTTTAAGCATTGAAAATTTTCATAGGAAATTAAAGATTTTCAATAAATTTCCATTCATTCATCTATTTTTTGAAACATTGAATTTAAACATCTATTCTAAAATAAAGCATAAAAATACTGAAAAATTAAAACTTCTCTTGGTTATTCTCCATGCATGCCCGAAAGATTTAACCAAATCAAAGAAAACTGCTTTATACTTCACCAGATTGCTTCACGGCTACATATAAAATAGTGCGAGCTTTTAAAGAGACGGGTTTTAGTTTGGACACTAAGTAGGTTCTGCATGCACCATTAAATGGCACATCACACAACCTTGTTCAGCTGAACTAACAAAACCAGCTACAAAGATTCATGAGATAGGTAGCTATCAAATTGACTTCAATATTGATTAATTTCTAAGTGCATACAAGTTTTTAGACCAGAATGATTCAAAAAATAGGAAAAAAGAACAAAACTTGGAGAATTTTTGGCTCTTTTGACATCCACAAATTCTGAACTTAACTTAAAAAAGGTATCATTTTCCCTTTTATAGAAGTAAGGCATAGATAGGATAAGACAAAGACATGAGGGGAAATCCAAAGAATGAATCACATGAAGACACGTGGAATGTACTAACTTATAAGAGAATTGCAATTGAAGTCAACGAAGGTCAACTCCAATCGCATGTTGAATCACTTTGAGCTTTAATCTTTTTTATTTTCGGGGTTCCTTCGTGGAACCAAAAAAATCCGTTCAAACAAAATGTAGGAACTTCCCATACATTTAGAATGATCAAGTGGAATTTCCATTCCTACATTCAGGTTCATCCTCGATTTTAACATTCTAGGAATGAGCAACCCCTATAATGGACACACTTCTTTGCTGCATGCTTAAAGTCCAAAGTCCTAGTTTCCTGGTATTGAGTGTATCTTTGCAACGAACTCTATTCTGGCATGAGCTTTTAAAGTGTATTGTTGAACCTAACAAGAACATCAAAATTTGCTACAAATTTGATTTGCCTAACTGTCCACATCCGAACTCTGCATCTCCTACAATCACAAATTCCACTCATTAAATCCCTTTAAATTAAAAACATTTATAAATATCTCCTGTAAATAAAACCATCATTCAATTGTTATCACATAAATTTCTCATAAATAACATGCTTTCTAGCATATTACAAATACTTGCTTGATTATCTTGTATATACCAGATTACCGAACTATTAGACTCATTGGATAACCTTAAGATTTTAAAACTTCACTTTACATTGCTACCATGTACCTGGTACTTGGTATTCAACTTTACCCATGAATTTTCCCCGGACTTCGGTTTTATCAAAAATTCCATCTTACCAGACCTCAACTATCAGATCAGAACACTCTGCTCGCATTTTCCTTACCTTTTTTCCTTTTAAAAACATTCCTGGTTCTCGGTATCTGGTACTTGGAACACTACATTACAAAGTACTCTTTTATTAAATATTTCTCATTGCTCTTCACTTCTGGTGATCTTTTCAACTAGCTAGCTCCTGCCATAAAAGTTTGTTTCTTTTTCCTTTAGGTCCCCAAGTCTTATAGTCTTGGGGTGTGTTGTGAGACCACACAACAAATATGATGTTCAATATTTTCAAACTATATTTCATCTTCACTTGAATTAACATTTAGGGGTAGAGAAGAAGCTTGAACTTGAGCATTTGCCATACCTTGTTTTCTCTTCCTATGGCTTTCTCCATCTTTTACTCTATATGCTTCAATTTGATCTAATGTTAGTTTTCTCTTTCCTTTTCTCTTACGACGACTATTACTCCCCCTTGCACAAACAAAAAAGAGCACACAAATGATTGTAAAATTGAAAATGTGTAAAAGAATCTTCCAAAAGCTAAATTTTGTCTACTATAGACAAAGAACGCAATATTTTAGGCAACAAAAAGAATGTTGAAATTGTTGGAATGCTCAAAATGGTCCCCTTTTTAATTTTTATATGATTCAAAAAATGGATATCCATTATGTTTCGCATGCAAAGATTCAAAAATTTTATAAAGGAAACGAATATCCATTTATAACAAATATCAATTTCTTTTAGCTTTTCAAAAACAAAAATTCATAAAACTATGTATTATTAATAAATGTATGATATAATATATTATGATATATTATTTATTATATATTATATATTAAATATTAAATATTATATATAGTATATATTATATAATATATACTATATATACTATATATTATATATGTTATATAAAATATAAATTATATAATATATTATATTGTATGCATAGGGGAAGCTTCAAATCTTATGCAATAAATAACAAATATTTGTTATAAACAGATATCCATTTGCTTTAGTTTTTTAAACCAAATAGTACATAAAACCAATATTATGTATTATTAATATATAATAAATATTTTATATATTAATATATGTATATAATATATTATAATATATTATTGTAGTGACAGAAAATGTATTCCTTTACATTTTCTCACTTTTTTTATCTCCCCTTAATTAATTAGACTTAATTAAGGCTCTAATTAACCCAATTATGTATTTAAAAGCCTAATTAATCATGTTTTCTGAAAGGCAAACTTGTATTAAAAAATTGCAAACATTAATTTACACATCTTGGAAAATGTGGCTCCTAGGTTTAGGGCCTAGGACCCATTTTCCCAAATACGAATGGGTCCTCCTTAGACTTAGGAACCCATTTTTAATATGATTTTTGCAACATTTTTGTGATTCAAATTCAAATTAGAGTTGTCAGCCTTCGATGTTTAATTGTTGGGAAATTAAAAAATTAACTATAAATACAAGGTCCTTTTATCAATTCAAATCTTAGAATTTTGATGAGAGCATTCCTATAACAAATATTATTGTCAAGAGCATTCAAGAGCAGATCAATCAGTCTTCTATAGCAGCAATCAAGATCTGAAGCATCATGTAAAAGTTGTTTTGATTCATGCATGCTTTTGGAGCTAACATTATGATGTAGATTTCAAGTTTCAAGTCAAGATTCAAGCTATCAAGATCAACATCCAATCAAGCCATTTCATGCAAGATCCAATTATTGGAGAGATGTGTTAGACTTTAGTCCTCCAAGGGAAACCATTAGAGGTTTGTTGGGTTGTAACAAGCTAGTGTTTATTCATCATGCCTTCCTTTCATTATTATTTCATTTCAAGGTTTAATTAACAAAATAGGGTTTGACCAATACAAACCCCCATTCACGAAAAACAAACAATTTTTCCCTCTCTTTGTGTTGTATATTTACATGTCAAGAAGGATTGAAGATTGATCAAAAGTGCAATTTCACAATGATGGAAAAGTTGTCATCAAAGTTGTCAAGCCACAAAATCCATCTTGTAGAATTTATTTCTGACTTTCTAACAATGAGATCCAGATGAATCATGAGTGCAGATCTAGGAGAAGATTACTATGAAATTAGATTTTTGATCCCTGTAGCTCAGGACACATTCACCCTAGGTTGAATCAGTCTCAGGAGGACACTTAATAATAAATTTTGGTGATTGGTAACATGAACGTACCCTTCTCAAATCTGTTGAAAGTCTGTTGTTTTTGTTTCTATTATGCTTAAAATTAATGATTCAAGTTTCACATTACATAATCGAGTTCATTTAATATTTTTAGTTTTTCTCCCCAAAGTGCATTTTAGGAATATTTTGCCGATCTTGTCATAAAAGAAAAACAACCAAGATCTCCAATGGGGTTGACTCACATAAGGGTTGAAAGTCAATCCTACCTTTGGGGGTCTCTTTTTCCTAATGAAATAAGAAAGATAGGTGCATGATATACCCAATCATCTCATTTTGGTGAACCTATGTTTTGGTGTTTCATATTGATAAAATCAAAATTCTTGCACAATAAATTTTCTAATTTGGAGTTCATTCAAGCTCTAGATCTAGGATTTTCACTAGTTTTCATTTCATGTAGGGTTGTTAAAATTGCATTAGTTTTCATCTCATTTAGGATTTTAAAATTTTCATTTTGCATCATTTTAATCTAAAAAAAATAAAAATTGCATTCATATTACATTGATTTTGCATAGTACTCTCATATTAGTGCACTTTTAGTCATTTGCATTAACAAATTTAGTCAAAATTGAATTTCAAAAAGTATCACTTTGTTCATCATTTTTCATTAATTTCATTTGCATTAGGACACCTAAATCTAAATTTTTTTCACTAAAACCACAGTCTATAACCTGAAGCAAGAAATTCAAACTTTGATTTTTCAAACCCCTAACCTAGGACTCATTTTCCATAGGGTGAATTAGTTCCTATATAGGCACTTTTCCAAATTTTTGGTCACTATTTGGTCTTTTTTTGCTTCATTCTATTATGCTATTAAATCTAAGTTCTAGTTTCAGAAAGCAAAAATTTCTATACTTTCTTACATTAAGTTCAATTGGTCAACTTAAGTGCATTGTTTGAAATCAAAATTGGCATTAAAAACATGTCATTTTCATTCTCTTGCATTCAAAAAATTAAAAAATCTTCATATATTACATTTAAAAATTTGTATTAAATTTCATCATGGACATGTGTATGAGTAATATATGAAGGTTCTTGAGATCTTTGGTAGATGTTTCAATTTTTCTATTTGGTGATGACCCTAATGCAATTGATCCTATTAATGAATCTTAACCTCCTAATGAATGTGTTGCAAGGTGTGACCCTTGGTCTCCTCATCATGTGGTAGGCATAGTCCAATGCAACGCTTGGGCTTCGTGACATGGTTTAACCACCTCTTGTGGATCTTGATCTTGTATAAATCCAACGACTCTATTGGGAATTAATAGGTCAACCTTTTGGTGCAACGACAAGGCCAACAATTGGTATCAGAGTTGAGACGCTTGCATTGGGGGGATTGTTGCAAGGTGTGACTCTTGGTCTTCTCTTCCTGTGGTAGGCATAGTTCAACATGGTGCTTGGGCTTCGTGACATGGTTTAACCACCTGCTATAGAACTTGATCTTGTATAAATCCAATGGTTGTATTGGGCATTAACAGGTCAATCTTTTGGTGCAATGATAGTCATTTTTGCAACAAAATGCCCCTATGAAGTGGAAATCTTAGGTCAAGATGAAGATAACATGCACCAATTCATACAATACTCCTTACACAACCTTGAGAAAAATGCATTATTTTTTATCCATCCATGCAAAAACTACCTACATTCCCATCACTTGATATGTTCACAATTTTGCATCCCTAAATTGAAGCACAAACCAAGCCTCAACAATCAATAATTAATGATCTTTTTAACAAGAACAATAGTGATACTCTTCTATCATATTCCAATCGAGTTACCAATACACCCATTAACTTAGAAGAGAGTTATGGTCAAGGGTGTGACATAAAAAATGAGGATGAAATATATCAATTGCTAGAACAAATACCATCTAAAGATACCAAGGGATTAGGATAATAAGATCCTCCTCCCCCATATCCACCTCAACAATTTTTCCAATCAAGAAAAATAAAAAATCCTTACAAACTCAAAAAGTTGCAATTTCCTTATACTATGTCCAAATACGAAAATTTTACACATTTCTTAATCAAGGACTTATAACATTGTCACCTATCAAGAAAAAAAAAAGTATAGAAATGTCTCATTATCAATATCATAGAACTCTTGGACATAGTATTGATGAATGTCATGCCTTAAAGAGAATTGTTATTAATTTTGAACCATTTTCACATGAATATGATAGTATAATCCCTTAAGCAATTGATTGGTTTTCTCCTTTCCATGTGATAGTTGTAGGATCATAGCATACTCACTATTACATGTTTTGAATTTATTTTAAATCATTTTTATATCACAAGGAGCACATTTCCATCACTCACCTCGACTCATCCTTGTCCTAGACTTAGTGGGGAAAAGGGGTTAGATAGCCTTGTCCTAGTTTGACACTTGTCATTGTCGCTTTGGATATTTATCTGCCTTCTACATATGATGAACAAGATTGTGATGCAGATGAAGCCATTACTTTGTTTGGTGTTTTCATTTTGAGGATGATGCAAGTCATTGAGACATTTAGGTCACTTCCATGTTGACCCAAAATATTTTCTTTATTTTTTCTCTCTATGTGTCATTATTTCTTTGTGCTCATTGTTCCATGAGTCATTTGAGGAATGATGACAGTTCCCAACTTGATTATATCACTATAGCAAGGAAATATGTTGACCCAAAATCCATGGATCCTTATGTGTTATCTTAGGATTTCTTATGGGGGAAACCCTCCTTTTCATGAAGTAGCTCTATTCAAAAACGTATATTTTACATAAGGCTTTCTGAATAAATCTCTCATGTATTGGCATTTATTGTGTTATACTTTAAAGTGATTTCTCACAACATGGTGTTTATATTTATTTTTTAAAGTGGGGGCATACACTTCCCTACTCATTTTTTGCTTCAAAGTGTGGTCTTCTTATTTCATGTGATTTGTCTTCTCAGTGGTGACATTGGGTTTGATGTCCTTCAAGAGCACAACCTTTCTTGGCATATGTCATTCCTCTTAGTGGTAATGCTATGACTTGCATTTCCTAAGTTGTGAATATTTTATCCTTGACTAGTCCTCTCTTGGTGACATTAAGCATGATTTTCCCTAAGGTGATTCTTTTAATGAACTAAGCAAAACCCCTTTGACTATCCTATCCTATTGTATTTAAAATGGACACCAAGCATAACACAACTTGCTTGCCAATGTAGCCTTTTATGCTTTTCATGAGTACCTAGCATAATGTAGATTTCTAGCCTTGTGATCATTTTTGTGGCACCTTATCAAAGTTATCAGGAGGTATAACTTTTGGTATGGTTGATGCATGGGAGCCTATATACCTAGCATGACTTTCCCATTAGCCACCCTCTTGGGGCTCACCTAGTAGACAATAGATTTGACTAGCCTATGTGAGTATAATTTTTTTTTGCATAGTGGACAATAGGTTTCCACTTGTGAATGTGTTTTTGGAAAAACAACTAAGGCTTGATCCATACCTATTTGACAAACAGTCAATGCTTGATCCACCCTCTTTTCTTTTTACATCAATTTTTGCACTATATACTTTTTTATCTTTGCTAGTGTATAGCATACATATATGTGTGTGTCCCTTTGCACTTATGTTGGTTTTCCATGGGATCTTGATCCTGGGGGCTTGCGCAACCTCCTTGATCTTTTTCATCCTATATTTCTAACATTTGTACACTTGGGCTCCTCTTGATGCTTATTTTTCTATTTTAGTTTGAGTTTAAGCATAGGGCTCGTCCTCTCACTAAAGCGGGGGCTAAATGTAGTGACAGAAAATGTACTCCTTTACATTTCCTCACTTTTTTTTCCTCCCCTTAATTAATTGGATTTAATTAAGCATCTAATTGACCTAATTATACATTTAAAAACTTAATTAATCGTATTTTTGAAAGGGAAACTTGTATTAAAAAATTGTAAACATTAATTTACACATGTTGGAAAATTTGTGTCCTAGGTTTAGGGCCTAGGACCCATTCACCCAAGGGAAAATTGGTCCTTCGTAGACTTAGGACCCATTTTTTTAATATGATTTTGGTAGCATCTTTATGATTCAAATTAAAATTACAACTGTCGGCCTTTGATGTTTAATTTTCAAGAAATTAGAAAATTACCTATAAATACAAGGTCTTTTTATCAATTCAAATCCTAGAATTTTTATGAGAGCATTCCTATAGAAAATATTATGGTCAAGAGCATTCAAGAGAAAATTTATCAATCTTCTACAACAAAAATCAAGATCTCAAGCATCATGTAAAATTTGTTTAAATTTATGCATGTTTTTGGAGCTAACATTGTGATGTAGGTCTCAAGTATCAGTTCGAGATTCAAGCTATCAAGATCAACATCCAATGAAGTGATGTAGGAGAATCCAAGGTGAAATGAAAATCATGTGTCACCAAAAATATTCTTATTTCAATTTTTTTTATTTTCAATAAGGGCTTAGGGGGTAGGAGAATAAATATTTTAATTTGCAACATTATAATTTTCCCTTGTGGTGATTTGAAGAGGTAATTTTTGAAGGAATTACATGCTTTGATAAATGTTTCTAAATAATCTACAAAGGGAATATGATTCTTGGGAATTCATTTACAAGAGGTGGCCCCTTTTCTTACATGTTTTTGCATTATCATTTGCATGCCTTGCATGTATTTGCATGTTGGCCACAAGCTTTACATGTTGTTGCATGTCTAGGTCGTAATTGTGAGACCTAGTATGAGTAAAATGGTCATAACTTTCTCATATGGTAATGATATTAAGAATTTAAAAATAATTTGGAAGGTTTCGAATGAGGCGCACCAAACCTAGAAACCGTTTTAGAAAATTATGACAAATGATAGAGAATTGATAGGTAGAAAATGAGGTTTTCCTATTAGTTTAGTGGAGGTTGTTTTGAGAAACCAATAGTGGTTTATTCTCACATAATTTCCATATATTGATTCTTTCTCATTTGGTGAAGTTGTCTTGGAGGAGTTGTAGGTTTACATAACAAAATGTTGCTAGATTGAGCATAGGATTGAAGACTCCCTTGTTGCAAATTTATATTTGCATGAAAGCCTATGTTGTAAGGGAGCTTATGAGCTTCCGCATATTGTAATCCCAATTCATATTTGCTGAAATCTGCAATAAAATATAGTTTTTTCCTACTTCCATATGTTGTGTTATTTTGAGTTGTGTTATGAGTTTTCAGATTTGTAAGGGGATTTTATTTCATCAATAGTATCAGAGCAAGAGTTCCTGAGTGTGCAAGCAAAGCACCGAATGTGAGGCAATTTGCACCATGACCTGGGGATAGAGTGTGTTTGGTGTGTATACCAATCGCTGAATGTGAGGCAATGTATACCTAAGAAGTTGAAGATTGAGAGTTTGTGGCAAGTGTTTGACAAAATTCCAAAGAAGAAAGAAAAAAAGTTTGTCGTAGTTGTGTATGTAGGTGAACGGGAAGGAGAAAATATTGCAGAAGTATGTTTTGAGGAAGGCATAGAGAAAGAGAGTGAGGAGGAAGAAAAAAGTGGAGAAATATTAAAGATGTTGTAGTAGAAACAAAAGAGATGAATGCAATGGAGAATATTGAAGTAGAGGACACTAAAGTCTAAATAGTAAAAGATGAGGTAAAACTTGCATCTTGTGAGTTAATTGGACATTCTAATTTTCTTATGAATTATGTAAATGAAATGGGTGAATATGAGGAAGCTAAAATTTTTGTTGCAGAAGTAAGAAAGAGAGGAAATATAAAGGGAGGAATAGATACGAAGTTTCAGAGTAGGGTGAAGAAGAAGAAATAGATGGATAAGGAAGAAGGATGGATGAAGAACAAGCGCAAGATCTACAAATGTTTATGAGTTCAACTTATGAAACATTTCAAATTACCATGGGTGTTTGATGCAAGAGCATCCTAGGTGAAATGGAAATCTTGTGACACCAAAAATATTGTTATTTCAATTTTTTAATTTTCAATAAGGACTTAGGGGTCAGGAGAATAAATATTTTAATTTGCATTTTCTCTTGTGGTGATTTGAAGAGGTAATTTTTGAAGGAATCATGCTTTGATAATTTTTTCTAAATCATCTCCAAAGGGAATATGATTCTTGGGAATTCATTTACAAGAGGGAACCACTTTTCGTACATGTTCTTGCATTATTATTTGCATGCCTTGCATGTATTTCAGTTGGCGACAAGCTTTGTATGTTGTTGCATGTTCAGGTCATAATTATGAGACCCAATCTCAGTAAAATAGCCATAAATTTCTGATATAGTAACCAAATTAAGAATTTCAAAATGATCTAGAAAGCTGGAAATGGTGCACACCAAACATAGAAACCATTTTAGAAAATTGTAATGAATGAAAAAGCATTGATAGGTAGAAAGTGAGAGGTTTTTTTGGTGGTTTAGTGGAGGTTGTTTTGAGAAACTAATAATGGTTTCTTCTCACATAATTTCTACATATTGATGCTTTCTCATTTGGTGAAGTTGGCTTGGAGGAGTTGCAGGTTTACATAACTAGATGTTGCTAGATTGAGCATAGGGTTGAAGACTCCATTGTTGCAAATTTATATTTTCATATAAGCTTATGTTGTAAAGGAGCTTGTGAGCTTCCACATATTGTAATCCCAATTTATATTTTCTACAATAAAATATAATTTTTTCCTTCTTACATATGTTGTACTATTTTGAGTTGTGTTATGAGTTTTCAGATCTGTAAGGGGGGGTTATTTCATCATGAAGACATTTCATTCAAGATCCAATCCTTGGAGAGATGTGTTAGACTTTAGTCCTCCAAGGGAAACCATTAGAGGTTTGGTGAGTTGAAACAAGCTATTTACCAAAATGAGGTTTGACCAAGGAAAATACCCATTCACCAAAAAGGAACAATTTTTCCCTCTTTGTGTGTTTCAGATCTACAAGTTAAGGACTAGAGATTGATCAAAAGTGCAATTTTGTAAAGTTTTCAAAGTTGTCAAGCCACAAAATATTACTTGCAGAATTTATTTCCGACTTTCTAACAGTGAGATCTAGAGGAATGAAGAGTGCAGATCCAAGAGCAGAGGACAATGAAATCATATTTTTTATCCCTATAGTAGGACCCATTTGTGCTAGGGTGAATTAGTTCTAGGAGGACACTTAGTAGTAGCTTTTTGTGACTATTACATTTCAACTTACCCTTCTTAGATCCATTGAAAGTCTATTGTTTATGTTTTTGTTATGCTTTAAATTGAGGATTCAAGTTTCACATTGCATATTTGAATCCATTTATTATTTTTAGTTTTTTGACCCCAATGTGCATTTCAAGCATATTTACCCCATCTTGTCATAAAAGGAAAAAAACCAAGATCTCCAATAGGGATGACTCACCTAAGGGTTGAAAGTCACTCCTACCTTTGGAGTTCTCTTTGTCCTAATGAAACAAGAATGATAGGTGCATCATATATCCAATCATCTCATTTTGGTGAACCTACTTTTCAGTGTTTCAGTTATATATATATTATATAATATAATATAATATATAGAATATATAGTAGATTTAATATAGAATAGTTATACTATCAATTATGTAATATATTTAATACATAGTATATTATATATTTTTTATATAGTATATAAATTATATTTAATTTATTATATATAATATATATTATATATAATATATATTATATATAGTATACTCTCTCTCAACTCTCTCCCTCCCTCTATCCCTCCCACCCAACCTACACAACTCTCTCTCTCTTAGGACTCTCCCTCAGGAACTCTACCTAGATAACTCTCTCTCTCTCAAGTATCTCCCACTCCCTCTCTCTAAGGTATCTCCCTCCAAACATCCTTCCCACCCCCTCTCCCTATCTCAAGTCTTTCCCTCCATCCCTAACTACATAACTCTCTCTCTCTCTCTCTCTCTCTCTCTCTCTCTCTCTCTCTCTCTCTCTCTCTCTCTCTCTCTCTCTCTCTCTCTCTCTCTCTCTCTCTCTTTCTCTCGCACTATGGTTTCTCCCTCCCACTCTACCTGTACAAATCTCTCTCTATTTATCATGTCTCTCCCTCCCACCCTAACTAGATATCTCCCCCTCTCTCTCAAGTCTCTCCCTTCCTCTATCCCTCCAATCCCCCTTCTCTAAAGTTTCTATCCCCCTCTATCCCTACCACTCTCACTACCTCTCATGTATCTCTCTCTAGTTTCTCCCTCCCACCCACCTAGATAACTCTCTGTATCTCTCTCCCACTCAGTTTCTCTCATGTCTTGCTCTCCCTCTATCCATCACATCCCCCTCTCTTTCTCAGCTCTCTCCCTTGAGGACCCAACCTAGATAACTCTCTCTCTCTCCAACCCTACCTAGGAAAATTTCTCTCTCACTCCAAACCCCTCTCTCACATTCCCTCTCTCTCTCTCTCCCTCTCTCAAGTCTCTCCATCAAATATCCCTCCCACCCTCTCTTAGATATCTCCCTCTCACACCAACTAGATAACTCTCTCTCCCTCTCAAGTTTCTCTCTCCTTCTCAGGTCTCTCTTTATCTCTGTCTCAAGTCTCTCCCTCCCTTAATCCCTCACACCAAGTACCTAGACAAACTCTCTCTCTCTCTCTCTCACTCCAAACCCCTCTCTCTCTCTCTCTCATGATTCTCCCTCCCTCTATCCCTCCAATCCACTGTCTCTCTCAGGTCTCTCCCTCCTACCCTAACTATATAAATCCCCCTCTCTCAATTCTCCCCTCTCTATCCATCCCACCTACTCTCCCTCCCTCCATCCCTCCCACCCTACCTATACAACTATATATTTGTTCCTTTCTGTCAAGTTTGTCCCTCCCTCTATCCCTCCAAACCCCCTATCTATCAGGTCTCTCTCTCCCAACCTATCCTCAATAAATTTCTCTTCATCTCTCTCATGTCTCTTCCTCCCACACTACCATGACAACTCTCTATCACTCCCTATCTCTCTTTGTGCGATGTCCCTCCCTATATCCATTTCTCTCTTAGGTCTCTCCCTCTGTCTATCCCTCCCACTCTTCCTAGATAACTATCTCACTCCCACACTACCTAGATCTAACACTCTCTCTCAAACTATCAGGTATCTCCCTCTACCCACTCCAATCTCTCTCCCTCTTAGGTCTCTCTTTCTCTTTCTTTGGTCTCTCTGTACCACCCTAATTAGTTAACTCTCTCCCTCCCTCTCTCTCTCTCTCTAAGGTCTCTCTCTCATATCTCACTCCCTCTATCCCTCCCACCCCACCTACACAATTATCTCTCACTCCAACCCCATCTCTCCCACTCAATATCCCTCTCTCTCAGGTGTCTCCCTCCCTCCATCCCTCCCTCCCTCTCTCTCTCTCTCTCTTAGTTCTCTCCCTCTAACACTCTACAAAGATAACTCTCTCTCGTCTCTCCCTCTTAGGTCCCTCTCTCTCTTTCTCTAATATCTCCCTCCCACCCTAACTAGATAATTCTCTATCTTCCTCTGAACTCTCTCTATCTCTCTACTGCAAAAGTATCTTTCACTCTCAATCTCCCTCTCAAGTATCTCTCTCTCTATTTCTCTTTGTCTCAAGACTCTACCTTCCTCTATCCCTCCCACCCTACCTACATAACTCTATCTCACTCCCTTTCTCTCCCTCCCTCACTCTATGGTCTCTCCCTCCCTCTATCCCTCCCACCCCCTCTCTCTTAGGACTCTCCCTCAAGGACCCTACATAGATACTCTCTCTCTCTCTCAAGTCTCTCCAACTCTCTTTCTCTCTCCCTCTTTCTAAAGTCTCTCCATAGAAATATGCCTCCCACCCCCTCTCCCTCCCACCCTGACTAGATAAATCTCTCTCTCTCTAGTTTCTCCCTCCCACTCTACCTATTTAATTCTATCTCTCTCTCTCATTTCTTTCTCTCCCACCCTAACTAGATAACTCCCACTCTCTCTCAATTCTCTCCCTCCCTCCCTCCCTCCAATCCCACCTACTCTCAAGTATCTCCTCTATCCCTCCCACCCTCTCTCTACCTCTTCAGTCTCTCTCTCAAGTTTCTCCCTCCCACCATAATGATATAAATCTATATATCTCTCTCCAACTCCCTCTATCTCCCTCCCTCCCTCTTAGGTCTCTCCCTCCCTTTATCCCTCCGACCCCCTCTCTCTCTGGTCTCTCCCTCAAACACCCTACCTAGAGAAATCTCTCTTTATCCCTCCCACCCTACTTAGGAAAATTTATCTTTCACTCCAACCCCCTCTCTCCCATTCCCTTCATATCTCTCCCTCCAAATATCTCTCTAATCCTCTCTCCATGAATTAGGTCTCTCCCTCCAACAAAAACTAGATATCTCTCTCTCTGTCTCAAGTCTCTCTCTCTACCTCTTAGGTATTTTTATCTCTCTCCCTCTCAGGTCTCTCTCTATCTCTCTCTCTAGTATCTCCCTCCATCTATTCCTCACACCAAGTACCTAGACAACTCTCTCTCACTCCAACCCCCTCTCTCCCACTCCCTCTCACTCTCTTAGGATGTTTCTGCCCTCTATCCCTCCAAACCCTAACTCTCTCAAGTCTCACCCTCCCACCCTAACTATAAAACTCACCCTCTCTCTTAGGTCTCTTCCCCCCTCTATCCCTCCCACCCCCTCTCTCATGTGTCTCCCTGCATCTATCCCTCCAAATATCTCTCTCTCTTAGGTCTCTCTCTCTCTGGTTTCTCCCTCCCACCCTACCTATATAATTCTCTCTCTCTCATGTCTCTCCCTCCCACTCAAACTAGATAACTCCCACTCTCTCAAGTCTCTCCCTTCACCTATCCCTCCAATCCCCCTTCTCTCAAGTATATATATCCCTCTATCCATGCCACCCTCTCTATCTTGGGTATCTTGCACCATCTATCCCTCCCAACCTCTCTCTACCTATCAGATCTCTCTCTATAGTTTCTCCCTCCTACCCTACCTATATAAATCTCTCTATCTCTTGTTAATTCCCTCTATCTCCCTCCCTCCCTCCCTCTCAAGTGTCTTCCTCCCTTTATCCCTCCCACTCCCTCTCTCTCTCAATTCTCTCCCTTGAGCACCCTACCTAGATAACTCTCTCTCTCTATCCATCCCACCCTACCTAGGAAAATTTCTCTCTCCCTCCAAATATCCCTTCAATCCTAGGTCCCTATCTTAGGTCTCTCCCATTGAAAAAAAATAGATAACTCTCTCTCTTTTAGGTCTCTCTCTACCTCTCAGGTATTTTTTTCTCTCTCCCTCTCAAGTCTTTCTCTATCTCTCTCTCAAGTCACTCCCTCAATCTATCCCTCACACTAGGTACCTAGACAACACTCTCTCTCTCACTCCAACCCCCTCTCTCCCACTCCCTCTCTCTCCCTAAGCTCCCTCCCTTCCTGCTTTCTCTCCCTTTGTCCATCCCTCCCACTCTTCCTATATAGCTATGTATATATCACTCCTTCACTATGTCTCTCAAGTCTTTCTCTCTCATCCTATCCTAAATAAATTTCTCTCCCTCTCTCTCAAGTATCTTCCTCCCACCCTACCTAGATAACTCTCTCTCACTCCCTTTCTCTCTTTGAGCTCTCTCTCTCCATATATCCCTTCCTCTCTCAGGTCTCTCCCTTTCTTTATCCCCCCCACCCTTCCTAGATAACTATCTCTCTCACTCTGTCCCTAACTCTCTCTAAAGTTCTTATGTATCTCCCTAAGTATCTCTACTTGTCCCTGTCAACTCTCTCTCTCTCTCGATATCTATCCCTCTCAAGTCTCTCTCACTTTCTTTGGACTCTCTCTCCCTCTCCAGTCTCTCTATCACTTAGGTATCTCTCACTCTCCTTCTCCCTCTAAAGTCTTTGTCTCCATCCCTCCCTCTCTCCCTCTCCCTCTCAATTCTCTCTCTTTCTCAGGTCTTTCTCACTCTCCATCTCAATCTTAGGTATTCTCTCTCTCTCTCTCTCTCTCTCTCTCTCTCTCTCTCTCTCTCTCTCTCTCTCTCTCTCTCTCTCTCTCTCTCTCTCTCTCTCTCTCTCTCTCTCTCTTCCCCCCCTCTAAGGTCTCTCTATCTATCAAGTCTACTACTCCCTCTATCCCTTCCACCCTACCTACACAACTATCTCTCACTCCAACTCTCTCTCTCTTTGGTTTCTCCCTCCCTCCCTAGCAAGATAACTCCCACTCTCTCTAGTTTCTCCCTCCCTTTATCCCTCATATACCCCTTATCTCAAGTGTCTATCTCCCTCCCATTCTCTCTTTGGTATCTTGCACCCTCTATCCCTCCCACCCTCTCACTACCTCTCAAGTCTCTATCTCTAGTTTCTCTATCCCACACTACCTTGATAAATATCTCTATCTCTCTCTCCCTCCTTGATATATCTCTTAGTTATCTCCCTTAGGCACCTTAACTAGATAACTCTCTCTCTCTCTAGTTTCTCCCTCCCACCATATGTATATAATTCTCTCTCTCTCTCTCATGTCTCTCCTTCCCACCCTAACAAGATAATTGCCACTCTCTCTCAGGTCTCTCCCTCCCTCTATCCCCCTAATCTCCCCTTCTCTCAAGTATCTATCTCTCTTCCACCCTCTCTCTCTTGGTTATCTTGCACCATCTATCCCTTCCACCCTCTCACTACCTCTTAGGTTTCTCTCTTTAGTTTCTCACTCCCACCCTACTTAGCTAAATCCCTCTCTCTTAGTTCTCTCCCTTAGGCACCCTACCTAGATAACTCTCTCTCTCTCTAGCTATCTCTCTCTCTTAGGTCCATCTCTAGACATCTCTCCCTCTCAAGTCTCTCTCTCCCTCTTAGGTCCCTCTCTGTCTTTCTCTAATCTCTCCCTCCCACCCTAACTAGATAACTATCTCTGTTTCTCTCAATTTTCAATTCTCACACACACTCTCTCTATCTTTCAAGACTCTCCCTCCCTCTATCTCTCCCACCCTACCAAGACAACTCTATCACTCCAACCCCCTCTCTCTCACTCCCTCTCTTCCCTCACTCTCTCTATAGTCTCTCCCTCCCTCTATTTGTCCCACCTCATCTCTCTCTCTTTGTACTCTCCCTCAAGCACCCTACCTAGATAACTCTCTCTCTGAAATATCTCCCACTTGATATTTATGTCCATCTCTCTCAAGTCTCTTCCTCCAAATATCCCTCCCACCCTAATTAGATAACACACACACTCTCTCTCTCTCTTTCTAAATTCTACCACATACCCTACCTATTGGTTAATTTTTAAGAACCAAACTGACTTCAGAAAATACCTATGGAATTTTCCATTTCCAATACTTAGTACTCCAAAGGGATTGGCCAAAACATGAGTAAAAGTTGTGAGACTTCTACTCCTACACTTTAGGCTCTTTTAAATCTGGGAGGGTGATCCCACAATGTATACTTAGGAACCTATATGATTACTACTCAAATACATAGTCAATAACAAATAATTCTCATAAAATTACTCAACAATGTAGCACATCAAACAAGTTGGCAGCTCATTTACTGATATCCTACACTTAGAGCATGAGAAGATGAAACTCAATATGTAACAACCACAATGGTATCCATTTTGAAAGTTTATAAAATAATGTGACTAGGTGATGAATCAACTCAGGAATTGAATTATGAATACTTTGCACGAACCAGTGTCTTATTCCCATCATGGAGTCAATATCAACCTATGTAACTAGAAAACATGTTATCAATAGCAACCTACGCTCTCAAGAAACACTACTTTACTACATTCCCCTATTACATTCATGATCATTATTGCTTACAAATATCCTAGCACCTAATTCTTATGAGTTAACAATCTCATCCAATAACTTACATTAATTCATTGAACTAATAAGTATGAATGAAATTAAACATCTATTGAGAAGCAATAGAGACAAAAAAAATGAATCTTGGATTACTTTCATTCATAACTCATAAAACGAGTACAAGGAGAGACAATAGCCATGAAATTGGTATCACTATGTATTGTATTTTCTATATTGTTATCAAAATTACATACATAATAACAAAACTATGAACTTAAGACAAAATCCTAAAACATGCTTGATATTCCTTTTACAATTCATAGTGTTGAATGCAAAAAAAAATGAATCCCTACTTTATGGCCCTGAATTCCTTCTTATAGAAATGAAGGAGCAAAATAACCCTCAGGCTAGAAAGAACACATGTCAATATCCTATTGGACCACTCAAAATAAAGATTCCCCTATTCAGTTGCATTGCATTCCAAAAAGGTGGGAAACATGTGGGGAAATGAAAGTAGTCTTCATTCATTGTTGGAGATCCACTCCAATCTTCAAAAAGGTATCTTCAAATAGTTACCTGAAAACTTGTGCCCATACACACAATGTGAAAGAGGGAAAGCATGACAAAAAATGAAAAGAAAAGACAAAAGATATATCCGCATCTACAACCTTGTCATTAATTCAACCTTGAATAATATGGACTATATTTTCCATACTTTATCAAAATCCTAATCTGTACTAAATCCAATCTATGTAGTGCAACTCTCACTTATCCATTATTCTTCATGGTTGCAGACTTCAAAATTCCAAATTACCACCTTGCCATTTCATATTAGTCCACCACTCCCTCCATGCATCTACCTTTCCATGCTAGGAATTCCTCTTCAGTGGGGCAATTGAAATTCATGACTTCATCAGTCCTTTCTCTATACTTGGTGCATACTTGGTGACAATCTAGTTAACATCCTTATCAAATTCCAGTAGGACAGTCTCAGCATGAATTAGCATATCCATATTTATCTTAAATGTGTCCATATCAATTTTTTGGAAAATTGACACAACTTGATCTGAAATAACTTTATTAGTTTCATTTTTCCCCTCCTATAGAGTTTTGATGCTATCATCATCCCTTAGAATGGATGTAAGAATTCCATGATGTGACTCATGGAAGGATTTCACTAGCTCTTTTATTTTGTTTTCCAATGGTTCAATATTTCCTCTGTATCCATCAATTTTACCTACAAGAACCATAGTAGGTTTAAATTTTTTAGGTGGATTGACATCTTTTTTAACTCCAATTGACATCAATACCAAATCCTTCTTCATAGGGATCCAAATTTCAATGAGTGGAATGTCTCTTTCTCTGTCAATGTCAAAATTCCTGATAGTAGCCACCATGGATGAATAACTATGGTGAATACTATTCAACCTGTTATCCACTCTTATGTTCAAATGTTCCAATACTATAGTGACAATATTCATGTTTCTCTTGAAAATATCCTCATCATGATTATCACATTTCTCTTTGTATTCATTTAACTTCCTAAGCAACTCTTCCCTATTGGTATCTTCCTTAGCCTATGGCACTTTTGATGTACTAGGTTCTACTATTGAAATGGGCACACTGTACACACTTCCCATGTTATATGGCATAATTTCCCATGAAGAACTTACCCAGCAATAAATTTTGGGGGTATAACTTCTTGTGAAGTGGTTAGGGAGTCAATATCATTATGCTTAGGCTTTTTAGGTTGAAAACTATGCAAATTATTTTCCAGTAATGCAAATTTTGTCTACCATTTCATATTATATTGTTCACACCTTCCATATTTGACTAGCAAGTCATTGTAATTTGTTCTAATCTTATCCTTTTATGTAGTCACAAATTCTACAATGTCCCTTGTAAATTGTGCAACATGAACTGAAATATTTTCCGCTTCTAAGGCTGATGTTTCTGACACTCTTTTTATTATTAGGCCTCCACTATATTTAGGTGTAGGCTCAACAATATCGGGCTTTCAAGTGCTTGGGGCTAGAGACCATATAGCTAAGGCTTCCCATTCCTCACTAATAGTAAACCCCTATAGTGCAAGAGTAGCTTCCTCTTTTGTATCATAGAGAGGCCTGTCACATTTCTTTATTGTGTTGAAATCTATATCAGAATCCAAGTCACATTCTGGAAACAACAAAATACAACTATTCCTAACCAATTTTTGACTCTATTTTGTAGTCATTTTCTAGAATCTAGCTCTCATTTCATTTAAAACCTTTTTCTAGATGATGGCATCCAACAATTTTGGGTGGAGATTTCTTTCTATAGCCAAGCTTTTGACATATTCATCTCTTTTATCTCTGTATACAAATTCCATAAAATCCTGAGACTTTATGAATGAGTAATCATCGAAGAACTTCACACATGCTTCAACCTGCATATCATCTCTGTCATTGAGTCTTGTGAGATCAACTTTACTAAATCTTGTACCCAACTGATGTGTCACCCTTACTACTGGTGGAGTGGGCACTCCTTACATTTCCTTCTCTGACACCCAAATATCATCATCAGAGCCTTCATCAACATAGTCCACTAGACCAGTTATTTCAACCCTTTTTCTTTTCAATGGTGGCTCCCTTGATGGTAATTCACTAGGTGGTGGAGAATCAATGTCCACAATTCCAGGATCTACTAGCCTTGGAGGAGATGGTGGTGGTTCTTGTGGCATAGGAGAATGATGCTAACATTCTTCTTTTTGAGAAAGATCAGAACCTGCATCAATTTTCTTTTCCTTACCCTTTCTCCTTACAAAGAATTTTATTCTTGGTTTATCAAGGGCTTGATATGTAGACTTTTCTCCCATATTAGGGATTTCCCCTCCACTTTTTTATTCCACAATTGGAGCTTCCCCCTTATCTTTACTTATTACCCCTTCAGTTTCAAGACAACCCACTATTGAATCAAAATTCCTTCATACATGCTCCACCTTTTGTATTACATTTTCAGTTTCTG
Source organism: Sequoia sempervirens (assembly GCA_007258455.2). NCBI lineage: Eukaryota > Viridiplantae > Streptophyta > Pinopsida > Cupressales > Cupressaceae > Sequoia > Sequoia sempervirens. Next base: position 20,863,300 of record VDFB02358134.1, on the reverse strand, counting down.
GGAGAACCTTGAAATAAAGTTCTTGCTTTATCTTTATTTGCATCTTACTAAAGGAAATCCACCTTGCTCTTATTTTCTCCTACTCCAAAAGGTTGAACACATTTCTTATCACATCTTCAGGATATTGGAAAATGTATATAAATTTGGAGCTCTTGTTTCTTTCTTTCAACCAAGCCATAAAACCTTCAGGTTCATATCTAACCCTCTCAACTGACCTCTACATGTGGTAGGTTTTGAGTATATCAAGAATATTATTCCAACCTCCCTTGGTCATTACAAAATCAGAAAAATAAGTGTACAAAGGAAAGAATGTTTCTTTTCCTTGATTCAATAAGTGTCCATTTTCAACACTTCCCAATTTCCACATCACCTCTAAGAAACCAATTCTCTCAGGAACAAACCTTGGCAGCAAGTGAGGTGCTACCGTGTAACCATATATTATTAAGATAGTGTAATTAGGGCATGGGATAACATCTCACCAATTATTATCAACTCTAAGATCATTCCTTCTCTCCTTAGGTCTCAAGAAATCATGTAGAGCTATAGGAATTCTAGGTACACTCACAATTAACACTCTCCTTAGTTCTGAAGCAAACAAGTTCTAAAATGTCACATAATCATATGTCCTATCATCCTTGTCTAAAAAAGAAGTCTAGCATTGCATGGGAAACTCCAAGTCACCCTTTATTCTTTTTAAAGTTATACTAGGCCCAAAGAAAACTACACCTTTGTATAAAAACATATGCATCAATAATAAATACCAACAGAATCTCACTCCGAATTCACATTTCTACAACCTTATCAATCCTTCATGCATTATTTCTGAAAGAAACCCTACATAATCATACACCACACAATACTAGGGGTGTTGAATATGGGAAGCCATAAACATCCATACCATTGGCATTCCTGTGACAAGATCATAACGAATTATTTGGAAAATAGAATAAAAGGTTTTTTGGAAGTAAGAAATAAAATAGCTAACTGGGAAAGGCTCTTTATCATGTGGCCCTATTATGATCTTTCGACCTGTAATTTTTTCTAGGAATCTCGGCAAGATGTGGACTCTGAATGCAATCTTAGTTTTATCATACTCATGCTTAAGAGTGTCCTCACTTATCTTATACATTTCATCATTCCATTTAGTAATCTTGAAAATAAGACCCAATTACTCCTTGGTGATTTTGAATTTCCTTCCCATCATATGTTCTTATAGTTCTTGTGACTGGGTCATAATTAGCAGTCACTACCTTAAGCAAGTCAACATCCATATAAAAAATTGGTACAATCAACTTTACCAGGTCACAATTCCAAGGGTTACCTACTAGGATACCCATGTTTCTATTCCTTACTAGCTATAAAACAATTCACATCCAGTATAGGGAAATTTGGCATCCTTAATAAAGTAATTCTTATCAATCAAACCCTCTACTACCTACGGACCACTGAGAAGCAGTTGGCCCTTAGGTTTATCAATGGTCAAGGGTGGTAATTGGTACATTAGCTCTTTATACAAACGTCTTTTGGGAGCATAAGCTTCCCCTTTAGACGAAGATGCTTTTACCTTAGGAGCCATAACACAAGGGGTATTACAAGGTAGGGTTTTTGGTTTATTTGAATAAGGCTTATGACTTTTGTAAGGGTTTGACATGATTTATGCAATGCAAAACTTAACAAATTCTCTTTTTTGAATGTCAAACCTTAAAAATGCTAAACCAAGAAAACCCTAACAGACTTAAGAGTTTGAAAAACTATAACTTAACAATAATTTTGATGGGAGGAAAACAATTCACTTACTAGTTTTCTTTGTAGGTTGACAACCCTGGTTCTGACATCAGAAAATATTGAAAAACCACATCATGAGCTCCTTGAGTGTGTAGAATATACTTCAAAATGTTGAATTATGCCTTTAAGACATCTATTAATAATTATGCAACTCCTTACTTCAGTAGCTCGATTTCCTTTCAACTATTAAGGCTCACTCGTGCAAACCAGAATGGCTCACTTGCCCTCAATTGAGTTTTGAATGCCATCCATTGATCATTTTGGAGTGTTAATTGTTTGACGATCTAGATTTATCCAGTTTATTATGAAAGATCCGATTGTACACAACTGTAATATTTACCAAATGACAGAAATCCATATGGAACCAATTGCTTGTAGTATGTAGGTTCCACCATCTCTTTGTTGTCGTAGCTAGGATCTACGTGTCTTATTTCCCTTGGCCCTGTGAGTCCTAACTCATGTGAAAATTTCATCAATGAGGAGATAGGGAGAGGCCGAGATTAAATATCTCAGCTTATTCATA
>VDFB02358134.1:20814629-20857685 GCA_007258455.2 Sequoia sempervirens | reverse complement strand
ATACTTGAGAGAGTTATCTAGGTAAAGTTCCTGAGGGAGAGTCCTAAGAGAGAGAGAGAGTTGTGTAGGTTGGGTGGGAGGGATAGAGAGAGGGAGAGAGTTGAGAGAGAGTATACTATATATAATATATATTGTATATAATAAATTAAATATAATTTATATACTACATAAAATATAAAATATATAATATACTATGTATTAAATATATTACATAATTGATAGTATAAATATTCTATATTAAATCTACTATGTATTCTATATACTATATTATATTATATAATATATATATGATTGAAACATTGAAAAATAGGTTCACCAAAATGAGATGATTGGATATATGATACACCTATCATTCTTGTTTCATTAGGACAAAGAGAACTCCAAAGGTAGGAGTGACTTTCAACCCTTAGGTGAGTCATCCCTATTGGAGATCTTGGTTTTTTTCATTTTATGACAAGATGGGGTAAATATGCTTGAAATGCACATTGGGGTCAAAAAACTAAAAATAATAAATGGATTCAAATATGCAATATGAAACTTGAATCCTCAATTTAAAGCATAACAAAAACATAAACAATAGACTTTCAATGGATCTAAGAAGGGTAAGTTGAAATGTAATAGTCACAAAAAGCTAATGCTAAGTGTCCTACTAGGAATAATTTTCCCTAGCACAAATGGGTCCTACTATAGGGATAAAAAATATGATTTCATTGTCCTCTGCTCTTGGATCTGCACTCTTCATTCCTCTAGATCTCACTGTCGAAAAGTCAGAAATAAATTCTGTAAGTAAGATTTTGTGGCTTGAAAACTTTGAAAACTTTACAAAATTGAACTTTTGATCAATCTCCAGTCCTTAACTTGTAGATCTGAAACACACAAAGAGGGAAAAATTGTTCTTTCTTGGTGAATGGGTATTTTCCTTGGTCAAACCTCATTTTGGTAATTAAAACTTGAAATGAAACAATAATGAAAGGAATGAAAGATGAATGAAAACTAGCTTGTTTCAACTCACCAAACCTCTAATGGTTTCCCTTGGAGGAATAAAGTCTAACACATCTCTCCAAGGATTGGATCTTGAATGAAATGTCTTCATGATGAAATAACCCCCCCTTACAGATCTAAAAACTCATAACACAACTCAAAATAGTACAACATAAGTAAGAAGGAAAAAACTATATTTTATTATAGCAAATATAAATTGGGATTACAATATGTGGAAGCTCATAAGCTCCTTTACAATATAAGCTTATATGAAAATATAAATTTGCAACAATGGAGTCTTCAACCCTATGCTCAATCTAGCAACATTTGGTTATGTAAACCTGCAACTCCTCCAATCCAACTTCACCAAATGAGAAAGAATCAATATGTAGAAATTATGTGAGAAGAAACCATTATTAGTTTCTCAAAACAACCTCCACTAAACCACCAAAAAAACCTCTCACTTTCTACCTATCAATGCTTTTTCATTCATTACAATTTTCTAAAATGGTTTCTAGGTTTGGTGCGCACCATTTCCAGCTTTCCAGATCATTTTGAAATTCTTAATTTGGTTACTATATCAGAAATTTATGGCTATTTTACTGAGATTGGGTCTCATAATTACGACCTGAACATGCAACAACATACAAAGCTTGTCGCCAACATGAAATACATGCAAGGCATGCAAATAATAATGCAAGAACATGTACAAAAAGTGGTTCCCTCTTGTAAATGAATTCCCAAGAATTATATTCCCTTTCGAGATGATTTAGAAAAATTTATCAAAGCATGATTCCTTCAAAAATTACCTCTTCAAATCACCACAAGAGAAAATGTAAATTAAAATATTTATTCTCCTGACCCCTAAGCCCTTATTGAAAATTAAAAAATTGAAATAACAATATTTTTGGTGTCACGGGATTTCCATTTCACCTTGGATGCTCTTGCATCAAACACCCATGGTAATTTGAAATGTTTCATAAGTTGAACTCATAAACATTTGTAGATCTTGTGCTTGTTCTTCATCCACCCTTCTTCCTTATCCATCTATTTCTTCTTCTTCACCCTACTCTAAAACTTTGTATCTATTCCTCCCTTTATAATTCTTTTCTTTCTTACTTCTGCAACAAAATTTTTAGCTTCCTCATATTCACCCATTTCATTTACATAATTCATAAGAAAATTAGAATGTCCAATTAACTCACAAGATGCAAGTTTTACCTCATCTTTTACTGTTTAGACTTCAATGTCCTCTACTTCAATGTTCTCCATTGCATTCATCTCTTTTGTTTCTACTGCAACATCTTTAATATTTCTCCACTTTTTTCTTCCTCCTCACTCTCTTTCTCTATGCCTTCCTCAAAACATACTTCTGCAATATTTTCTCCTTCCTGTTCACCTACATACACAAATACGACAAACTTTTTTCCTTTCTTCTTTGGAATTTTGTCAAACACTTGCCACAAACTCTCAATCTTCAACTTCTTAGGTATAGACTGCCTCACATTCAGTGATCGGTATACACACCAAACACACTCTATCCCTAGGTCATGGTGAAAACTGCCTCACATTTGGCGCTTTGCTTGCACACTCAGGAACTCCTGCTCTGATACTATTGATGAAATAAAATCCCCTTACAAGTCTGAAAACTCATAATACAACTCAAAATAACACAACATATGGAAGTAGGAAAAAACTATATTTTATTGCAGATTTCAGCAAATATGAATTGGGATTACAATATGCGGAAGTTCATAAGCTCCCTTACAACATAAGCTTTCATGCAAATCTAAATTTGCAACAATGGAGTCTTCAATCCTATGCTCAATCTAGTAGCATTTTGTTATGTAAACCTACAACTCCTCCAAGACAACTTCACTAAATGAGAAAGAATCAATATATGGAAATTATGTGACAATAAACCACTATTGATTTCTCAAAACAACCTCCACTAAACTAACAAGAAAACCTCATTTTCTACCTATCAATTCTCTATCATTTGTCATAATTTTCTAAAACGGTTTTTGGGTTTGGTGTGCCTCATTCCAAACCTTCCAAATTATTTTTAAATTCTTAATATCATTATCATATGAGAAAGTTATGACCATTTTACTCATACTAGGTCTCACAATTACGACCTAGACATGCAACAAAATGTAAAGCTTGTGGCCAACATGCAAATACATGCAAGGCATGCAAATGATAATGCAAAAACATGTAAGAAAAGGGGTCCGCTCTTGTAAATGAATTCTCAAGAATCATATTCCCTTTGTAGATTCTTTAGAAACATTTATCAAAGAATGTAATTCCTTCAAAAATTACCTCTTCAAATCACCACAAGGGAAAATTATAATGTTACAAATTAAAATATTTATTCTCCTACCCCCTAAGCCCTTATTGAAAATAAAAAAATTGAAATAAGAATATTTTTGGTGACACAGGATTTTCATTTCACCTTGGATTCTCCTACATCACTTCATTGGATGTTGATCTTGATAGCTTGAATCTCGAACTGATACTTGAGACCTACATCACAATGTTAGCTCCAAAAACATGCATGAATGAAAACAACTTTTACATGATGCTTGAGATCTTGATTGTTGTTGTAGAAGATTGATAAATTTTCTCTTGAATGCTCTTGACAATAATATTTTCTATAGGAATGCTCTCATAAAAATTCTAGGATTTGAATTGATAAAAAGACCTTGTATTTATAGGTAATTTTCTAATTTCTTGACAATTAAACATCAAAGGCCGATAGTTGTAATTTTAATTTGAATCATAAAAATGCTACCAAAATCATATTAAAAAAAGGGGTCCTAAGTCTAAGAAGGACCAATTCGCCCTTGGGTGAATGGGTCCTAGACCCTAAACCTAGGACACAAATTTTCCAACATGTGTAAATTAATGTTTACAATTTTTTAATACAAGTTTCCCTTTCAAAAATAGGATTAATTAGGTTTTTAAATGTATAATTAAGTCAATTAGATGCTTAATTAAATCCAATTAATTAAGGGGAGGAAAAAAAAGTGAGGAGATGTAAAGGAGTACATTTTCTGTCACTACATTTAGCCCTCGCTTTAGTGAGAGGATGAGCCCTATGCTTAAACTCAAACTAAAATAGACAAATAAGCGTCAAGAGGAGCCCAAGTGTACAAATGTTAGAAATATAGGATGAAAAAGATCAAGGAGGTTGCGCAAGCCCCCAGGATCAAGATCCCATGGAAAACCAACATAAGTGCAAAGGGACACACACATATATGTATGCTATACACTAGCAAAGAAAAAAAAGTATATAATGCCAACATTGATGTAAAAAGAAAAGAGGGTGGATCAAGCATTGACTGTTTGTCAAATAGGTATGGATCAAGCCTTAGTTGTTTTTCCAAAAACACATTCACAAGTGGAAACCTATTGTCCACTATGCAAAAAAATTATACTCACATAGGCTAGTCAAATCTATTGTCTACTAGGTGAGCCCCAAGAGGGTGGCTAATGGGAAAGTCATGCTAGGTCTATAGCCTCCCATGCATCAACCATACCAAAAGTTATACCTCCTGATAACTTTGATAAGGTGCCACAAAAATGATCACAAGGCTAGAAAGCTACATTATGCTAGGTACTCATGAAAAACATAAAAGGCTACATTGGCAAGCAAGTTGTGTTATGCTTGGTGTCCATTTTAATGGCAATAGGATAGGATAGTCAAAGGGGTTTTGCTTAGTTCATTAAAGGACTCACCTTAGGGAACATCATGCTTAATGTCACCAAGAGAGGACTAGTCAAGGATAAAATATTCACAACTTAGGAAATGCAAGTCATAGCATTACCACTAAGAGGAATGACATATGCCAAGAAAGGTTGTGCTCTTGAAGGACATCAAACCCAATGTCACCACTGAGAAGACAAATCACATGAAGTAAGAAGACCACACTTTGAAGCAAACAATGAGTAGGGAAGTGTATGCCCCCACTTTAAAAAATAAATATAAACACCATGTTGTGAGAAATCACTTTAAAGTAGAACACAATAAATGCCAATACATGAGAGATTTATTTGGAAAGCCTTATGTAAAATATACATTTTTTAATAGAGCTACTACATGAAAAGGAGGGTTTCCCCCATAATAAATCCTAAGATAACACATAAGGATCCATGGATTTTGGGTCAACATATTTCCTTGCTATAGTGATATAATCAAGTTGGGAACTATCATCATTCCTCAAATGACTCATGGAACAATGAGCACAAAGAAATAATGACACATAGAGAGAAAAAATAAAGAAAATATTTTGGGTCAACATGGAAGTGACCTAAATGTCTCAATGACTTGCGTCATCCTCAAAATGAAAACACTAAACAAAGTAATGGCTTCATCTGCATCACAATCTTGTTCATCATATGTAGAAGGCAGATAAATATCCAAAGCGACAATGACAAGTGTCAAACTAGGACAAGGCTATCTAACCCCTTTTCCCCACTAAGTCTAGGACAAGGATGAGTCGAGGTGAGTGATGGGAATGTGCTCCTTGTGATATAAAAATGATTTAAAATAAATTCAAAACATGTAATAGTGAGTATGCTATGATCCTACAACTATCACATGGAAAGGAGAAAACCAATAAATTGCTTAAGGGATTATACTATCATATTCATGTGAAAATGGTTCAAAATTAATAACAATTCTCTTTAAGGCATGACATTCATCGATACTATGTCCAAGAGTTCTATGATATTGATAATGAGACATGTCTATACTTTTTTTTTTTCTTGATAGGTGACAATGTTATAAGTCCTTGATTAAGAAGTGTGTAAAATTTTTGTATTTGGACATAGTATAAGGAAATTGCAACTTTTTGAGTTTGTAAGGATTTTTTATTTTGCTTGATTGGAAAAATTGTTGAGGTGGATATGGGGGAGGAGGATCTTATTATCCTAATCCCTTGGTATCTTTAGATGGTATTTGTTCTAGCAATTGATATATTTCATCCTCATTTTTTATGTCACACCCTTGATTGTTTAAGATCTTAAAGCCTTGAACATAACTCTCTTCTAAGTTAATGGGTGTATTGGTAACTCAATTGGCATATGATAGAAGAGTATCACTATTTTTCTTGTTAACAATATCATTAATTATTGATGGTTGAGGCTTGGTTTGTGCTTCAATTTAGGGATGCAAAATTTTGAACATATCAAGTGATGGGAATGTAGGTAGTTTTTGCATGGATGGATAAAAAATAATGCATTTTTCTCAAGGTTGTGTAAGGAGTATTGTATGAATTGGTGCATGTTATCTTCATCTTGACCTAATATTTCCACTTCATATGGGAATTTTGTTGCAAAAATTACTATCATTGCACCAAAAGATCGACATGTTAATGCCCAATACAACCATTGGATTTATACAAGATCAAGATCTATACCAGGTAGTTAAACCATGTCATGAAGCCCAAACACCACGTTGAACTATGCCTACCACAGGAAGAGAAGACCAAGAGTCACACCTTGCAACAATCCCCCCAATGCAAGTGTCTCAACTCTGATACCAATTGTTGGCCTTGTCGTTGCACCAAAAGGTCGACCTGTTAATTCCCACTAGAGTCGTTGGATTTATACAAGATCAAGATCCACAGGATGCGGTTAAACCATGTCACGAAGCCCAAGCGTCACACTGGACTACGCCTACCACATGATGAGGAGACCAAGGGTCACACCTTGCAACACATTCATTAGGAGGTTAAGATTCATTAATAGGATCAATTGCATTAGGGTCATCACCAAACAAAAAAATTGAAACATCTACCAAAGATCTCAAGAACCTTCATATATTGCTCATACGCATGTCCATGATGAAATTTAATACAAATTTTTTAATGTAATATATGAAGATTTTTTAATTTTTTGAATGCAAGAGAATGAAAATGACATGTTTTTAATGCCAATTTTGATTTCAAACAATGCACTTAAGTTGACCAATTGAACTTAATGTAAGAAAGTATAGAACTTTTTTCTTTTTGAAACTAAAACTTAGATTTAATAGCATAATAGAATGAAGCAAAAAAAGACCAAATAGTGACCAAAAAATTGGAAAAGTGCCTATATAGGAACTAATTCACCCTATGTAAAATGAGTCCTAGGTTAGGGGTTTGAAAAATCAAAGTTTGAATTTCTTGCTTCAGGTTGTAGACTGTGGTTTTAGTGACAATTTTTCAGATTTAGGTGTCCTAATGCAAATGAAATTAATGACAAATGATGAACAAAGTGATACTTTTTGAAATTCAATTTTGACTAAATTTGTTAATGCAAATGACTAAAAGTGCACTAATATGAGAGTATTATGCAAAATCAATGTAGTATGAATGCAATTTTTATTTTTTTTAGATTAAAATGATGCAAAATGAAAATTTTAAAATCCTAAATGAGATGAAAACTAATGCAATTTTAACAACCCTACATGAAATGAAAACTAGTGAAAATCCTAGATCTAGAGCTTGAATGAACTCCAAATTAGAAAATTTATTGTGCAAGAATGTCGATTTTATCAATATGAAACACCAAAAAATAGGTTCACCACAATGAGATGATTGGGTATATCATGCACCTATCTTTCTTATTTCATTAGGAAAAAGAGACCCCCAAAGATAGGATTGAATTTCAACCCTTATGTGAGTCAACCCCATTGGAGATCTTGGTTGTTTTTCTTTTATGACAAGATCAGCAAAATATACCTAAAATGCAGTTTGGGGAGAAAAACTAAAAAATATTAAATGAACTCGATTATGTAATGTGAAACTTGAATCATTAATTTTAAGCATAATAGAAACAAAAACAACAGACTTTCAACATATTTGAGAAGGGTGCGTTCATGTGTACCAATCACCAAAATTTATTATGAAGTGTCCTCCTGAGACTAATTCAACCTAGGGTGAATGTGTCCTGCTACAGGGATTAAAAATCTACTTTCATAGTAATCTTCTCCTAGATCTGCACTCATGATTCATCTGGATCTCATTGTCAGAAAGTCAGAAATAAATTCTACAAGTAAGATTTTGTGGCTTGACAACTTTGATGACAACTTTTCCATCATTGTGAAATTGCACTTTTGATCAATCTTCAATCCTTCTTGACATGTAAATCTACAACACAAAGAGAGGGAAAAATTGTTTGTTTTTGGTGAATGGGGGTTTGTATTGGTCAAACCCTATTTTGTTAATTAAACCTTGAAATGAAATAATAATGAAAGGAAGGCATGATGAACAAACACTAGCTTGTTACAACCCAACAAACCTCTAATGGTTTCCCTTGGAGGACTAAAGTCTAACACATCTCTCCAAGAATTTGATCTTGCATGAAATGGCTTGATTGGATGTTGATCTTGATAACTTGAATCTTGACTTGAAACTTGAAATCTACATCATAATGTTAGCTCCAAAAACATGCATGAATGAAAACAACTTTTACTTGATGCTTCAGATCTTGATTGCTGCTATAGAAGACTGATGGATCTGCTCTTGAATGCTCTTGACAATAATATTTGTTATAGGAATGCTCTCACCAAAATTCTATGATTTGAATTGATGAAAGGACCTTGTATTTATAGTTAATTTTTTAATTTCCCAACAATTAAACATTGAAGGTTGACAATTCTAATTTGAATTTGAATCACAAAAATGTTGCAAAAATCATATTAAAAATGGGGTCCTAAGTCTAAGGAGGACCCATTCGCATTTGGGAAAATGGGTCCTAGGCCCTAAACCTAGGACCCACATTTTCCAAGATGTGTAAATTAATGTTTGCAATTTTTTAATACAAGTTCGCCTTTCAGAAAACATGATTAATTAGGCTTTTAAATACATAATTGGGTTAATTAGAGCCTTAATTAAGTCTAATTAATTAAGGGGAGATAAACAAAGTGAGAAAATGTAAAGGAATACATTTTCTGTCACTAGAATAATATATTATAATATATTATATACATATATTAATATATAAAATATTTATTATATATTAATAATACATAATATTGGTTTTATGTACTATTTGGTTTAAAAAACTAAAGCAAATGGATATCTGTTTATAACAAATATTTTTTATTTATTGAATAAGATTTGAAGCTTCCCCTATGCATACAATATAATATATTATATAATTTGTATTTTATATAACATATAACATATATAATATATATAGTATATATTATATAATATATACTATATATAATATATAATATATAATATATAATATATAATATATATAATATATAATAAATAATATATCATAATATATTATATCATACATTTATTAATAATACATAGTTTTATGAATTTTTGTTTTTGAAAAGCTAAAAGAAATTGATATTTGTTATAAATGGATATTCGTTTCCTTTATAAATTTTTTGAATATTTGCATGCGAAACATAATGGATTTCCATTTTTTGAATCATATAAAAATTAAAAAGGGGACCATTTTGAGCATTCCAACAATTTCAACATTCTTTTTGTTGCCTAAAATATTGCGTTCTTTGTCTATAGTAGACAAAATTTAGCTTTTGGAAGATTCTTTTACACATTTTCAATTTTACAATCATTTGTGTGCTCTTTTTTGTTTGTGCAAGGGGGAGTAATAGTCGTCATAAGAGAAAAGGAAAGAGAAAACTAACATTAGATCAAATTGAAGCATATAGAGTAAAAGATGGAGAAAGCCATAGGAACAGAAAACAAGGTATGGCAAATGCTCAAGTTCAAGCTTCTTCTCTACCCCTAAATTTTAATTCAAGTGAAGATGAAATTTAGTTTGAAAATATTGAACATCATATTTGTTGTGTGGTCTCACAACGCACCCCAAGACTATAAGACTTCGGGACCTAAAGGAAAAAGAAACAAACTTTTATGGCAGGAGCTAGCTAGTTGAAAAGATCACCAAAAGTGAAGAGCAATGAGAAATATTTAATAAAAGAGTACTTTGTAATGTAGTGTTCCAAGTACTAGATATCGAGAACCAGGAATGTTTGAAAAAGGAAAAAAGTTAACAAAAAATGCGAGCAGAGTGTTCTGATCTGATAGTTGAGGTCCGATAAGATGGAAGTTTCGATAAAACCAAAGTCCAGGGAAAATTCATGGGTAAAGTTGAATACCAAGTACCAGGTACAGGGTAGCGATGTAAACTGAAGTTTTAAAATCTTAAGGTTATCCAATGAGTCTAATAGTTTGGTAATCTAGTATATACAAGATAATCATGCAAGTATTTGTAATATGCTAGAAAGCATGTTATTTATGAGAAATTTATGTGATAACAATTGAATGATGGTTTTATTTACAGAAGATATTTATAATTTTTTTTAATTTAAAGGGATTTAATGAGTGGAATTTGTGATTGCAGGAGATGCAGAGTTCAAATGTGGATGGTTAGGCCAATCAAATTTGCAGCAAATTTTAATTTTCTTGTCAGGTTCAACAATACACTTTAAAAGCTCATGCTAGAATAGAGTTCGTTGCAAAGATACACTCAATACCAAGAAACCAAAACTTTGGACTTTAAGCATGCAACAAAGAAGTGTATCCATTACAGGGGTTGCTCATTTCTAGAATGTTAAAACCGAGGATGAACCTGAATGTAGGAATGGAAATTCCACCTAATCATTCTAAATGTATGGGAAGTTCCTACATTTTGTTTGAACGAATTTGTTTGGTTCCACGAAGGAACCCCGAAAATAAAAAATATTAAAGCTCAAAGTGATTCAACATGCGATTGGAGTTGACCTTTGTTGACTTTAATTGCAATTCTCTTATAAGTCAGTACATTCCACGTGTCTTCATGTGATTCATTCTTTGGATTTCCCCTCATGTATTTGTCTTATCCTACCTATGCCTTACTTCTGTAAAAGGGCAAAGGATACTTTTTTTAAGTTAAGTTCAGAATTTGTGGATGTTGAAAGAGCCAAAAATTCTCAAAGTTTTGTTCTTTTTTCCTATTTTTTGAATCATTCTGGTCTAAAAACTTGTATGCACTTAGATATTAATCAATATTGAAGTCAATTTGATAGCTACCTATCTCATGAATCTTTGTAGCTGGTTTTGTTAGTTCAGCTGAACAAGGTTGTGTGATGTGCCATTTAATGGTGCATGCAGAACCTACTCAGTGTCCAAACTAAAACCCATCTCTTTAAAAGCTCACACTGTTTTATATGTAGCCGTGAAGCAATCTGGTGAAGTATAAAGCAATTTTCTTTGATTTGGTTAAATCTTTGGGGCATGCATGGAGAATAACCAAGAGAAGTTTTAATTTTTCAGTATTTTATGCTTTATTTTAGAATAGATGTTTAAATTCAATGTTTCAAAAAATAGATGAATGAATGGAAATTTGTTGAAAATCTTTAATTTCCTATGAAATTTTTCAATGCTTAAAGCTAAATCTACTTAAGTGATAGAAAAATTATTGATATTCATGAAATTTTATTTCAAAATATTTTGATTTCATGATATTATTTTATGATCTAACTGAAAATTCAATGTCTAATACATATGATTAACAAAAAATCACATCATACCTTGAAGTGAACCTAGTACTATCAAGACCTAACTATCGAAGACTTGGGATCAAACTAAGCCAACCTTTATCCTATCATACAGATCCCTTAGGGTTGTCTTTGGTTAAGTCTTTCAAGAAGGATAGGCTCTTCATAGTTTTTCCATGATAAATTTATTCACCCTATTGATGCAAGTAACATCGTCGTCAACAATATTGAAATTGAAAATGAAAATATTGAAATTGATATTAGAAAATTTTGAAATTGGTATTGAAATTGAAATTGTTAATAACATTGAAAACATTGAAAATGAACCTTATGTATCACCTAATTACATGAGAACCTTATTTTATTATGCATTCATAACATGTCACATATATCAGTCAAAAACATAAACGTATATCATAAATATAAGTAATCATCAGTAATCACCAACCATATCATATATAATAGATATCATATATGAAAAATTAACTGATATGTAAAAATATAGGTTTCTTGGAGAATAAAGGTATATTTCCATGTGAATCAGATCAAAATATCCATGATAGATCAATATATTTTCAAGGTACATATTTGATTTGAGAGAATGTTTAGTTGAAACTTTGTAGTTCATTTTGCTTATGCTAGTTGAAACTTTGTAGTTCATTTTTCTTATGCTCAACAATTTGTCTCCATTTATATGTAGGTTCTTCTTTGACCCCATTTCTAACGAGTATTCTCACATTCTCTTAATTGCTCAATTTTTGAAGGTATTATTGTTCAATTTTTAGTTGATTGCTTCAAAAAGTATGAATCCTCTCTTAACTTCAAGAAATATAACTCTTAAGTAGAGACTTCTAGTTATCATTTGATCCATGGGCTTTTCTAAGATCAAAGGGAAAGTTGAAAGTATTTACCTACCTACCTCAACATGTACATGCTACCCATTCATCAAAATAACCAAAAAGTTGATAATTTTTCATCATTTTCTCTTACAAAAATTTCAAGACTACCCCAGATTAGTGCAATCTAGAATCATAGGGGGTGGGGGGCTTAGGTGACAAAAGGAGGCCTTTTTTAGTGTTGGAATGCCCACCTTGACATGTTGGTATAGTAGGTTTTTCTCCATTATGTACAAAATAAAAAATGCTTCTTTCCATTGATAACTTTTGCAAGAATGCATTTGACACTAGAAAACACAAATGGTGTTGATTTGACCAAAAAAGAGAGAGGTGGGTTTGAAGAGATTCGATATCCACTTGTAGGAGCAGATAAATCACTCCTACATGGCACGAGCTCTCAGAACGAATTCATCAAAGTTTGGAATTTTTTGGCTTTTAGGGCTCTTAAGATATTACCCCAGAAAGAGCACCCCAGAATGATTGGGTGACTTCAGAAATGAATTCATACTTTCCCTAGTATTTAACTACCTACCTCGATGTGTCCATGCATCCCATTCGTTAAAATTACTATAAATTTTACAAATTTTGCATTTTTTTTCTCTTAAGGCTCTTAAGAGACTACCCTGGAAAGAGCACCCCAAAACGATCACGTGACTTGGGAAACAAAGTCAGAACTTCCCTAGTATTTACCCATCTCCTTCAACATTTACACACTTCCCATTCATCAAAATTACTCTAAATTTTACAAATTTTGTATTTTTTTCTCTTAAGGCTCTTAAGAGACTACCCCAAAAAGAGTAGGTCCCAAAACGATCAGGTGACCTAGGTAATGAATTCAAACCTTCCCTAGTATTTAACTACCTACCTCGATGTGTGGGTATGTGTAGGATCATCATGGAAAAAATAGACCCTTAAGTGGTAAAAAAATTCAGAAAAATTAGAGTTAGGCAACTTGACATGAAAATTTGAATAAGTTATCCATATTATTTCAAAAATATGTAAGAATAGAATTTGTAACCAATTGAATGTAGTTTCTAAACTACTAGGTTTATTTAAATAAAATAATATATTTGGTGAAAATTTGAAATTTCAATGCAGTAGTACTTAAATTTCAGGGAAAAACTAAGAAGTAGGTGTCTTTCTGACCACCCTAACAACAATAAAATGATAATATTTTTTTATAATATGTTATATATAAGTAGAGGACTCATGTCTCAATGTGATACATATGTTTTTGTAATTTTTTTCCAAGTAAATAATTAATTATGAATTTTTTATTACAACTTTTAAAAAATATAAAAACTCGTATGTCTGACCACCTTAACTTGGTTAAAACTTCCTCATTTTTTTTTTTTTTAATCCTATAGTATCCAAAGCATAGAATGTGATGCATGTTTCGGATTCAAAAAATGTGATACCATTTGAAAGCTATATATTTTTTTCAATCAGCCTATCAATCAGGACTTTAGTCATAATTCAAATAGAAAATGAATAATAATTACTTATTAAATTCAAAGTAAAGCATAATTTATATTGGTCGAAAGCTGAGAATATCCTTTAAAAACCCTTTTCATTTCATCAATTTTGGGTTAAAAAAAGTCATCAACCACATACCCTACACATACCCATCATATCACCACTTTTTGGCCCATCATGATCTTGCACATGATACTCATGTCCATACTACACATTCATCAAAATTACTATAAATTTTAGAAAATTATCATTTTTTTCTCTTAAGGCTCATAAGACACTACCTTGAAAAGAGAACCCCAGAATGACCGAGTGACTTGGACAATGAGGTCAGACCTTCCCTGTTATTTACCTTCCTACCTTGACATTTCCAAACTTCCCATTCATCAAAATAACCCAAAACATGACAATTTTGCATTATTTTCTCTTACGACACTTTTAAGACTACCTCAGATTAGTGCACTCCAAAATCATGGGGGGGCTTGGGAGAAAAAAGAGGCCTTTCATAGCATTGGACTTCCCACCTTGATGTGTTGTTATAGTTGGTTTCACTCCATTTTGTACAAAACAAAAATAATGCTTCTTTCCATTTTTGCACTGCTTTCCATTGATAGCTTTTACAAGAATGCATTTGACATTGGAACACACAAATGGTGTTGAGTTGACCCAAATTGAGAGAGTTTAGTTTGAATGGATTTTATATCCACCTGTACGTGCAAATAAAACATTCCTACATTCCATGAGCTCCCAGAATGACTTTTTCAAAGTTTGACAATCTTTGCCTTTTAGGGCTCTTAAAAGACTACACCAAAAAGAGCACCCCAAAATGATTAGGTGACTTGGGAAATGAAGTTAGACCTTCCCTAGTATTTAATTTTCTAACTTGATGTGTCTACACTACCAATTCATCAAAATTAATATAAATTTTACAATTTTTTGCATTTTTCTTCTCATAAGGCTCTTAAGAGACTACCCTCAAAAGAGCACCCAAGAATGATCAGGTGACTTGGGAACTGAATTCAAAACTTCCCTAGTATTTACTTACCCACCTTGATGTGTCCAAACTGCCCATTCATCAAAATTACACTAAATTCTATATATTTTTGCATTGTTTTCTCTTAAGGCTATTAAGATATTACCTCAAAAAGAGCACCCCAAAACAATTAGGTGACTTGGGAAATGAATTTAGACCTTCTATAGTATTCACCTACCTACCTCAACATGTCCAAAATTTCCATTCATTAAAATTACTAAAAATTTTACAAATTTTGCATTTTTTCTTTCAAGGCTCTTAAGAAACAAGCTCAGAAAGAGCAACCCAGAATGATCAGGTGACTTAGGAAATGGGGTGAAAACTTACCTACTATTTACCTACCTACCTTGATGTTTCCATACTACCCATTCATCAAAATTACTATAAATTTTGCATTTTTTGCTCTTAAGGATCTTAAGACATTACCCTAGAAAGAGCACCCCAGAATGATTGGGTGACTTGGGCAACAAGGTCAGACCTTCCCTATTATTTACCTACCTACCTCGATGTGTCCACATTTTCCATTTGTCAAAATAACCCAAAACTCAATAATTTTGCATTTCTTTCTCTTACGACACTTTGAAGACTACCCAAGATTAGTGCACTTTGAAATCGCGTGGGGGATTGGGTGACAAAAGGAGGCCTTTTGTAGCATTTCAATTCCCACCTTGACATTTTATATTTGGTTTCTCTCCATTATGCACATAACAAAAAATGCTTCTTTCCATTTTTAAACTACTTTCCACTAGCAACTTTTGCAAGAATGCATTTGACACTAGAACACGCAAATGGTGTTGAGTTGACCCAAACAAATAGAGTTTGGTTCGAAGGGATTTTATTTCCACTTATAGGTGTAGAAAAATAATTCCTACATGCCACGAGCTCTCGGAATGACTTTTTCAAAGTTTGACAATTTTTGGCTTTTAAGGCTCTTAGGAGACTACCTTGGAAAGAGCACCCCAGAACAATCAGGTGACTTGTGAAACAAAATGAGACCTTCCATAGTATTTACCTCCCTACCTTGACATGTTCATTCTTCCCATTCATCAAATTTACTAAAAAATTAAAAAAAATTGAATTTTCTAATATTTGTGTCTAATTTTAACCATTGTTTTCAAAGAATGATTAGTTGACTTTGATGCTCATTTTTTAATAATCCATACTTTCCTAATATTTATGTGTAGGAATTTCTCAACACAATCTTTGAGTAGGATGTGAGGTTTGATGGTAATGCATCTACCATTCGATTTCATGTTGCTTTCATTGTTTAGTTACTTTTACTAAGTATGATATTTGCCTTCTCAGAAAACATAATATAATTCTTCTCATACCATTTTGCATTAATTTTAGCTTCTTTTGAATAAATAGCTTCCCACTTCATTATAAGAGTTCAAAAAATCAAATAATTTCAAATGTAAATTAATTCAATAAAGCTTTAAATCATGTGTATTCTTTTGTAGAAGAGTTATTTGAGCTTGTTTAGTACATAATTCTAATGTATTAAGTTATCTATTCTTACTATTCTAATGTATTACTATATGTTTGATTTTTATTGATATCAAATTGAGTGTTCAACATGCAACTAGAATGCCAAATTTGACCTAGAGCTTCCACATAACCACTATGAGCTCAACATTTAAAAAATGGTGATAAAATTTGGTGATAACATTATATAAATAGTCATAAAATTTGGTGAAGTTTCCAAAGGAAACCAAATTTAACACTAACATAGATGGATTTCCAATTGTAATTTATAAGTTCTATTAAAATGCAATTTCATTAATCTATAACATGTTATTGATCTTAACTTTAAACCATTTGAAACTAATTATCCATTCCAATTTTATGTTTCAAAGTAGAAATATATGCACACGATGAGAAAATTAGACCAAATATCAATTCTTATATATAAAATTTTAGAATAATTGTGTTTGTGTATATACAAATTTGGCGTATATGCCTACTCAAAACAAGTTTTTTTAAATGTGGCATATATGCCATCTCAAGATCTATCAATCCCTAAATGTATCAATCTCTAACAAATCCTAATCTTGTGTTGGAACATCAAAATTGAGCCACCTTGAAGAACTTGGTGGCTCTGAAATTGTCTACACAATAACAATTTAAACCATAAATTAGATTAATTATGTCAATGGTTGAAAAGTTAGATTACTAAATAGAAACATATATACTATAATTTAGAAATTATCAATTTAACATCAAAATCACTATATTGAACTATAATATATCTAAAATGCAGTTCTTTTCTACTTCAAGTCTTGCTCTTTTTTCTTGCAAGATGTTCTACATATGATTGTCCCGTAGGATGATCAAGAGTACTAGTATATCGAAATGGTCTCAGATTTGTCACATTGTTGAATGAGGTAGAGAACTATAGTAGGTAAAATAAAATTGATACAAATTGCTGAAAAATAATAATATTTACAAAACATATATCTACTCCTATCTAAATGTATATATCTACAATATAAAATAAACACATACCTCTTGTGATGCTTGTACTCATTTTGTAGATGGGCTGATGATGGATGAACCAGCTAAGATATTTTCCTATATAAAAAATGACAAGAATGTAAGAAAATTTAAATGCACATGTACATATAATCATAATGTCGAGAATATAAAAAAACCATACACATGTTGTGATTCTTCTTCCAATGTGTCAGAAGTAGTCATCATGGCTATAAAAGTCCTAGATTGCTACATAAAAAGAGAATAATACATTAGACTATCAATCTATGTACATGCATTTAATCATAATACATTTAGAAAATTAACATCTAAATCAGAATTTAAATGATACCATATAGTGACTCTCTAGGCCAGACAAAATGGTCAATTGAGTAGCCTCCTGGACCTGTGAAATTTGATCCTTGTTCAGCAATTGTTAAATATTATAACACATAAATACATATTAGCACTAATATATCTTATAAAATATGAGATAAAAGATAAAATACACTATGAAATTACTTTATGTCTTATCGATGCATCCACATCATTTCTCACACTTGATGTCTCTCCTAGAAATGCTTCACTCCATGCTCTCTCATCTCCTACATCCAACATATGTGTATGTGCAGGATCATGATGGGCCAAAAAGTGGTGCTATGATGGGTATTTGTAGGGTATGTGGTTGACGGCTTTTTCTTTACCCAAAATTGATGAAATGAAAAGGGTTTTGAAAGAAGATTCTCATCTTTCCACCAATATAAATTATGCTTTATTTTGAATTTAATAAATAATAATTATTAATATTCTATTTGAATTACGACTAAAGTCCTGATTGATAAGTTGATTGAAAAACATCTATAGCTTTCAAATGGTATCACATTTTTTGAATCTAAAACATACATCACATTCTATGCTTCACATACTATAGGATTAGAAAAGAGAAAAATGAATTTCTTGAAGTTTTAACCAAGTTAAGGTGGTTAGATATACAAGTTTTTATATTTTATAAAAGTTGTAATAAAAAATTCATAATTAATTATTTACTTGGAAAAAAATTACAAAAACATATGCATCACATTGGGCCATGAGTCCTCTACTTATATATAAAAAATCTTATAAAAAATATTATCATTTTGTTGTGGTTACGGTGGTCAAACAGACACCTTTTTCTTAATTTTCCTTGAAATTTAAGTGCTACTGCATTGAAATTTCAAATTTTCACCAAATAGATTTTTTTTTCTTTTAAATAAACCTATTAGTTTAGTAACTAAATTCAATTTGCTACAGATTCTATTCTTACATATTTTTTAAATAATATAGATAACTTATTCAAATTTTTACGTCAAGTTTCCTAACTTGATTTTTTTGAATTTTTTTCCACTTAAGGGCCTGGTTTTTCCATGATGATCCTGCACATACACATATGATGGACGCTATAGTCAGATGTGTCCATCGGAGCCTCAGTAGACAGTCGAAGAGGACACAAACATATATGGTGGCACAAAATGCAATAATGGGGCACACAAATACGTGGCGAAGATGAGGGTATAGTAGTAGCAACTAATGCAATAGGTGTATCACCATGATGCAGTTACGTAAAATGTGAGCTCTATGTGAAAAAATGGTCACACAAAGCATGTGTGGTAAAAATACTCTAATTTCTTGTATTTGCAACAATTTTTGGGTAAGGTATTGGAGGTGGGGAAGCAATAGATGGATTGGGAAGAATTGAGGTTACTCAATGTGCCCCAGATCTATCCTAAAGAATTTCTCTACCCACGCCTTTGGAAATATTGCATATCAAAGTAGTTGACATGACTACCTAGGACACATTAACCATAAACCTTATACCCTCAACCCTAGATACCTTAAACCCTAAACACTTCACCATCAACCCTATACCTTATATCCTTAGCCCTAAACCCTATACCTTATATCTAATACCATCACCCCCAAATACTAAACCCTATACCATTGACCCTAAAGCCTAAACCCTATACCCTCAACCCTAAATCCTAAACCCTATATCATCAACCTTATACCCTCAAACTTATACCCTATACCCATACCCTATAACCTAAACACTAAACAAATACCTTATATCCTCAACCATAAACCCAATGCCCTTGACCCTATACCCAATATCATCAAACATAAGCCCTATACCCTATACACTTAACCCTATACCCTCAACCCTGAACACTATCCCTCTAGCCTATACGCTCAACCCTAAACCTTAAACCCTATACCCAATACCCTAACCGTTATACCTAACATCCTCAACCCTAATCCCTATACCCTATAAACTTAACCCTATATCCTCAACCATGAACATTATCCCTCAACTATATGCCCTAAAGCCTATGCGCTAAATCGTCAACCCTAAACTTCATACCTAAACCTTAAAGCTTATACCCTAGACCCTATACCTTAGACCCTCAACCTTATACCCTATACACAATACCCTTAACCCTAAACCCTATACCCTTAACCCTATACCCTAAATGCTAAACACTACACCCTCAACCCTCAACCCTATAGCTTATACCCCTAACCCTAACTCCCTATTCCCTAAAACCTATACCTTATACCCAATATCATCAACCCTAAAATCCTGAACCATATACCCTAAACCCTAAATCCTAAATCCTATAACCTCAACCCTATACCCTATACCCTAAAACCTAAACCCTATGCTCGATACCCTAAACCCAAAATAGATACCTTATACCCTCCATTGTAAACCCAATACCCTCAAACATATACCTAATATCATTAACCCTAAGTCCTATACCCTATACATTGAACCCTATGCCCTCAACCCTATGTGTTAAAGCCTATACACTAAACCATCAACCCTAAACTCCATACCTCCACCCTAAATCATATACCCCTAATTATATACCTTATAACCTCAATCCTATACCCAATACCCTTAACCCTAAACCCTATACCCTTAACCCTATATCTTAAACCCTGAGCACTACTCCCTCAACCCTCAACCCTATACCTTTACGCTTAACCCTAAACCCTAAACCCTATACCTTATATCTAATACCGCCAACCCTAAAGCCTAAATCATATGCCCTCAACCCTAAATCCTAAACCATATACCCTCACTACTATACCCTAAACCATATACCATATAACCTCAACCCTAAACCCTATACCTTATACCCTAAATTATAAACCCAATACCCTTAACCCTAAACCTTATGCCCTATACACTCAATGCTATACATTAAACTCTAAACCCTACACCCTCAACCCTCAACCCTATACCATATACCTTATACCATCAATTGTAAACCCTATACCTTATATCTAATACCGTCAACCCTAAAGCCTAAAGCCTATACCCTCAAACCTAAATTTTAAACCCTATATCCTGAACCCTATACCCTATACCCTCAATCCTAAACCATATACCTTATCCCCTCAAGCCTATACCCAATACCCTTGACCCTATACAAAATATCCCCAACCCTAAGCCTTTACCCTACACACTCAACACTATACCCTCAACCCTTAATACTATCCCTTAATTGTAATCCCTAAGGCCTATACACTAAACTATCAACCCTAAATACTATACCATTGATGTTATACCTTATACCCTCAACCCTAAACCCTACACCCTCAACCCGAAACCCTATACCCTCATCCTGGAAGTGCTACTTAAAGAGGACATGGAAATACTAATCAACTTATAGTTGTGGGTGAATGTGAAGGATCTACAATTAGTTGTTACAAGTGGAAGTAAAAAAAGTTTGATATCTACTATTTTTTTAAGAGATTGAACCTATAGACAAAACTACACCTATAATGACAGTCCATGGGATGAGTGAGGTAAGGGTGAAATATCTAGGTAGGTAGATAAATTCAATTAATGGAAGTATCAAAATAGTAGAGACAACTTGGGTTAATATTGTTTATGTTGAAAATTGAAATACTGATTTAATCTATCAAACTCTAAATCAACATTTTAACATAACATCAATGAAGAATTTCTTAAATAAAAAAAACCTGCAAAATCCAAATGAAACTATGCAAAATCTAAAGCAAATTCCTTCAAAAGAAAATCAGCTCCATTGTTTTTCTATTCACCATGATCTTGGTTTATGCATTTTATGCTCTCAGATTTTTATGAGCACAAGTACAACAAGAAGTTGTGATGAAAAGAAAAGAAGAGTGATAATGTATGATCAAAATTCAATGTATGCTTCTTTGGTGAGAAGAGAAGGATTTTTATATATGTCCTCATGGGAAAGATCCAGATTTCAGGAAGAATGTGGGATAAATGATTGAAGTGGGAAAATGCATATTGCAATGAATTGAAATTAATTAAAATTGAGAGAGAGAAAATGGATGGATTTTATTATATAATTTAGGTTAAAAGCTTAGAATGAAGATGTATTTGTGAATTCATGAATGATTTAAATGGATTTATGTATGCAAATGGTTTAATGAAATATGCAATTGGATAAAGATTAAATGATTTAATGATTTGTGAATTTAGATGAATGATTTAATGATTGTGCAAATGGAGCAATATCAAATGATTTATGGATAAATGGTTGATTACGCAAATGGTTAAATGCTTATAATATAGATATGATTTAAATGAATTAATGAATGAATGAAAGAAAGATATTAAATGAATTAATTAAACATATAACAATATCCATTTAATTAATAGACAAAAAATAGGATAATTATGAGGAAATTTTTTGAGTGTCTACATTTTTCCCCTCTTTGAGACAATGCAGCTTGTCGCATTGTTTCAAAGAAAAAGTGATTAATTGATACATGCCCCAGGGATATCCGGGTAAGGATGATGATAAGGATGATATGCCCCCTCAAGAGATTGATCGAATAAGTTGTGATAATACTAATCTCTCGATAGATCACGAGGATAAATTTTGATAATTGATATTACGTGAGTGATTAAGCAGAGATGTACATTTGATGAAAATGCACAGTTGATGGGCGTAACTAAACAATTGATGTAAATGATCAATATAGCTGGGTTGATGAGCTGATTAAGTTGATTAAGATTAATGCTAGCACAAAACAATAATTGATACAATTATTGAGTGATCAAGGAGTAGATTGATTGATTTGATATTAAAAGACAAGTATCACTTAGATAAATTGATTAATCATTCTTTGAAATTAGGAGCATGAAGAAAATGAAAAGATGAAGGAAACAAATGATGGAAGAAATGATAGATGAAATGGAAGTGATGAAGCTTCTTGTGCTTTGCATAATGCTTTATCATCATAGATCTTATTATGTTTTAAATTAGTAAAAGTGTAAATAACATGAACATCTAGATGACCTTAATACTATTTGCGCTTTTATTTAGCAGTGAAGTATAAGAATCTAGGTATAAGAACCTTAGATGACCTGAATTCTTATTGCATGGAAGACACTATCAAACAAGGAATTCTCTCATCCACACTAGACTCATAGCTCCTCAATGATTTTAGACAACCATGTCCTAAGATGAGTCATCTTGTGAATAAGAACAATCCACAGACAACAAACAAGTGAACATGCCCCATCCTCACCTCTCTAGTCCAAGACATCCTCGAGAAGCTAAAAGACATGCCACCAAAGATAAAATCATAAAATAATAAAAAGACCAAAAATTAGACAAACACCATGTTTCAATGTAGAACTAATTCTTGTCACAATTTATGTGGTTGGTTGGATTTGAAAAGGGGGATTGATAGGTGTGTTGTAATGTTTGCTTGATTTTCAACCGTAGTGTGCTTTAATTTTGTTGAAGTTCAAAGCGGTGTGGCGATCTGAAAGTGTCACTATTTTGGGATTTTTTTAAGGTTATTTGTTTTGTTTTAGATTTTTTTAAATATCTGATTTCTTTTTTGCATTTTTTTGAATTTTGATATTTTTGGATTTGTTTTCAAGACATTTTATGATTTTTAAGGATTTTTTTCTGAAGGAGTGATAGATGATTGATTGAAGGAATAAGATCTTCCACAATAGAGGTAATGCAACCATGGATAAATGATAGATGAAAAGGAAAGATTCACTGCAAAACATGTCACACAAGCAACATATCCTTTGTCAAAAGATGATAATAGTTGGTTGATTGGATGCCAGGAATGATTGATTCCATAGGGCATGATGATGGTAAGTGCTTAGGATCACTAATTCCTCTAAGTACGATAAGATTGATGATTGTTTGATGATTGATTGACAAAAGATATGGGGATTGGATAATGTTTTATAGCTAGGATTAAATATGATTTGAATGATAAGATTCAAGGTTGAAAAGGGACATGATGACTAGCATTGGAGGTAATTTAATCATGGATAAGTGATAAATATGTGAACTATGATGGAATGGTAATGCATAAGGTTATGAAAGTGAATCCAAAGCATGTATTTGTAATTTTTCCCCTAATCTCATCAAGAACAAAGGAAGGAAATGGGACATAGATTTTGATAAGCTAGGAGATATATGGAATAATGTAAGGATAAGGATAATGAATAGGATGATCAAGATCAACTAGATAAGATATGGACACAATGCCTAAGTATTCTTCCCCTATTCCTCATCAAGACCAAGGAAGGGAAGAAATGATGCATTTAGATAGAATGATAGAATATGGATAAAGTGTATAGGATTAAGATGTATGATGTTCAAGAATATCCTTAACCTTGTCAAGATCAAAGGTGGAAAGGTAAATGATGAATGTAAAGAGGAAAATAGATATGAATGATAGGATGGACGACACTTGCCCCCAAGTGTAAAGTGGAAGAGGAATATCAAAGATAGGATATGGATAGGGATAAATGAATATGGAAGATAATGTATGCATGATAGGGAGATGGAGGAAGGACTAAAGCATCAAGTTTCATGACTAATACCCTCAAATATGTGCTCTAATAATTCCTAAAAATTATGGGGATTAGACTCATAAATTTTGATAGAATAATGGTATGATGGAAGAAGCTAAGGACTTATGCAAAGGTTTGGATTAAAGGGGGGTAATGGGGGATGGATGTTGGATAATGGATAGGAGGTTGGAAGGCTTGTTGATGGATAGATGGAAAGGATGGCAATATCAACATTGACACACACCTTGAAGGGTGGTGGAGTGATGGACGAAAAATGGAGTCTGAAGGTGACATTTTTTTAGATGGGCAATTGGAGGAAGCTTTTGGATTCACAAATTTGGATGCCAATTTAGATTTTATTTCTTCTATGAGACTTTTAGGAATCCAAATAGCTTTTGACTTTTATTTTCACTTTTTAGGCCTTTGTGGCCTTTGAAATTTTTCTTTTTGCTTTATGGGCCTTTGTGGCCTTTGAATTTTTTTCTTTTGACTTGATGGGCCTTGGTGGCCTTTTGGATTTTTCTTTTGGGTTCAGATTGGATTTTCTTTTATTTTTGCATGTCTCTTCAAGGAGACACATTGATCCTTTGATATATGTGGATTTTGATATGGAATCTTTTGACATTTGGCACCCAAATTGCTTCCAAGAGTAATAGGATGGGTGGATGAAGATGAATGAGATGGAGGTTTTGTGGAGGGGTTAATGTAGGTAGAATTTTGAGAGGGAATCAATGATGTGTGCCTTTTTTGTTCTTGATGAATAGGGGATGGAGGGATGTAGGCCCCAATATGGATGGAAGGTTTGATGGACTAGGGTTTGGATGATAAGGACCAAGGATAGATGGAAGGTTTGATGGAATAGGATAAGGACCTAGGATAGATGGAAGGTTTGATGGACTAGAAAAAGGACCTAGGATAGATGGAAGGTTTGATGAACTAGGATACTTGGGTTTATTTTAATGGAATCTAGACTTATGATGGGTACCAATGTCTTGAGCATGAGGTGTATAACCAACGACATGATAATATGGATTTTCTTGGATATAAAGGGGTTCTAGGATACCTTGTTCATGAAGGCCTAATCCTTTTCCTTTGTAATTCATACTTTGACACATTCATCTGCGAATGGGATATGTATTATTTATGAAACAAGATGCAAGTATATCGTGAGGTGGATGTGATATGGAAGGAATAACAAGATCTTGGAGTAAACCACCTTGGATAAAAGTGAGGGAACCCATTTGATAGGTAAGGGGTTCATGGATAGCTTGAATAGGGGTGATAGTCTAATGCCAAAAATTTACACACCAATTGAACACCAACATCCTAACTAGTCTTCAACAATTACTACTAATTGCAAATAATTTTTATTTTTTTCTTAAACGAATCTAACATACTACAATAATTAAGTCAATAGACATTGATCTCATTAGTTACAAGTAAATATAGATACAAGTTTCTCTTTTCTTTTAAAACAATAATATCTACTTATTTTGGATCATTGAAACATACCTCTTATCTACTCGTCCTCTCTTGTGTTTCATTGCATCAAAGTTCTCTCACTCCCAATACCTATACCTGCAAGGTCTACATGGCTTGGCACACACATAAGGTCAATGGGTAGTTAGCACATAATCATCAAGACAAGCTATAAAATCCAATGGGTAGTTATAGAATCAAGAGAAAATAACAAGTCCCAAACAAGACTTAGAAGAATAGTCCTAGGGGCCTGACCTAATGCCTCGGGGGCTCATCACTTGATGGCCTTGCCTACGTAAATATTTCGCAGAGGCACCGTAGTTTGACAACTAGACTTCAACCATCTCCCACATGGCTGGATAACAAGGAATATAATCACTAGGCTACAAATATGGCTTGAAAACAACTTCAATCACAAACCACTAACACCTCTCTGCATTGTAATAATAGGTAATAACAATTCAAGGTCAAGGACCATGACTAGACCCACACAGTGTATTTCTCAAGAATTTTTCTAAAAAAAACTAGATGAAGCACACACAACCCTCATCTACTCCCAAACCCAATATTCAACCCTTATAATTGACAAAAAAAATAAAGGAGAACAAAAGAATAGAAGTGCTCATATGGAAAAAAAAAAAACTATATATATGTCATGTTATATTTAATAATGTTGTAAGTACATGGCTCATTGTCTCATATTTTTCATTAGACATCTTGAACTATATTCCCATTTGTAAACATATAATAATCTCACTATTTCCGTTTCATAAAAAAAAACATAAGAGATAATGTATTCTAGATGAACATGCCTATTCAATCAATGCAAGTATACTTCTAATAGATATCAAATTGTTGCAACTTATGTATTTCAACTCAATAATCAAGTATTAATTAAACAAACTAATGCTTACAACTTAATAACCCTATGATATAAAATCATGTATTGCTAACCTACTTACTAATCTATGAAAGTATATTCAAAGAGCATTCAAGATGGTCACAACAATATGATAATGATATTGAAATATATATATTAACAACATTTGTAAATGATAGACAAAACGATAATCTAATCTCCAAGGAATTGAAACTACAAAATCTAATGATGCAAGGTAACAATGCTTACAACATTATTGACCTTCTTTGAGCTAATCCTATTGGTTAAGAAAGCTAGACTTATGAATAATTAAATTTAAGGAACAATTAAGCTTCTTAGTGTAATAATTGAGTTATTAGATCATTATTAACAACATAGGATAAAGGTCAATTCTCATATTTTTGCCATATATTTATTTATTAAATTGTCAATATGCTGATTTTCAGCCAAATAGAGCAATGCTAAAATAGACATAACTTTTATAAAACTTATCCAAATTTTAAAATTCAAAATGTTTTGGAAAGGTGAAGAAGAGTAGAATAAAACCCATAAAGCATTTAATAAGATTCCAAGAAATATGAGAGCAGTTTTATCTGCAATAAACATTATTACTTAAGCACTGTTAATTCAGGTTGTTCAACATCAGCAAAAAAAATACATTCAAATGCACCTTACAACAAAACATTCCAAACTATGAATGTATTCTACCAAAAGACATTCCAAAGAAAGGAGTAACATCAGAAGCTTGACATAATCTTTCAACATAAATCTTAATAAAACGCGTGGCAGCATAATGGGTTATCATTGTAAACTCGGTCACCCAAGTTGGAAGAACAATAGACTACCTAATAGATTAGTCTTGGATCTTAAATAATAATTTTATTCATGACAATAGATTCCTACATTCAACACAAACTTATCCTTTGATCATGTTAGAGGTTTTGGAATGTCTCTTTATTAATGATTGTCGCAGTGATGACTAATCAGAACAAAAGATAAAGTCACACAAGCAATTATTTGTTAAAACTTAAAACCATCTCTATTATTTGAAGGAAACCATAGTGGATATAATCCATTTATAATATGGTATTTCAAATATTTAAATATGTGCATCTAAAAGTAGCCAAATAAATAAATTATATCTTACAAGTTACAAGTATAAGGGCTGTAACAAATACAGTTTTAATTATTTTATTTTTTTGACAAAACATGGAAAGGAATAATGAGATGTCACTAAAATACTAACATCAAGAGGTTCCAACCACGATAGAAATTGAAGATGATAAATCAGGTGAAAGACAATATAAAGAGCTAAGGTGTTCAAATAATCCTCAAACCAATAAAGAAAGTATGGAAGAATAGCTTCTATCACAACTTCAAAATCTGCCAACTGATCATCTCAACCATAAAAGCAATAACAGAGGAGAACTCATGATTGGACAGACAAAGATCTTATGTTGATATGGTGTAAAGTAGTTACACACTCAACCCATTATTATTTAGAAGGATGAACCTTAAAGCTGTATATGTGAACTGAAGAATTGGATACAAATGCAAATAATAAATGCTCTAAGGACTAGAAGTTTATTATAAATGATGACTTAGCTCTTAATTTATCTCCAGTAGCCTTACCCACCTTCAATATTTAATCCCACTTCTATCAGCCACAGACTAAATGACTCAGCTATCCATCTCATCAACCGATATATAGCAACAAAAATGTAGCATAACTATCCACCGTTTCATGTAACACCCCTCCATTCTGGATATTTGGATCGGCACTAT
Organism: Sequoia sempervirens; assembly: GCA_007258455.2. NCBI lineage: Eukaryota > Viridiplantae > Streptophyta > Pinopsida > Cupressales > Cupressaceae > Sequoia > Sequoia sempervirens. Next base: position 20,829,299 of record VDFB02358134.1, on the reverse strand, counting down.
TTTCTTGGTAATGTTTTATTATGCTTATGATGTGACTGTGAACTTAGTGATTGTTTGATCATGAACTGTTTAGTGATGCGCATGTTATATCATGATGTGACGATTGTGTCTGATTATGCTTTGACTTTGGAACTAAGTTGCTTTTGATTGCAATTGTTATATAATGTGGATGTTATATTTCGATGTGATGTTATCCTGATGTTACCCTTATGGAATATTTTGGATTAACTTAGAAGATGTTTGATTTAACACTGTTTTATGCTATTGATCATGTTATTGATGTTAGATGCGTCAGTTAGTGATATTGTATTGGTGAAGGGGACGGGATTGTATCACTCACTTGCGAGTGCCCTACGATTCTGAGATTTCCTCTTCACGGTTTGATTGATCATATTATGTATATATGCACATTCGACATGCTCTTTGTTGCATGTTGGCAGGTACATGACATCGACTCCACCTGGTTTCCAGGTTTGAGCGTGTCCATTGACCAACGGAAATTAATTGGGAGATAGTAGCTAGGTTTTCTGTGTCAAGTGGTTACCCTAGTCACCGTGTGTCGTCGGGTTGTAGTTGGGTTTGGTTGTTTCATGTTGCCCAGATCACCTTGATCTTTAATTAAATTCAAGTTATAATGGCTTGTGTTGTTAATCTGTGGCTTAAATGTAATTGGTTGTAATGCTAGGAATGTTATTTACTTTATTAATTAATTTAATTTAATTAATAAAATAATCTAATCTTGGATTAGATTTATTTTATTGATTAATTAAATTAATTGTGTGAATTGATTAAGTTATTTCTTTCAAATTAAAAGCGTTAAAAGTTTTAAATTCTTTTATTGAAAAGAAAAAAATTAAAAATAAAATTAAAAGGTATTACATTTTATTTGGAAAATAGAATTTTGTTTTAAGTTATTTAAAGTTCAAATGTTTCAAAATGCAATGACTTTGTAAAAAGATATTTTTTGGAAATAGTTGACTTTTTTGGTAAAAGATATTTATTTATTTTTTTTTTAAATTTGGAAATGGAAATTTAATTTGAATTTCAATTTGTGAATAATTTGGGGGAAACTCTATTTTTAGGGGATTTTTGTTCATTTTGAAAGAGGGGGGGTTTTCAACTTGGATGGAGAATTTGTTGGTGGTTTTACTTGGATTGTGAAGGAGGTGGAGATTTTGGCTTGGGATGGATTCAATGGAGGAATTGGAAAACTCCATGTTTGAAGGCTTCAAGTTTTGGAGGAAGAAAACAGGTTCCTCTTATCCTTGCTTGTCCATTTTGAAAATAGATTAGATTCTCTTCATGCTATTTAGAAATCTTGAAATGTTGTTTGAATCCAATGAAACCCATGGATTATTTGTTTGAAAACTTGCATTTTGTGTTGAGATTTTGAAAAGAAAACCAAAAGAGTCTTGTTGTCAAAACAGAAATCTAAACCCTATGCTTGTGATGAAAAATCCATTGTTTTGTTACAAGATTTTGTTGGGAATTTGCTCAATAAAACCCACAAATTCATTTTAAACATATATTAGGGTTTCCATTTGTTAAATTTCTGGAAAATACCCTGTTTATTCTTTTTGTGAAATTCTTAATGGATATTTTTGTGGGGAATTTGTTGGATTTTATAAATGCAAATAAAAATATATTTTATTTATTTTAGGGAGGCTGGGGAGGCCAACCCCCGCCGCCACCGCCAAGCCGCCCCGGAGGCCTGTGTGGAACACACAGCCGCCGCCGCCCGGCGGGGGGCGGGCTGTGTGTGAACACACAGCCGCCGCCGCCCGTGGGAGGCGGGCTGTGTGTGAACACACATCCACCGCCGCCCGCAGGGAGGCGGCGCTGTGTGCTTTGCACACAGCCACCGCCGCCCGGCGGGAGGCAGGGCTGCGTGCCCAGGGCTTCAGCCCTTTCTTTGTTTTAAAACAATTTCAATTTCTTTTATTGAATTTAATTTTTTTTTTATATATTATTTATATTATATTTTATATATTATATATAATATTTAATATTATATATTATATAAAATATAATATATTTAATATATATTAAATTAAATGAATTGGTATAAGTATATATATATATATATATATATTATTATATATGTTAAATCATAAGGATTTTAAAGATGATTAATTGAAATATATATAAATTATTTGATATATTTTAATTAATGGGTGTTTTAATTATTTGTTAAAATAATAGTTGTTTAAATCAAATATATTTGTATATGAAGGTATATACGTACATTGAATATTTATTTATAAATAACCATGATAATATGCTTTTATATTTAATTGTATGGATATTGCATTGGTACTTTATTTTAATAGATGCGCTAAGGGGTATCATAATTCAAATGTATTAAGATGATTATCGTCATGCTATTAGAGGCAAGAGTGGAGTTTAGATAATCTAATGTTTTATTTGAAATATTGATTTTAGTTGATTGAGTATCCTATGTTGCAAAATGGATTAAGTGATTTAATTTAAATATTATTTATTAAAATATCTTGAGTTTGAATATGTTAGTGAAACTTAGAGTTAACGAATGTCTTATTCAAATCAGATGACTTTATTGTCAAATGTTGGATTTATTTATAATTTGATTTTGATTATTATGGATAACTGAGACAAATGAAATTAAATAGAAAAATTTAAAATATAGATCATCTTAGGATGAAATTGTTACATAATCGAAGCAAAAGTAGATTCTATATTTAGAAGAATTATTTAGAACGTTGAATTTTTTAATAGTCAAATGATGTATTGAAAAAAAAAGAAAAGAGATTTTAAATAATCAAACGATTATACTTCAAGGGTTGATTTTTATTAAGATATGTGATTGAGAAATGAAATATAATTATTGGTTTTAACTCCTTAAGTGGTCAACATGCTTAACTCACTATTAGGTATATTCGTTTTGGAATATAATTGAATGCAAGTAGAGATAAGATTTAGTTGATTTATTTAATGCTAAGTTGAAATCAAGATTGAATTATTTAATCTAAATGTTTATTTTTTTAAGATGTTAATTATAGAAAATGATTGTGGAACTGAGAATAAAGGATGAACTTATTAATTAATCTAAATGATTTATTAATCAAGTGATTTATCTATAGTATGTGATCATAAAACTTAGAGAGAATGGTTGATTTAAATTTTAACCAGATAGTTGCATTATTAAAGTGTTTTGATTATGAATATGGTTATGAAATTTAGAGTAAATGATCTCTTCTTTAAATATTTCAATGTCATGAAAAGAAATGGGATCAATTGATTGGATAAATGAAAGTCATGAAATCTGTGTTTGACTGGATTTAGGAAATCCGAACATTAGCTTACCTATTTTTCTGAAATGTTTTTAGTGTTTAATTGTTTGCCTTCGATGTTGTGGAATGAGAGTGAATTTTTTGAGAGTCTTCCAGATATGGGTTCATTTATTGGTATGGGTGGTTATACGTGAGTCAGCCTTTGTTATGTACTTTGGTTTCCGTGTTATGAGAAAAGTTTGTTTGTCAAAATTACATCTTTAGTCATTTAAAGAACATGTGATTATATGATTGTTGACTTTAAGTCATTTCTTGTTGATCATGTAAGTCTTCCAGTTGTGTTTATTGAGATGATGATTGTTGCCCTGGTGATTGGTTATTGTCTTTATTGGGTAGAGCATGAGTCTTGTATCAGTGGAAACCTGGTTCTTCGTACGGGTTGTGTGACCTTGTCATTAAAGGTTGAGTCTTGTTTTTAGTTCGTTATGTGGGTCATCATTATGTTAGTCAACCTTGTGTTAGCCTTGGGTAGTGCACGCTTTGGTTACAGTTTGGTACATCTATAGTGATGTGTTACCTATTGAGGTGTATTGAATATGTGTGATATGTGTTAGTGCATTGGCTACCCTTGGCATGTGGTTGAGCTATGTGTTGTTGATAGGGGAGTGGCTTTCAAATGAGTGCCTGACCCAAAGTGGTTCCAGGATAACTTGTGTGAGAGTCAGTTAACTAAGTGAAAATTAAAATAACTTATACTAGGGATAGAGTAGCTTTGAACATTAATAAGATTATTTAGCCTCGCTCATTGGCTCAAGGGCTTGTACTAGACTTGAGATGAGTCAGGAAGGCCTGGAATGGAAAGATCGTTATCTTGTCTTTACGAGAGATAATCGATTCCGCTCTAGTGTGTATGTGGGGCCGTGAGTCGGTTGAGGTTTCTAGGATATCCCTAGAGGGGGGCCGAGACCTAGGAAGACTTGCCAGGAGATCCCATGCAACCTTTGCGATGACACTTCTCCTATGACAAGCAGTCGGTATGGTGTTGTATCGTTGGTTTATTTTGTGTAGTGATTGTACTTGATTTTGTACTTTGGAAGCATTGTAACCCTGATATTAAGTGATGTGGTATATGTTCTTGTTTGCAGTTCAGTTTTTGTGTTAACCTGTGTCAAGTGGTAGATGGTCTTATCTAGGAAATCCTTGTTACTATCTCCTAGCACGAAGGGAGTGGGGCCTTTGGGTTCCACATGGTCAGGTGGCGTGCATCTTAATCCATTGGTACTTCTTCTTGTTCGTGTGGTCGTGATTTCTAGTTGGAGAGCTCGTTGGATGCAGTTGCTTTTCTGGCTTTGTTCTTTTCAGTTGATCTTTATTTTATTACCCCTCATTTGTTATCAAGGTGGAATTTGTAAATTGTAATCATGATTATTGGATTTACCTCATTCGAGGAATGAGTGTTCTAATCATATTGTTTAAATGTTGTTAATTGGAATCTTGAGGTATTTATTATCCTTGTTGTAATTTATCTTGTATGGAATGTATGTTGTCTCATTTCCTTAAGTGATTAATGTTTCGGTTTATATTAATGTTTGTTGTTGTTTTGGTTTTAAAGTAATCTTTAACTCGTGGCCTTAGAGGTTGTTGGCAATGTGTATTCATCAAACATGTTATTTGTACTTAAAAAAAATAAAAAAATTGGTGCATTTAAGCAGTGAATTGCAACTTCCTATAGGGTTGCATGGCGGGGCATTACATTTCATTATAACTGCACTTTAACAGCTATAATTTTTTTTAATATATTTTCTACAAAAGATTTTTCTTTTCTTTTTTCTATCCAAATAATTTTAAATTGTCTCAAACCTTAAAATTTTGCAAAAGCACTCCTTTAGTTACAGTTTCTTAAGGTTCCTTTTTTAATAACTTTATATTCAACATGTTTCATAACAATATCTCAATTCTTTAACATGCAGAAACATGATAGCATTAATAATTTCTAATTAATATATATATATTTTAAGAAATTTGTTTAACATTTATGTCTAAAAGTAACTTCTCTTTCTATCTCTAATAATGAAGACAAGTTCTTGTGTTGAGGACAATGATAACTTTGGCTGCACAATCTAAAAAATATCTTTAACATGAAGTGCTCAAAAAATCCTTAGTTTCAGTTACTTCTGTCCAAAGCCTCAGGATTTCATTTAACAAAATGAAATAAAACACAACAAAAAGTGATTTCCTCATTCATAGATTGCCATTTTTTTTTCTTCCCCCCTTATTATTATTATATCTATATATATATATATATATATATATATTTTTTTTTTCTTTAATCAGGATAATGATGAGTGACTTACCTCAAGATTATTCATCCTCCAAGAAAACTAGTAGTAATTGTTACCCATACAAATCTTAAGAAAAATGCATCACCCAAATCCAAATCTCTTCCTTTAGTTGATGTGCTTAGCTCCATGGCATTACAATGGTCACAACTCATAGTTTTCTGTTGCATTCCTCTTCTTCTTCTTTTTCATGGAATCATGTGAAGGGGGCGTGTACAAAATAGAATGTCAGTGCCTTTCGTTGTCCCAATACATTATGCACAATTCAGATTGTGGTGTCAACATTGCATGTGAGAATAGATGGGTAGAATGTGCAAGCTAATGCTTCCATCTCAAGATTCTACACTTTAGCAAACCACATCAACTTCAACTTCAAGCTATGAGGAGGAGGCTGAGCTCAATCTTAGGCTTAGACGGTTGGGAAACTACTTTCCACTTTTGCATTAGCAAAACTTTATTTATAGTAGTGAATTCAAATACTTTTTCATAACAATAGGAAAATAGAGAGACATTTTCAACAAGATTTCACAGTTAAAAGGATTTTATTCAAATTAAACCATTGCCATTCCAATTCAATTTCCAATACCTAGCACCATATTTCCCAAAAATAACATGGGCACTACTCAATTCGCTCTTGAGACGTTGAAACCCCTACTTTTCTCAACCTAACAAAATCAGACTCATAAGGGTTTGTCTTGACGAATGGGCGATCGAGCTTCTTTTCAATTTCTTTCTTTCAATCGACAACCTTCTTTTCAATGCTTCTTTTGGAATCAAGTTACTTTAACCCTACAGAGAGAACTATGCAGCGAGCACTACAACACTGGTAGCATACCCAATTGTTTCTTGTGCAGAACTATTATCTACTGGGGCAACACCCTCTGTTATTAATGCATAAAGAACAAATTTAGATTGTCAGATGTTATAGTTGCAACTACCCAGGAATATATGTATGCAAAAAGTGGAGGCATAGACATGGCACACCATCCGTCAATAAATGCAGGGCCATCCTTTTCACCCCTCCCTAAACAACAGTCATTTCCTTCCATTTAGTATGAAGCTTTGATGGATGCCCATCCCACTTCCAAGGTGCCCATACTGGCAATTTTAATTTCTTTGGCGTCTTCCAAGGCGCCCATACTGGTGCTTTTAATTTCTTTGATGTCTTTTTACTCTTGCTCATATTATTTTACTATTTACGACACAGTTCACCATTTATTGCAACAATCAGCCAGTGAAATAATTAAAATAGATATAATTAAAGTTGATATGATGTTTACTTTGAAGTGTGAGCAAAATACTTACAAGTTATCTCCATTAAAGTAAATTCTACTAACTTGAATATTAATAACTTAATAACATTAATTTTAATTTTCCTTTTAATATTAATATTAAATTTTACTCATCAATGTTATTAAAATTATGTTCTCTTATAATAATATTTAATACTATTGATAATATTATTTCTAATACTTAATATTAACATTGTATTGGTTGTCATCAAATTGTCTATGATTTGATGCAACATTATTATTTCATCCATAACCCAACATTATTTAAATTATTATTTGTTTGATCACTTAAACTTTAGAAATAAGGATGCATCCATGTTTAATCACTAATACATAAGCATAAGTATCAACTTAAATTTTAAACTCTTTATTTATTTTCTAGACCACCATGTAAGAATATTTTCTTCACATCCATATATGCTATCTTTAGTTCATATAGGGTATATGTCATAACATTTATTAAAATCCTATATGATATTTACTATTCACATATACCTTGATTTCTATGTAGATATTCTTAAAGTCAAATTTATTTATTTAAGTCAACTAATAATATGACTATTAGAATTTCGTATCTTTCCATTAACTATTATGACATAAGAATAATTTTACTTTAAAAGCATTATCACATGGTTTAAAATTAACATCCTCATATTCAATATAATGTCAAACATCCAATCATCAGCCATCCTTGGGCGCACTAATGAGAATCAATCAGGTGACCTTACAGATAGAATCTTGTGGAGGATTGTGAGCATGAGGGGATTCGTGATGAATGATAGGATCTTGACATGAGGATGATGGGGTACTTTGATCTTGACTTGGAAAAGGATCACGAGGTGTATGAGATGGAGTAGATTGCTCTTTATTAGGTATGGGATCATCATGAAGTGGTATGAAAGGCATATATTGATCATGAGAAGGATGAAAATCATCATGGAATGAGAGGGTATCCTTGAATGGAGGTATATATGAATCTTGATGAGGAAGGGAATCCTGAGATTTTGTGGAAAGCATATCTTGATCATCATATAGTAGGACATCATTGGAAATGATGGAAGAACTATCATGCTCTTGGGATGTAATGGAATCATGAGATGGTATGGATTCATTAGATGAGGTGGAAGGAGAACTCAGGAGGATACTTTTCTCTTGAGATGGAAGGGGATCATCTTGGATGAAACAAAAAGAGATAAGGTGATCATCATGAGGTTCTTGAGAGATGGGATCTTGGTTAAAGATTGGAGAGCATTGGAGATTTTTGGTATCATTGGATGGAGTGGAAAGAATGCTTTGATCTTGATGTGTAGGAGAGTCTATGCTAGCATGCTTTGGACTAAGAGATTTACATGAATCATTGTATGTAGATGGTATGATGGGAGATGATGGTTGGATATATTTGTTAACTTGGGTGAAAGACTCATGAGGTTTATTTTGTCTTATGGAAGATGAAGATAGATGCATGACATGGTAGATTGCTAAATATTATTTGTGTTTGATGACTTAGATTTTGGTTTCTCATTTAGCCTTTGCAAAAATTCAAAAACATTGAACTTGGATGATGTAGTTTTTGGTGGTGATAAAGGATTTTCATGAGATGATTGCATCACTTCATTTAAATGTCAGATACTAGTTATTTTTCAAGCTCTTCGAAACGATGGTCAAAATATTCAATCCTTTGGTTTCAGTCATAGGTCAGGCATGAATATAGAGGATAGGAGTTAGACATGTTTGGTTGATGGTTTTAGGAATGTTTTGAGGTTTCTAGGGATGGTTAGAGATGATTAGTGAAATTTTGGGAAGGTTATGGAGGTTTGGGGATTATTATTATGATGGATGAAGCATGAGACCCAAAGCTTATGATAGGTGATGATGTTTGAGTGTGATTGAAAATGGTTGTGACAAGAATACAGTTCAAACACGAAAGCACAATAAATGAATATTTTGACTTGGCTTGAAGACAAGCACAACCTATGGCTAGCCAGGACAATATTTTCTAGGTTACCACTTGAATTTCTCCAATCACACTTATTCTTAGTGGATGACTTAGAAGCTTGGCCACACTAGCTCCCCTCCACAACACTCACTTCTCTAAGTCAACCAAGCTTCGAGTTCTCATGAATCTTCCACGACAAACTCTTCATCTCTACTAAGAACTGTGAGTATGTGGGATGAATTTAGAGGTTCGACCTCCTATGCCAACAAATAGAAGGATTTTGGCAATCTAAACAATTTTTTTTTAATCAAGGAACTGATTCAGGTGGCCACACAAGAGGCAAGATTAACTCCTACAAGGAAAATCACTTGCTTGTCTATAGCAGCACCCGTAATGCTGAGATTTCCTCAACATTCAAATTTATATACCGATTGGGAGTAGCTTGGCTTTAGCCTGTTACAGGATGGGTCGTTCCCTTGGGGTGAGTACTTTTTCCCACCAAGGTCAACCCTCTAAGAGGTAAACACAAAAGTGGATGGGTATGGCTCTCTAGTCACCAAGTTTGCACAAGGTGAGAACACAATACCTACGACCCCTTCAAGCATAGCAAACAATGTTCATTAACCTCCTAGTTAAATCTATATGAAAGAAGACAATTGTTCTTTTTAAGCATCAATCAGAGTGTTTTCTATACTAAAAGATAGTCGGTTTTAAAGATCAAGTCTTCAGAAAACATCCTACACCACATGTCATTAGTAGTTTTTTTATTTTCATTCTTCAACAAACATGTGTTTTATTTTTTTCACTTTTCAAATCTCTTACATGTGAACCTGCAATAGAAAAACCAATCATTAGCCATAGAAACAACAATTAAGCTATGAAGGAAAAATAAATTAATCTAAATTAGAAACTAATCTAAAATTAAAGCTAATCTAAATTAAAAACTAAATTGAAAATTAATCTAGAATCAAAAATTAATCTAAATCAAAAGTTAATCTAAATTAAAAATTAATCTAAAATTAGAGACTAATCTAGATTAAGAATTAATCTAAAATTAAAATTAGTCTAAATTAAAAACTAATGTAAAATTAAAAACTAATCTAAAATAAAAAAACTAATCTAAATTAAAAAATAAAAAATAAAATAAATTAAAAGCTTAAAAGTTAATCTAAAATTAAATCTAAATTCTAAACTATAAAATTAAATTAAATCTAAATTAAAATTAGCTCTACATTCTAAATTAAATCTAAATTAAAAAGCTAAATCTAAATTAGAAATTAGATCTAAATTAAAAGCTTAAAAGCTAAATTTAAAAAATTAAAAGCTAAATCTAAATTAAAAACTAAAAGCTATATTAAAATTAAAAATTAAAAGCTAGATTAAAAGTTAAAATCTAAATAAAATTTACAACCTAAATTAAAAGTTAAATCTAAATTAGAAGTTAAATCTAAATTAAAATTAATTCTAAACTTAGGTCTAAATTAAAAGGAAACTTCATGCAAAATGTGAAAGCATATGTCACCAACAAATATATACGCAAAATCTTATTGAAAATTCATACAAAATATTATGCATGCAAAATGTGAAAGCTTAGAGGAACTAGATAAATATTTTGCAAAGAGGCCCCAAAGAAACGTGATCACACCAAATCAGCACTAAATAAGAGGAGAATGAACATCTTATCACACAAAATATTGGAGAATATTACTAAATGTTGCAAATTATTTAGATTCAATAGAATTCAACCATGCAATATTGTTGCAAAATAATTTTGAAAAAAGCATTCAACCTAGTTCACCATTTTGTTTATGCTGAAAATTGAAAAACTGATTTAATCTATCAAACCCCAAATCAATATTTCAACATAACATCAATGAAGCATTTCTTAAATAAAAACACCTGCAAAATCCAAACTAAACTATGCAAAAACTAAATCAAATGCCTTCAAAAGCAAATCAGCTCCATTTTTTTCCTATTCACCATGATCTTGGTTTATGCATTTGATGCTCTCAGATTTTTATGAGCACAAGTGCAACAAGAAGTTGTGATGAATGGAAAAGAAGATTGATAATGTATGATCCAAATTCAATGTATGCTTTTTCAGAGAGAATAGAAGCCTTTTTATAGAGGTCCTCATGGGAAAGATCCATATTTCAGGAAGAATGTGGGATAAATGATTGAAGTGAGAAAATGCATATTGCAATGAATTGAAATTAATTGAAATGAGAGAGAGATAATGGATGGATTTTATTATATAATGTAGGTTAAAAGCTTAGAATGAAGATGTATTTGTGAATTAATGAATGATTTAAATGGATTTATGTATGCAAATAGTTTAATGAAATATGCAATTGGATAAAGATTAAATGATTTAATGATTTGTGAATTTAGATGAATGATTAAATAATGATTTTAATGCATGGATAATTTAATGATTATGCAAATGGAGCAATATGAAATGATTTATGGATAAATGGCTGATTACACAAATGGTTAAATTCTTATAATATGGATATGATTTAAATGAATTAATGAATGAATGGAAGAAAGATATTAAATGAATTAATTAAACAAATAACAATATCCATTTAATTAATAGAAAAAAAGTAGGATAAGTATGAGGATAATTTTTTAGTGTCTACAAATAGAAGTATCCAACTCCTTGCATTGATGGCCTCTTTGATCAACCTAAGGGTGCTAATTTTTTCACTACATATTGGGTACCACCAAGTTACCCTTGAATAATTGTTTATGTGTGAAATACCTTCAAATCTAAATGGATTTTTCAAATGGGTACACTAGTCCTTTAAAATAGAGGTTGATGCCTCCAAATATGCACTTGGAGTATTTTTGGTACTAAATATGGTTATCTAATTGCTTAACATGTAGTGGGATTTTATATAATTCTATGTATAGACACCCCATGTATGACAAGGAGTTATATACATTGTTGGGGTCTACAAATAACATGAAATTATTATATCTTGGGAAAAAAAAAAAAAAACTATTCACATAGATCATAAGCCTCTTAAATTTATATAAATATAAGAAATTTTGTAGAACAATCAACATCAAAGATGGTATAGTTACCTCAAATATTTTCATCTCAACATTGATCATAAGAAGGAAGAACAAATATTGTTGCAAACTAATTGGGTTGTCTTTGAAATGAATAACTTTGATAATTATGAATTGTTGTTGTGAACACTACACAAAATATTTGACTCCATTATATTTAACATTAATACTATTTGTTGATATCTATCCACCAAAGACTCAAATGATAGATAAGCCCTTTATTACTATATGTAAGATACAATCCTCTATCACATAATACACATATGTCCCTATATACACCCTCAACCTTATCCCATCCATTATAAACTCTATATCCTTGACCCTATACCTAGTAACCTTGACCCTAAACCCTAAACTCTATACCCTAGACACTCAAACATATACCCTCAACCCTAAATACCATCCCTTAACCTTGGGACCTAAAGCCTATATGTTATTTATCCTCAACCATAAACTCCATACCATCAACCCTATACCTTATACCCTAACCTGTAAACCCTATACCCTAGACACTATACCCAATATCCTCAACCCTCAACCCTATACATTAGACCTTATACCCTATACCCTATGCCTTATACCCAATACAGTCAGCTCATACCCTCAAACCTAAACCCTACACTCTCAACTCTATGCCTTATACCCTCCATAAACCATATACCCTTGACCCTACACCCAATACCCTAAACCATTACCGTATACACTCAACCCTATACCCTAAATATTAAACACTATCCCTCAACCATAGGCCCTAAAGGCTATACACTAAGCCCTAAAACCTAAACCTTATACCCTCAATCTTAAAATCTATACCCTGAATTGAAAAATCAAGAGGCAATGACCTAGAGAGGGGGGAGAGAAGAAAAAAAGAGAGGGAGACATAGAGAGGGAGAGACCTAAAGAGGGGGGGGGAGAGAGAGAGAGAGATAGAGCACATAGGGATGGAGAGAGAGAGAGAAGGATCAATAGAGAGTGTGAGAGAGAGAACAAAGGGATGGAGAGAGGGAAGGATCAATAGAGAGTGGGACTGAGATAACATAGGGATGGAGAGAGGGAAGGATCGATAAAGAGTAGTAGAGATAGATAACATGAGGGAGATAAATATACTTAGTGAAGCATAACATGAGCATTTTATAACACGCTCATGTTATGTGAAATCACATAATGTTTGGGATAAAAATATACTAATCAAAGCATAACACAAGCACATTATAACATGCTCGCATTATGTTTTTCTTTGACATAACACGAGCACTTATAACGCGCTTATGTTTTTTTTGCTTTGGAAATTTCCAAGCCTTTGGATTGGATTTACATTAGGCTTCCAACCCAAAGGCTTGGACTGAGTTTCCAATGTCTAAAGACATGTTTTTGCAAATTCTAAAAAAAATGACATAATCTCAAGCATGCTCCCCATCAGGTTTGCATGTGTTTCAATGTCAAGTCAAAAAACACCATGATAATGTTAATCTCTCTCTTAGTTATCTAACCATGTAATTTTTTTTCACGTTTTGAGTATGTTAATGTTTTCATCTTTAATTTATTTTGCTAGTGTATCTATTTTTTGTCAAAAACAAATGTTTAGTATTTTTGACTTTATTTTTTAATCGTTCATCAAAATTTCAAATAAATTACATTTTTAGAGACTATACTCCATTAAAAAATATATATTTTTAATTAATTTTAAAAAAATTAGTGGGGAGCACACTCAATTTTATGTTTTTCAAGATGTGTCCAGTTTGGAAATTAGTAAAATATCATATGTTCATTAAAATATCAACAAAAAAATTAGGGATACACTATATGGTGTTAGATAATTTCTCAAAAAAGAAATTTTTGAAATACTAAAAAAGTTAACATTTTAGGGGGGGCACACCAGATGCTATGTTATGTTATTTAAAAAAAATAGGACCAATTTGTGTGACCCCCTTTTTTGAATCCCTTAATTTCTACCATTTTAAAAAAAAGGTAGTTTAGAAAGAAGATTCAGAGCACTATGAATCTTTTTTTGTTGCATCTTCATATTTTGAGTATAACTATCTTCAATTTCTCATACAAGGTCAGTCTTTCTTGATTTCAAAAAAAGGTGGCCACTTAAGACCCCTTTTTGGTCCCCCATATTTGTGCACTTACCCCCTTTCGCAATAACATTTAGCGGATGACATAACTTGCTTAATTATTTTCTTTTATAGAATAAACTTTTATTACATAATCTAAATTTTTTAATCATATCTAGAGATATAGAATGAGTAATTTCATTTAATTTTATTTTAAACAAATGAATTGTTTCATGTTCCTAATTTAATTAAAAATTTAATAATTTTAATTAATTTTCTCCAACTGATGAAATAATTTTAATTTGCAAAAAACTAATAGAATTAATAAAATGTTACCTCCAATGCATTTAATTGGAATTTTCCCCTCTTCCTTTCCCAAATTTATTGATTCATAAAATGTATCATACCTTATTAATATTCATTGAATCAACCTTTGAATTAATGAAAATTGCAATTGGAAAAATAAACCATCAAAATGCATTCACACTATCACAAGTTTTCCACAACACAAGTAGACATTGAAATTGGTACCAATTCAATTCCAAAATTGTACAAGGTATCACAATGTGCACATCCTGTACATGATGAAGTGCACATATCTCCTATTTATTTATCACCTCCTAAGTTTTGTCCTATTTTATTTTATGTTCGTAGACTTTTTTTATATAAGTGGTGAGGAAAAACAAAACAATTTTCACC